>CM031243.1:401017585-401404407 GCA_018340775.1 Taxus wallichiana var. yunnanensis
ATCTGAGCTCTAACAAACTCCTCTACAACCTCGATCTCTGGCCCCAAGTGTCAAGGTGTGGGTCACCCCAGGCGCATGCCTCTCCATGTCATGATTAGCTTTTTGGATCTTCTTATCACAAGGTATATTCCTTCCAGGACACCCTGTTGCTAGGCTGGAACCTTATCCAAATGGAACACGTTCTTCATGTGTTCTCCAAAAGGCCGAAAATGGATAAGTCCTAAATTGTGCTTCGTGGGTGTGCGTCCTTGGTTCTCCAAGAACCCTTTTTGAATCTTCTAGAGCTCCAGAATCATCTCTTCAAGTTGTTTCTCTTGTAGGAATGCTTCTCACATTAGTCAAATTTGTAAGCGACACATGTCACCTTGTGATGAGGACACAATTTTTTTCCATTATTAAATGTATATAGTGTAAAAAATTATGTTCCCCTCCTCAACCCTTCCATCTGGTTCTTCATATGAACAAGTCCAACTATGCTCAAGGGATTATTTGGCTTATCTCACCTCTACTATCTCGCAACTGACTTTGTGAATGACATGTGGTGCCCAACATATGAAAAGGGAAAATGTTTATACCCCTATTTTCCCCATTCCAAATGGGAAATATGGGACAAAATGTTTTTCCCATCTATCCCCTCTTCAGTTCTTCAATTGACTAGATGACACCCCCTAGGAGCTAGGGCACGCTTTCCTCCATCTCTCCATCCCCACATCTCAAGGCACTAATTGTCCTCACTTGAGTAGGGTATATTTTCTATTGACCTTGTACCCATTCCTAAGGGGACAAAAATTTAGCCTCATCTCAAGCCATTTCAAACCCTATTTTTGCCACAGCAAATTCTACCTCATCCATGAAGAAAATTGACTTTGCTTGGAAACTAGAAAACATAAAACAACTAAATGTAAAGCATGTTTCCTCACCTAGTTCAACCCATATTCCATGATTGATTATATGAAACCTAAAAATTGATGAGAAAAAACTTGATGTGATTCCCATCAAATTATAAAGTTAGTAATGAATGTAAAAACAAATAATTTCTCATTGTCATTACCAAAAAAATGACCGCACCAAGTGTTTGAACTGATTTCTCTCCTACCAAGCTCACTATTTCCACTTGGATAATTTTTTATTTATATCAAAGGTTCAATCCTCCATTAATAGATTCCATAACACAATAGTGAAATGATAATCATTCCATTCCTTCATTAGGATATGACAGGAATCACTTGAGAATTGAAGAAAATGATCCTTAAAAATCTAGTTTCACATGAGCTAGTTTTCATGCCATAAAGTACCTATGTTTAGGGATATTTAGGAATTTATTTTGCATCAAAATTATTCCCTACTCAAATAATATTTCAATTACCTGAATACCCGCTAGGTGAAATCATCTGAATCTAAGCGAAGGATCTTCGAAAAATATAGTTTCATTTAAGCTACTTTTCACACAATGGAGTTAATAATTTCTTGTACTATGGAGGACTGAGGTTTTCTCATTATTATTTTACCTCTGATGAAAAAAAAATTTACAACTCATTTTTATGAAGGAATCATCAAAATTTTGGATCTGGGAATCTTGGAATAAAACCCAAAATTTTAAGACCTCTTTTGTTGCAATCCGACACCCGCAATGTACTTACTAAAAATATCATGTGTCCATGGTGGGGCATGAATAAAAATAGTAAGTGGTCAAATAAGGTTAATTATCAACATATATGGTCCTCTAGAAAGGAAATAAACATCGGGAGTGATAACATGGTGAAATTGCCAAAAATGAGGACCTACTAAAAATAGAAAGTTTTAGTTTTCAGGGAAAAAAGTTTATAGTTGGCCCCATTTTCACTCATCCCACTACTTTTCTCCATCCTCATATGGTGGTAAATGTGTCTCATATCTCAAGTAATATAATCATCTCTCTGCAAATCACTGAAGCACCATCTTGAGCACAATCATGTTAAGGAGAAAGACAAGGTATATCAAGGCACAACAGTGAAAGTCAAGGACATTGTGCAATTGAAAAAGAGTTCAAAGAAATCCAATAACCTCATTGGAACCCATGATTCATCATAGGAGGTCATAATTCTCATAATAAAATCATTAGGTATCGATCAATCATCATCTCTCCAAGGTGAGTTGGTTGAGCTAGGTGAGTTGGTAATGATGGGTTAGATGATTGAGATGGGTGAGCTGATTTACGTAGCAAATTCAAGTGAGATAGTCAAGAGATCATCATTTTTTTCATAAGGAGACAAATGAAAATTGAGATCATTCCAACTGATGACTAATTCTAAAGGAATCCATTCGGGGGCCATTCTTTTCATCTACAATGTGAAGGCATATTTTAGTAAGTGAAGAAGAATCATCAAGAAAATTTAGCACCGTGAGTTATCTATCATGATCAAGGGATAATTGTGAAATCCTAAGGAACAAAAAAGTGACCCTCATTCTCACTATGAGATCGGGAAGGAACCATCAAAATTTGTGCCCATATTTATCTCAAGATCACATGAGATTGTCTCATAACAATGTTTCTAAACACTCATTTAGAAGTCTCGAGGTGTTTTTACATCTTTCGAAGGAGGAGATTGTGATCACCATGCCTTAGATCAATAATTTATTTATCGAAACAAATCATTCAATCCCTTTCCTTTCTCCATTTTATCTCTCTCCATATTCTAATTTTCAATTGAGAATGTACTTTTTGCTATTTTGTCCTATTCACTTAAGTGACAACAAAATATTTGTAAATTGTAAAAGTACTCTCTCAAAATTATAAGAGAGGTACTTAATTTTTCTCTTCTAAGGGAAATTGAAAGGTCACAAGTAGAATAGAAACATGAAGATTCATATAGGGGTAGATGATAAGGTAATCTATAATACTATAAATTGCAATGGCTTCTCCATTCCAAAGGATTAAAAAAATTAGCTTTTGGTAGAAATTGTGGATTAATGTATATTCACTAAGATTAGTATTCATCTCTACACAAGAAATAAAGGATATGTTTCTTCCATTTCCTTTGCTCATGTTTTCCTTTATTATGTTTCTTATGCTGTAACTTTAAAAGCATATGATCTTGAATAACCAATAAGGAACTTGACGTCCTTGATTGATGAATCAAAAGAGTTGTGTCTATGGTTAGTTAGTATTATTAATTACCTACATCATTGCTTTCCTCTAATTGAATGTGAAACTAATATGATTATTATGTGTGAACTCTACTAGTTTCTACTCACAACAATAACCTTCTCTTTCCTAATTTATCTTATTTACCCTTGTAGATACCAAAATTGGGTCACACTCCCCTTGGTCCCCTTTTGAATAACTAACTTACATATATTCACCTAACCATGGCCCCTTTTATCCCACCTTAATATTAATTTAATTATCTATAATTAAATTAATACCCATCCTCACCCCATTTATTAATTTAATTACTTTAATTAAATGGATGCACACCTCACCTAGACACCTCACCCAAACACCTCACCATGGACCTATTCATAGCATGTTTCCATAACTAACTAAGACTTATCCCTACCTACCTTAATGAGCTAAGACTTAGTATAACCCTAAAATCACATGCCTATTCTTCCTCCAACCATATTCCCTTATCTAAGAGAAATATTCCAATTATACTCGACACCAATGAGAAAAAGATGGAAAAAGATAGCCAAGATTTTCTATTTTAGGAAACCTAGGATATCCCACCTTAACCGATGCCGGTCAAAACAAAATCGACTCTGGTCACCCTAAACCGTCGTCTGTTACCATACAACTAGTTTGGTAACCTTGTTTGAGAGGTTGGCCACATCCTCGAGTTTTGAAGCGAAGGAAATCTGTATGCAATCAAGAACCAAAGCTATTTCACACATCCATACACCCATAGCTAGAACCAAGATATATCTGGAAGTATTTGCATTCACGGTAGAATTTCGAAGCAATCTTTGCGAACTGATCACCATTTCACATATTAACCATCACCACCATCAAGTCACCGGACACTGCGGGCACAAGTAAGTGTGTTTCTGATCTCAGTACCATTTCATACTCATTTAGATTTCAAGTTTCTTCACCTTTGTTTGTTAATCATTCATTCTTATTCTCATACCACCGTTATTATCTTCCTATGAATCCAATCATTTCAACACCCACAACCATTAAATAACATATACCCGACTCCCGCATATTTTTGAGTATTCCCAACACCTCCACAAAATTAATCATTCACTTTACCATCTCTGTTCAACCGCTGAAAAACTTCCAATACCAAGATTAATTCGGTTTCTATCACCCCGCTTATACCAACGCCGGTCACCCATGACCATCATCGATCATACCTAATCGACAATGGTCTCTATATTTGGCAAATCCTTCTAATAAAAGAACCTAAGAATCTTTACCTAAGTGACCCAAGTGACCCATAACCTAAACTTGACTTATCCCATCACCCTGACCATCTACCCCACTTCAGATCTGATCATAAATTATCTTGTTATATTAGATTTGTTTATTGTATTTAAATGAGATGCCTAAATCATATCAACTGTAGTAGGACCTTGTTCATTTATATCATCTCTCGCATTTAGTTTTATTAAATAGTGGGTTGACTACCATTAAGGAAGTATCACAATTCTGGATCTAGCACATGATAGGCAGCCCATTTCACGACATAAATTTTTTAACTCTTTCTTGTGGTCTTGTTTTGTATTTCGGTAGTTCCTCCTAACAAAAAGGAAGCTCTCACAGGTCAGCTTTGGATCAATAAGTAAAGAACATACGCAACGATGTTTACACCAACCTTTATAATAGGTATTCCCCCTCTGTCCCATACCCTTATATGTTTCGTCTAAATCCTTAAAGAAAATGGTCAAATATTTTGGCATGCCCAGTGGGACCCATCCAAGGTTCCTTGCATTTTATTCATTCCTAGGTGAAAGTTGTGAGTTTTTTTCCTTCTGAAAAGCTTCCACATTAGTTTTATTTTCCTGGAATCTTCCGTCTTTCTATTGTCTAAAAGCAATTGTGTTTTTGGTGCTATAAAAAGAATACTTCTTTTCTTTCATTTGTATTGCATTAGTGAAAGAGCATCCCTCTTCCTATTCATTATTTTCTACATAAAATATCACACTTCGATTTGGGCTTAAAACACTTGCATAACATCCCGATTTGTTGCATTATAGCTCACATTAAAAATAAGGGAAACCTATACGTTGGAAGTCATGCCCAACTAATGGTTGACCCATTGAAACGTAGAAAGCACTTTCTTCTCTCTCTCTCTCTCTCTCTCTCTCTCTCTCTCTCTCTCTCTCTTTGCCCAAACTACACAAATTTAAAATTTACACATCTTCTTAAACAACATTCCACTCGAAAGAAGTTGTCAATGATCACACAATCAGAGGATTGACAATGGGCACCCAGACTGATTATCTTTGTCCATTACCCCATCATAGGATGGCTGCGCCCGCCATAACAAAACTCCGAAACCTCACCTATAGAATTTCCTTCTTGGTAGGAATTCTTCCAACCAAAAAGTCTACTATAAATTCATGAGTCAGTCTTTTAAATAACATAAGCTAGACACACTAAGTTAACTTGTTGGGTTACATATTTTTCTTAGCTTTGTGCTTGATTTGCGTTTTTAGGTGTGAGAATATGAATCTTCATTTTTCTTTTTTTCTTTCACACTCTGCCATCAAATTTGGAGTATTATGACTTTCTATGAGTGTGTCAGGACCTCATCTTATCATCCCCAGAGATCTGGGTTGATTATTCATCCAATCTAAATTCACAAAAATATATTTTCCTCATTCTTCATATTTCACAGTAACCGACATCGGTCCTAGTGACCACTGTCGGTTTACATCTGACCATCATCGGTTTACCTAACCGATGTCAGTTCTTTATTCTTTTGGTTAGTTTACTTAAAGAACACTTATCTCATATTCTCTTCTATTAGAGTTTTTGTGTATCATTTTATTCTCTGTACTCTTGTAATAGTCATTAAATAAAACTTTCCTTTATGACAGTCATCAGTTTTTGCCTCATTTGTTGAAATCATTATTTTCTAAGAGTAACCAAGATCAGTTCCTCTAGCCATCATCGGTAGTTCCATAATCTTGTCATCGATCAGTTTGACCAACATTGGTCACTCTATTTTGATTTTATTCAAAACATTTACCAACTTTCCTCTCAAAATCTATTTTGCACCCTCTTTATTATTCCCTATGTCATTTATAGAGTACAACTCCCTTAATGTATGCTTGATTCACATGGTGTTGACTCAGACCAAACTAACGCCCTCATATTTCATGTGAGATGTCACCACTCCCACCTATTCCATCACCGCCATCCATGTTGTCACCCATGGATCCAACTCAAGTCATCTCCATCGCTACGGCGATGAGGAATTCACAAGAATCCTCGACCGAGAATCATGTTGCCCTCCAATACTACCTTGCTCATTCCTCCACCTCGGATTCCTTAGGACAATTGATATATGACATGCTCATGTATATCCTCTGCTAATCTTGCACCCACTTTTACATCAGCTAGCTTTGCACCAAAGCATATCTATCATCATCTACTTTACCATTTGTGGTGTCTTATCTCGATCCCATAGCTGTTATAAATGCAACGCGTCTACTTCATCTCCGCACCCGCGACATCAATTTTCCCCGATAACCACTATGAGTATAGGCTCATATGCACTGCCGCTTCACTTATACCCATTGCATCACAACCACCTCCGGTGTCGAAACTTACAAACCTTTCCAAAACCTCATCCTTTACTGTCCCACGGTCCTTACCTCGATCACCACTAGAGTTGTTACGAATACCCCACCCGCTTACACATACTAAAAACAACACCGACCTCATCTATCACTTCGTTGGATTTGTGCCACCTACACATACTCCTCCCGCACAGTTCTCATACTCAAGCGCCACCATACACTAGTATACCACCCACCTCATATATTCACCATCAACACCTTTTTCCATAGGGGGCACCCATTCATCCCAACCTACTAACAACCTCATTAAAATGATGATGGAAAAGATGAAGACCTTAGAATCATCTTTTTCTGGATCCCGTAATTCTTTAACGTATGATGAAATATGTAACGATCTTATCCATCCATTTATATCCATTCGCCCCTACTTTGTGCATTGGGAAATGCCTAAATTCAATAGCTTCAATAGTAAAGAAGACCCATAACAAATTTTCGTTCATTCAAACATGGGTGCTACTTAATCGCCCACGATGATGCTTTTCTCCTACAAACTTTCCTAATGTCCTTGACAGGACCAACATTGGATTGGTATAGTGGACTACCTCGAAATTCCATTTATTCCTTTAATCAAGTAGCCCAAGCTTTCTTAGATCATTTTTCAATCAATGTTACCAAGAAAGTCACCATGACCGATCTCTATTCAACCCGATAGTATGAAGACGAATCTATCACAAATTTTGTTTCCTGTTGGCAGAGTCTTATTAACCTATTAACATTCCAACTACCGCAAAAATAAAATTATTGATTTGTTTTCTAGAGCTTGTACCAAACACATCTCACAAACTCTAGAAGTCCAAACCTTTTGAACCTTTGATGAAGCATTCACCATGGCCCGAAAACTGGAAATTTGTGCCATTGAAGAAAATAAGATCCAATTATGGAACAAGAACACCCCATTCAAATCAAATGATTCTTATGCATCTTAAAAACCTCAAAATAACTATTCAAAGTCCAAAGTATCTACCAATGCGGTAGTCCTCAAGGCAGGTCCACCTCATCTTTTCTAATCAGGCCCAACCTTCTTCTAATCTTTCTCCTATCTAGGCCTTTCAGCTCTGATGGGAACAATGGAAGTACACTTCGATTGGAGAGCCGTATTCACCAGTCTTGGAAAAGCTTCTTAAAGTTGGAGCCATTACATTTCCTCCCATAAAACCTCATGATAGTTTCAATCCTACTCTTCCTATGTCTGCATGGTATGAAGGACATGACTACTATAATTATCATCATGTTAAAGGACATAGTGATGAATCGCATCACTTTTAAAAACATTGTTCAAGAGATGATAGATAATGGAGAACTTGTCATGGACAACATGAACATGCAATAAAATCAAAATTTTCCCATCTTCAAATTTTTTTCCCTAATCATAAACCATTATCTAATAAAAATAGTGAACCTTCATCCAAGTGACAACAATGTCCACAATGTCCACATGAGCTTTTATACCATACCAACTGTTCCTCAAAACCTACATACTTCATCTATTGAGGAAATATTTGCACAAGCTCCTCTACCCACAGAGAAGCATACCTCTTCTACTCCTCCACCCATAGAGGATTCCCCTCATCTCCCTTTCTCTAACAAAGAAACCCACACTTTATACCAATGTCGTTTCATTGTCTACCTCCCACCCTCTTGAACAATCAATTTTTTAATTCTCCCATCCACAAAAGAATCACCACCACCTTCTCCTCCATAAGGGGACGAAGCCTTCATTTCCCCACCTATTATCTCTCCTAACCATGGGAGACTCGTTGGACATACCACTACCTATTGAGGGAAGTTCTTCCCCGTGGATCTCAAAACCTCATTGACATGATTAAGCTCTTTTACCTACAAAATCTAAGGCTAGTCAATTCTCTGTGTCACAAACATATTTTATAGGCATTGCCACCAAACCAACTCCATCTTCTTCAATAGTCCCATTTTCATGGCTGGTCGATCACTTGGATTACGTTGATAATTCCATGTTATGGGGACGTCTTTGGTTCCCGATTTCAACCCAAATGCAAATGTTTCCTAAAGATACTTTCATGATCTACCCAAAGGTATTTTCAGAAACCAAATCAACACTGACCATGCCTATTGAAATAGTTTCTTCTTCATCATCTCTACCTACATCCAAACCTTTACACGTGACCAAAACCATTTCCAAAACTGAAATTCTACCCACACCTATGTATTAATCCGCATCAGATGCATCACTACCTTGGGTGTCATGCCAACATCAAGCTTTACTCACCCACATGTCGATTGGACTTAGTTGCATCTTCCCAAGGCCACACCAACATTATCATCCCACCTAAAAGGAAAACCCAACCTTAGGCAACGTGCACCGGTCTTTCCTACCACACCTTTGTCACCTTCCCCCTTCCATCCATACTGCGGCCCCATCCATCAACCTTAACCAAAAATATCCTACCCAACACTAGTTGAAAGATAACCCACCTACTACTACACCATGATCCTTTGTTACACCTCATTCACCCAAAACCAGCCTCCCTCACCCTCACCCGTGCACTTCTTGTAACCTATATCTTCACCAGATTCTATAACCCTAACCTTGACTATACGATTTCAACCCATGCCTTCTACCCAACCTCTACCAACCACTTCCCCGTAAATTGGCTATCCCAATGGGTAACCCATCCTCTTCCACCAATTTCTTTCCTTTCTACATCCGTATTACATTCAGTAGTGCCCACTTCCCTTTGACAACTTTGTTTAGAATCGATCCACGACTCTATTGATCATATTTTGGATATTATTATATTTTGATGTAACAGGGATGTGTATATACTATCTCATGGATTATTATGGACTTTAATATGTTTTGATTAGCATGATGGTTAGATGTTAGACTATGGATTAATATTGATCTGGATTCGATTATTGTGCTTGAGGATCATTGAGACATTTTTATTATTATCTGATAATGATATACTAGTTGACATGGACAAAGTTATTGATGTTAATTTTAGACATGTGACATTGATTATTATGAATATCTTTAGTATAGAAATCTATTGGATGATGATATAGTTATAAATTGAATTTTAATGATAAATATTGAATCCTTGATATTGTTGAGATTTAAAATTAATAATTTTATGTTGCTTATATCATTTGGATGTTCGATGTGGCCACGAGGCCGAAGGACGTAGTTTGCATTTTGTAGGTTAAAATCACAACAATGTTGGGCGATGAGACTAACCATATTGGAATTCGGTGTGAAATCAACAAGGTCACCATGGCAATCGTGTGTTTGAGCTGTATGTTGTCTTTTGTTAGGATTTCCCATGGGGGATTTCCATTATTGTGACCATGGGGTATATGTGTGCTTTATTTGTTGTGTCCCTTTTTAAAATTATTACATTGTATGTATTTTATTTGTAATGTGCTCTTTATTTTAATTATTTTAATGTGATAGTATAATGTGAGAGTCATATAGTTAAAATTTAATTAAATTAAATAGGATGTGGAAGGTGAAATTAAATGTTATTGTCTTGGTTGAAAATGAAATTTATTTATATATTTTATAACCATATGGTAATTAAATATATGGTTGTGTCTAAAGTTTGTAATAAATAAATGTCATAGAAATAAATGCATTTTAAAAGAGTGTGTAAGTTACCAAGTATGGGTTGTGTAAGTGAAGTGATAGATTGTGTAAGAAATTGTAAGAGGTTGTAAGAAGATTTTGGAAGGTCAAACACTCCATCTCTCTCTTGAAATTCGAATTTGAGCTTGGAGGACAAATTTGGAGGCTTGTGGGACAAGTTAAACTTGTCCCACACCTCTCAAAATCCTCCACCAACCTTGTTTATTAATTTGGAGTCAAAATCAACTTATTTTATTACATTTTGACATGATTTATTGTAAGTATTGATTGCACTTATCTTACAAATTTGAAATGCATTCCTTTTGGGGTATGGGCTACATTGTGTATGTAAGTAAATTTGTCATTTTTTCTTTTATGGTGATTTGTTGATGTGGATTACACTCTTGGGGAAGGAAGAAAAATGATGTGGCATCCCACTTGGAATCCACATCATCCTCTTCCACCCTCTCCTTTAAAATTTGAATTCCTCCTCATTTTGAGGTTGTTGAAGGTTGGAAATTTCATTCTTGGGTCAAATTTCTCTTGCATTTTGGAGCTTGCTTGGTGGAAGAAGAGGATTTGATTGTGCATACATTTACCTTGCTGATTTGGGACAGGTTTTGGTGTAATAAAGACTGCTATTTTGGAAGCAAGTCTCCATCATGGAGAGGTAGGCTCTCACTTTTTAAAATTGCTGTTGTTCCCTCTTTTAGCATGAAATTTGAATGTATTTGTGTTTGCAATTCTTAGAGGGATGGGTAGAATGCTTAGGGCATGGTGTGGAGAGAAGACTATGAGGTTTATCAGAGGAGGGATAAGGGATTTACCATTGGCACTTGTCTTGTGGAGGGAGTGTTGGTTGGGATCCACCTAGGGAAAAGAATATGCTTGCATTTCTTACTTTGGGGAGGTATAAGGGATAAATTTGGAGGAGGGATAAGGAGGGGTTGAGGAGGGATAAGGTTTATGGGATGGTTATGTTTTGGCGGTTTGTTTTAGGTGGATGCCCAATTTCAACATGGGAGGCATAAGGAGACCTCCATAGTTCTTGCTCTTGCTTGGCTTGCTTGCTTGGAGAAGGAGCCTTTGTTTTGATTGGAATTGTTGTTGTAGTTGAGAACTACATCTTTTTGTTTGTGCATTTCCTTGTGCATGTGAATGTATGTTATATGTGAAAGAAGCTATGTTGCCATGTGTTGTTTTATCATGCTCCATTTCAATATGGTTGGGGCTCGGGGCCAATGGGGAAAGATGGCTTCTATTTTCCCATTGGGTATCTTGGTTGGGTGGAGAGTGTTGCCTTTCCCCCTTCCTTGTTGTGATTCAAGTTACAAGAATGAAGAAATCAACATGCTGCTGTTTGGAGAAGAAAAAAAAAAAAAGATCACAGTTTGACAGTCATTCCTTTGAGCAATTTTAATGTAACCCTTCCCACTTCGAGTGGATGAGTGTATATTTATATATTGTAATGTGAAGTGATTGTATTTGCATTGAGGAATGTAGAGAAGAATCATATCTCTCTGTTTTACCTTGGAAAGAAAATGTGAAAGGAGTTTTACACTTGTATTTTGAAAGTTGGAAATCTAATACAAATTGGAAAGGAGTTCAGTTGTAAAGATGTCCTTGTTAGAATTCAATAAAAGGATTGTAGCTATTATGACTTACATGGTTGTAATGAAAAGATGCTTTGCATTAGAAATGAAAGATTGAATCTCATTTGGGCAATGAAAAGAAATATTACTCATATTCTGTTTTGAAAATCACATGAAAGAATGAGACTCTGTTCTGAAAGAGAATAAATAAAAAGTGTTGTCATTAAATGTATTGCATTGTTGTATTAGAAATTTAATGATTGTTATATCTTATGAATTCTGTGTTGGAAAAGAGAATCCCGTATAAAGGAAATGACAGAAATTTGGATACTTTGAAATGAGTTTTAGAATTGAAATTCACTTTGCATATTGAATGTAAGGGTGTGTTGAATCAATTAGATGTTTGAGGAACAAAACTGATATGTTTTTCCACATTTGAATGTTGCACATTAAACTGTAAAC
The DNA here is from genome assembly GCA_018340775.1 of Taxus wallichiana var. yunnanensis. Taxonomy (NCBI): domain Eukaryota; kingdom Viridiplantae; phylum Streptophyta; class Pinopsida; order Cupressales; family Taxaceae; genus Taxus; species Taxus wallichiana. The sequence goes on from CM031243.1 coordinate 401,030,036, forward strand.
TCGTGGAAGAAAGAAATCTCTTATAATTTATAACTCTGGCTTTTAAAAATAATGTAACTAATGTACAGTTTAGTTTTATGACTTAAATTGAGAAATGGAACAATGAAATTTAGGTTTAATAAGACTTAAGGAACCTCTTGAAAACTCAACAATGAAAAATGGCTATTAAGATCTTTATTAAATCAAAATTGCAGCTTGCATATCAGTTTTCCTGTCAAAAGATGTAAAAATGAAAATGGCAAAGCAAACACCAATTTGAACCTTGAAAACAATCCTAAACTCACCCTAGACTAGTTCTCCATGTTCAATTTACATGCTCAGAAGAAGAAATATCAAAATTGAATCAAATCTTATAAGTTGAAAATTGCCAGTTTTAAAATTATAAACCCTGCAGATCTATTTCTTAAAATTGACCCTCTAAATTTTACCAAATTCTAAAATTGATGTTTTTGTGTAAAGAGGACTCTGAGAGATTTCTGGAAAGTCCAAGTTTGCCAAAAATGGAGCTTCCTATCAAAAGTTATGGCCATTTGAAGTTTTACTTCAAAATGGCCATCCCAAACCAAAAACGAAATAATTCGACCTTAGAAAAATTTAAATTTTGAACTTTGGAAAAATTTCCTAAAAATTTCCGCGACCCCCAACCAATCACGTGTTGACACGTGGTAGGGAGGGCCCATGGATTTAGAAATGAAAACTTAACTTTTTACACTTTTGGAAAAATTTCACTTTTTCTTCCGCCGGCCCGCGGCCAATCACAAAGCGCCACGTGGCCATTTGAGCAAGTGCGGAGGCATGGAGGAAAATTTTCCTTTGGAAAATTGAGACTTTGGTTTTGGAAAAAATTTCACTTTTTTTCCCTCGACCCGCTCTCCCACACCAATCACGTGACGACACATGGCATTTGGGAAAATTTTCCCAATTTTCTCCCTAACCCCGCGGACCTCCAAGGGAAAATTTTCCCCTAAAACTCCGCCCGGCCATAACTTGAGTTTTACAAGGAGTTAGGAGGACTTCTTTATATAGTTGGAAAGGTGAGAAAATTTCCTATCCTTGTAAACTTGTTATAAGATAAAAATAGAAATATTGTGTTTGGTTAATCAGAATTTGTTCTGGAATCTATTTAGTTTAAAACTAGTGTCTTGCAACTTGGTTGTAGGCTCTTCCTATAAAAAAATATTCCATAATTTTCCTAGTTTGTTTCTTGGTCTCAAGTGGTAGTTGAAGTAGGCATCACAACTCCTATGTCACCTTTACCCAAGAAGGTGCATACCAAAGATAAGAATCCACTACCCTCTAATAACGTAGTCAAACCAACCAAAAATCTTCCATCGCCAACTCTTCTACCCCACCTTTACCCAATTAGATGCCAAAAAACATAAAATCATACCACTCATCAAGATAGTAGACCAACCCATTCCTCCTCCTATAAAGCTTCCTCCCTCACGATCATCCACACTGTACCCAAACCAACACTCACTTCCCATTGTGATCCATTAGTGGGGTCCTACGCCAACATTTTAATCAATCTCTTAGAGACTTTCATAATCACATTACCGCCATTCCACTGATGATCCTCTCAAACCCAAAACCAAAGGGGTTTGATGAGACATAGATTTGTGCCTATCATCATGTGCCAGGACATGATGTTGAAAATTGTAAGGCTCAAAATATCATTCTTCTCCAACTTTTTCTTCCTAAACAAAATTTTGATGATGACGAACTTCTTGATGAAGACCATGCTCCACCTTCACCTGTCACCATACATCATCATCCTTTATCGATTTAGCGACAAGTATCTCCACCCCCACAATCATTTTTCCCACCTCCAAAATTTAAGATCAACATGGTTCATATTAGAGAGTTGGCCAAATCACCACCCAAATGTCAATTTGACCTAATCATTTGACAAGGCTCTTATCCAACGCTAGGATTTTCCCCTCATGCCATTATAATTTTCATGACACACCCTTTCCATCATCTCCCCTCAAATTAACATGGTTCACATTCTTCACATACTCGTAAAGACAAAGCGAAAGAAAAAGCAATGGCCCATCAACCAACCCCGTACCCAATATACCATCTGCACCCACTCCCAAGATCACCATCCATGGACCTACATATCCTATCTCTGGTGGAGTCACCCATCGTGCAATGATAAAACAATTACATATGTCCCCCTAAAGATGTCATTTTATGATCTTGTCTAAACTTACGAATCCCACATATAAGACCTTATCTAGGTTTTACAATCCATTCAAGTTTTACCCAATGAATCCACACTAGTGGCCTTGATTATCACCCCTCACCATGTGGCCTCACTTACCAAATCATCTCTTTCTTCTACCCCCATGTCCACTCCTCATGTTGCTGCCTTTAGCTTCTCACGATGAAGAAATTGTACCTCTCCAAATCGGATGACCCCGATACCACCCTATTCATTTCCATCTATATCGATAACATACATGTGTGACACGTAATGATTGATGGTGGTGATAACATTAACATCATCTCCTCTCACGAATACAATCAAATGTGTATCCCTTCTAATCGTATGCATAATAACTTAGTTATGTTACGTTCCTTCAATGATGCCATTACCTCCACCCTTGGCACTATTATCCTTCACATTCATGTAGGCCCTCGCACTATCCCGAAACTATTATATGTCTGATAAGGAGAGTGTTGAAGGTAAATCACACTACCCCAATATCTCAGTAACACGATGGGTTGAGACTCTCGGTGTGATTACGTAACATGGAGCTTTTCCCAAGTGTGGGACCTTGCGAAAACGGAAAATCTCTCTCGGATGAAGGCCGGTTCCTATTCCTCTATTCGATGCACACGTAAAAATGCAGAGGGTTTACTCAAAACCTAAACTAATTTGCCAAAGAGACAGGGGTAAGAAAATGCATAAAATAAAACCTAAACTACAAAGGTGATGCAGGGAATGAAGAACACCTTTCTTGCCAATAAACACAAACCATAAAAATGCAATGCAAGATCATGCATGAGATAACTAGATTTGTAGTGAAAGATCAAGAGGATGAAAATGAACACAGAGAGGGTTGACAATCATCCACAGACATGCATTATTTTCTCCAAAGATTGATACAACACACTACAAAATTCCAAGAGGCAAAATTGCATTACAGTTTTAGATGGGAGGTTTGAACTCCACAAATTCACCTGCCAAAGAGAAGAAGGGAGGGGAAAAAAAAGAATGTCCAACCTTTAGAAAGAAACCCCTCCTTACAATTTATAGGAAGAATGAGAGAGAAAAGAGAGAGGAAATCAAAAACTACCCCAACCATCTCGTAGGTTGCATTTAATTCATCTCATTATGGTGGTAGGTGAGAACCCTAGCGACCCCAAAAAGTGGCGAATCTGTATTTTGCGTTTTTAAGAATTTGTTCTCACCCAATTAAATATATCTAGTTGTAGTTGACATGAGGACCTCGTAAGCTTTTGAAAATTCCAAACTTGCATTAATGCAAGCTCCCGTGAAAAGTTATGGCCATCGAATATTTGGGTGAGTGGTCTCGCTTCTATCGGTGCTCAGAATGTTGCGCCTCCTGAAGGTGCACCATAGGCGCATCCATATTCATGTCGACATACCCTTACATGCGCCAAGGTGTGAATTATTTCATGTCGACATTCTGTGTCATGCGCCCTTTACGTGCGCCAAGGCACAACTTCTGCCATGTCGACACTCTCCTACCTGCGCCAAGGGCGCGTCCATTTTCATGTCGACACCTTCTGTCATGTGCCTCTTACCTGCGCCAAGGGCGCATCCATTTTCATGTCGACACCTTCTATCATGCACCTCTTACCTATGCCAAGGGTGCATCCATTTTCATGTCGACACCTTCTGTCGTGCACCTCTTACCTGCGCCAAGGGCGCATCCATTTTCGTGTTGACACCTTCTATGCGCCTCTTACCTGCGCCAAGGGCACATCCATTTTCGTGTCGACACCTTCTTTCATGCGCCTCTTACCTATGCCAAGGGTGCATCCATTTTCGTGTCGACACCTTCTGTCATGCGCATCTTACCTGCACCAAGGGCGCATCCATTTTCTTGCGACACCTTGCAAGGCGCGCGCTAAGGGCGTATCCATTTCGTGTCGACACATTCTGTCATGCGCCTCTTACACACTTCGCATCCATTTTTGTGTCACACCTTCTTATGTGCCTCTTACCTGCGCTTTAGGGTGCATGTGGCGTAATTAAAAATCGGGCTCGAGTTTCTTTGATTTCCATATTCTTCTGTTTGTCTATATCTACCTGGGGAGATATTTACAACAATTTGGCGACTCAACGGGATCACTGCCCGCTTAGGTAGAAGATCGGTGGCCTTTTAGCAATCCATTGGGCATGGAGTCATAAGTAATAACGAAACCAACTTGATCTCGATCCCGATCTTGTATCATTCCTTCGAGAGCATCTTTGAACTGTAGAAATTCAACCGAGAGCAAAAAAACTTGTGTCGAAGAACTTAGGAAATTGAAACCTAACTACAACAAGATGATGTGCATACGCGCTTAGAGGAATTTTAAACCTAGGCTAATATTTACAAGGGTAAACCTTTTCCTTTTAGTAGCAATGTTTAAGATAGATTTCGTTAACTGGAATCGGAAGTTCTTCTCCATCTAATGTAAACAATTAGAAGGCATTACTACTTTTACATTCGTGACCATATAGGGGCCACTCCAAATGCCATCAAACTTGGAATGATTTCCTAGTTTTGCCTGATCTGCATCCCATTTTAGGACTAGGTCCCCTTCTGGAAGGTCCTTGCTCTTGCCTTCTTATCAAACCATATTTTTACTAAGGCCTGATCCTTCTCAAAATCCAGACTGCATGCTCTCGATTTCCTCCAATTCCATCAACTCTGCATACCGGCCTCCATTGGTTTGAACTCGAGACAATTCCAATCGCTTCATGAGCTCCAATGCTTTGGCGAGTTCTAATGATATAGGCAATATCTGCGTCTTTCCCATGACCAACTTGTAGGGAGAATTACCAGGTGAGACCTCTTTGGCATTATTCTATCAGCCCACAATGCTGATCTTAGCTTGGTATGCCATGTCCTTTGGTTTTCATCCGAGTCCTTCCGATGATCCTTAGCAAATTATTGTTCGTGGACTCTACATCCATTACCTGCGGGTAATAATTTGAAGAAGTGCTCAAATAGATTCCATTCTTGACAGCCCATTCTCGTAATCTTGGAACCTATGAATGCTAATGCATTGTCGATATGATAGTGGTCGCACACCGAACTCGGTCACTATTCCTTCATAAAAGTATAGTATGTTAGACTCATTTGCTTCTTTGAGCGCTACTGCTTCGGTCCACTTGGTGAAATAGTCCGTTTCCGTGAGAATCCACTTGTGGCCTTGGCTTGAGTTAGGATTTATGACCCAAATGAAGTCCAATCCCCATTGCATAAATGGTTGGTCAACCAAAATTGGGTGCGATGGAAGTGCTTCTTAGTCTTTCTTTTCTGTGAAGAGTGCACATTTCTTGCACTTTCTTATCCATGTATAGCGATCATTTGAACACTTTGTCCGCCAATAATATCCCGCCTTCATTATCTTGAGAGCTATTACTCATGGGGCAAAATGTCCTCCTAATATCCATCATGAAAATATTGTAACACCTCTCAATTTGACCCATCCCTATGCACCTCAATAAAACCCCATTGATGTCCTTTCTAAACAAAACACCATAAATAAGCACATATGGAATGGCTTGTAATCTGAAGTATCTCCTCTTTGCTTTGCTCATTTCTGGAGGGCATAGGCCTGTCTGTAGGAAGTGTATCATATTCTGAGTCCAACAAGGAGTAGGCACATCATCGTTTTCTTGTTCTTGACCATCTTGTAGGACCAAGATAGTCTCTTTTTCATCACCTGCTTCAACTTACTGACTCAAAGCTAGTTGTTCACATAATCCCTTTCCATGGACCAGCTTAGTGACCTTAATTTCGATGTCATATTCCATGACACGAGTGATCCATCCTACATGCTTCTCATTTAGATCCTTATTTAGAAGTCCTTGACTCCCGCATGAGAGACCAATAATTGGATCTTGTTGTTTGAGACTAGGTGCTTGAATTTCTTTAAGCTCCTGATCACTGCAAGGACATGCTTTTCAATGAAAGAGTACCTAGTTTCATATTCCTCCAAGCCTTGACTGAAGAAAGCAACTGGTTGTTCTAATCCTTCTTTGTTTTGTTGTGCCAGGATTACAAAAATTGTGTCTCCACCACCAAAGGCATATAACATGAAATCCTTGGAGAAGTCTGGATTGACGAGAGTTGGAGCTTGAGATATAGCATCTTTTATTGCCTCAAAACTTGCCTTGCCTTTAGATGTCCACTTAAATGCCATGCTCTTCTTCAACATCAGTGTTATTGGCTTTACGAGAGCTGCAAAGTTTGGAACAAACCTGCGGACAAAATTGATTATTCCTAAGAAGCTTTGAAGAGCCTTCTTATGACTTGGTAATGGCAACGCTTGAATTGCTTGAACTCTTTTTGGTCAATCATCAATCCCTCCTTTAAAACAATATGGCCTAGAAGTTTTCCTTTGTGAGCCAGAATATGTATTTTTGGGATTCAATGATACCCCAAATCTTCTACACCTCGAAATACTTGCCTCGGATGAAAGAGGTAAGCCACTACATTTTTGGAGAATACAATGATGTCATCAAGATATATCAGAACTATTTTATTGATCAACCCTTTGAATGCCATATCCATTTCCCTTTGGAAAGTGGCTCTAGCATTTGATAAGCCAAATGGCATCTTCTTGTAGGCATATGTGCCCCATTTGGTGGTGAAAGCCATCTTGAACTGGTCATCTTCCTTCACCATTACCTGATTATACCCTGAGTAGCCATCTAAGAGAGAGAATCTCTCCGAACCGGATACCACTTGCAATATTTGTTCCATTGAAGGAAGTGGGTAATGGTCTTTAAGAGATGCCCTATTGAGGTCTCGGAAGTCTACACACAGCCTGATTTCTCCGCTCTTCTTCCTGACCAGGAACCAAGTTGGGAACCCAGCTTGAGTGCTTGATCGGGAATATAATGCTTGCCTCTATTAACTTGTTTAGCTCTTTCTTCATTATAGGCTCAATGTGAGGGTTGAATGGTCTCTTCTTCTACCTGATGGGTTTAGCATCTGGATCCAACTCTATGGTATGTTGTGCCAACTTCGGATTGAAACATCTCAAGTCTTCATAGCTCCAAGTGAAGGCATCTAGAAATTCTTGGCAAAGTTGTATGAAATTTGATTTCTCCCGCTCGGTGGCTGCTTTGCCAATTTGAAGTGTTTTGCCTTCCCAACCGGAATTGGCTCGAATCTTCTCTCTTGACTCATATGTTATCCTTTTCCTTACGGAGCTGGTTCTTTAGGGTTGAAGATAGACTCCAATGTTACTAAACCCTTGGGAAGCTTGTTTGTCCAATCGCACTACTTGATCCCCATACTGCTGCTCTAATCTGTCCTGATTCCTAGCTGAGAATTCAGCCTCTTCTTGTAAGAAATTGATGATCTGTTGATCGTTCTCAAACACCTGCCTTGTGTTATTATATGGAACTACGGCCTCACAATCATATGGATATGTGGCTGTGTTTTTTCCCTTTTGATGTTGTCAACCACATCAAACATTGCTCCAACAACTGCGAGCCTATCCACGGCTTCATTTTTCTTCCTAGGTATGGACACGATGTTGAAAGCTTTGAAATCCTCAATGAGGTCCCATACCTTGTTCTTGTAGTTCTTTAGCGAGTTCACTCTTTGTAGCATGTTCTCCCCGACTTGATTGATGATCATCTCGCTATCCCCGAACACCTGCAAGTTCTTTATGCCCTTTTTCCTAGCCCAATGAAGTCCATGAATCAAGGCCTCATATTCAACTATGTTGTTTGAACAAGAAAACTGAAACAAAAAGTTGAATAATATTTGATTCCTTGAGGTGAAACAAGCATAGCTCCTCCTCCTGCGCACCTTGCCTACTCCTTGATCCATCAAAAATAATTTCCATACCTCATTGTCATCCTTATGGTTTTGTTTGGTGATGCTTTGGAATAGGCTTGTTTTCTTCATGTATGCGGTAGACTCCTAGCTCGATTCTTCTACTTCTTGGTAGGGATCAAAAGCATGTACCTTGCTTGCCCATTCATCAAGAGTTAAATGGGATGCTTCCAACTTTGGTGTCGGCTTCATCTCGTGCTTTGATAATCTTCTTGATCAAATGCTTGAGCAGTTGGCATTGATTTGGCTTGGAGTATGAGGCTCAATATGAAAGTTTGCAATTGGTTCAGATCTGATTGTGACCTTAGTACCATATAATGTTCGAACAACATGTGTGACCAATCAGCGGATAAGTAGCCTCCAATTCTAGCTATGAAATCCTTGATAAGCATAGGGCAAAATAGTGGTGGTAAATCTATCACCGACACATCTTACAAAATGGTAACATTGGGGCATGCATTCAAGGTAAGATTCAAACTTTTAATCACTCCCACCATTGCTCTTTGCTGTCCCATCCAATTGCACTACCCCTTTTTGATATTACTTCATATTGGAGACCCGGTAATCAGCTATTTTCTTAGGCATGATAGAACTACTTGCCCCGAGAATCAATCATGCAATTGTGTACAACTTTATCCTCAATGATTAATGAAACATAGAATGGAGGGGGCTTCAAAATTTACCTTGTTATCCTCCATGATTCCCTTCGGGATGAGCAGCATTTGTGAGGAATTCTCTCGCATATGGACCTCTTGGTTTGAAGTTGACCAATTCTTCATGGCAGCTTGTAGAAGATCTCTTTGTCTTGGGATGGATAAAGATTCCCACATTGATATATTCACGTTTTTCTTCTTCATTTGATGAATGATGCTAAATGGGGATGAAAGATCTCTTTGCTGTCCTTTAGTCTGTGCATTCCTTTCTTGTGCATGGGCAACAACAGCTGGCATTTGAGTTGCCTTAGAAGGTGGTTTGGGTTGTCCTTGTGTGTTTGGAACTATATTTTGCTTACCAACACCTTATGGATTGATGGAAGGTTGTAGATCACTTGGAGCCAATGACTTCCCTTCATCAATATTCCTCTTCTTTGATCTTGTGTTAGCTGCTACGCTCGAGAAATTGTCTCGATTCATGCCACAAAATCCTCGCCTTGCCAATTCACAAGTGTGGTATCATTTGGAGCTGTGTTTTGCTGAGATGTCCCTTGTTGCTGATTTGTTTCTTGACTCACTTCACCCTCAATGCCAGTAGTTGTCACCATCAAGGCTTGGTTCAAAGCACCATTGAAGCACATAGATTGGTTGTGAGGTTCATTGCATGGGAAACACCAATCGTAGTCTTGAGCTATGTTGTTTTGCACTAGCACTAATGCTTTAGAAGTAGAAGCAACATCGGGTTATAGGCTGAAATGGTCTATTGGCGGGAGGCCTTACTTGGCTTTGATTTTGATTTGTAGCCTGAGCTGGTGACCTATTTTGTTGGTATGGGGGCCTAGCCTGGTACTGCGCTTGAGGCTGATAAGAAGGTCTAAAGCCTTGGGCCTGCTGCCTCTTGAGTGTAACCAGCTCATTTCCCAAATTTTACAATTGTTTCATAACCTCCTGGAGTTCATTTGAAGCACTAGAGGATGAAGTAGAAGTTTCATTTGAACTTTGATTTCTAGGAGTGGGAATAGGAGCCAAAGTGGGTGCTTGACTAGTGCTTGGATTTTCTAAGTTTGGATACAAGGGCATGGGAGGCCTAGGAGCCAGCTTACCAGCTTGAATAAGACAGTTTTCAGCCCTAATGGCAATGCTATAAGTAGCAGGTAAGGTTGTGCCTCCCATAGATTGAATTAACATAGAAATATTAGAATTCAAAGCCTTAAGATAGTATAGAAAAGCACCTTCAGCTGTTGGCCTGATGGCCACTGGAATTCTATCCCAAGACCTTTGAAATCTGAAGTTGAAGTCAGTCAGCTACTCATTGGGAGCTCTCTTGATAGTTGTCAATTGTTCTAGTAGAGACAAATTGTCTCCCTTTTCTCCAAATTGCTCATGGAGAACTATGCATAACTGTTTCCAATTTTGGATAGTACCAGCTCCAAGGATCCTAAACCATTGCAATGCCCTCCCTTTAAATGAAGATACCAGCAATTTGACAACAACATCCATTTCATTTATCTCATGGATTGCACAAACGTTAGCAATGTCTTTGACATGATCACCAGGAGTGGTATGATTTTCTCCAGTAAAAAATGGAATGTTCTTCAATGTTGTAATTGGGACTGGATTCTGTGCATTGAGGGAAAGTGGGCTGCTGCCAGTGAAATTGACAAAGGGATTCGGTGGTAGCTGTGCCATTATGATTGGCCTAAGAACCCTTGTTGATGCGAGAAAAGGTCTACCAGGTGGAGGTGTAGACAAAGTCCGGTTAGGTGGAGATGGTGATCTTTATGGTCTTCTTCCTCTCCTTGCTCCTCCTGGTGATAGTTGCAAGTGAAAAAATATCCCCTCTTCTCGAGTATCGGACCTAGTTCGAATTCTTCTCATATGCCTGGGTAACTTTTGCTACTACACCGCTGAATTCTACCCCTTCGGAGTCGCTAGATGTGTTAGATAACGAGCCTCAAAAGGCTAGATTCTGCCAAGTTACACACCAAACTTGACAAAATTTAAACTCAAAATTTTGAAAGACTTGTATTTTTGAGATTTTAGGGTTTGGAATTTGATTTGGAATGACAGTCTCGAAAACCCAAAAAATGCCAGACTTCAAATCCTGAAATCTGAAATACCAAAAACCATGAAATTTTGAAAGTCAAAATCTCAAAATCTAAGAATACCCTTTTTAAGATTATCCCCCGATCTATCATCTAGTGAAATTTTTACTTGTTTTGAGCAAGTGAAGCCCTTGAAAATCGATTTCAAAGTTCATCCTGGAAGGTGAAAAATATGAAATTGTAAAACTCGTAATTTTTAGTCCAAATTTCTTGAAAACTCCTTCAAATCTGTGGAATAACCTCTTGGTCCCATCGGGCGTGCCAAAAATGTTGAAGGTGAATCACAAGACTTCAATGTATCGCAACACGATGGGTTGAGACTCTCGGTGCAATTACATAACATGGAGCTTTTCCCAAGTGTGGGACCTTGTGAAAACAGAAAAGCTCTCCGGATGAAGGCCGGTTCTATTCCTCTGCTCGATGCACACATAAAAATGTAGAGGGTTTACTCAAAACTAAACTAACTTGCCAAGGAGACAGGGTAAGAAAATGCATAAAATAAAACCTAAACTACAAAGGTGATGCACCGAGGAATGAAGAACACTGTCTTGCCAATAAACACAAACCATAAAAATGCAATGCAAGATCATGCACAGATAACTTGATTTGCAGTGAAAGATCAAGAGGATGCAAATGAACATAGAGAGGGTTGAGAATCATCCACAGACATGCATTATTTGCTCCAAAGATTGATACAACACACTACAAAATGCCAAGAGGCAAAATTGCATTACAGTTTTAGATGGGAGGTTTGAACTCCACAAATTCACCTGCCAAAGAGAAGAAGGGAGGGGCAAAACAAGAATGTCCAACCTTTAGAAAGAAGCCCCTCCTTATAATTTATAGGAAGAATGAGAGAGAAAAGAGAGAGGAAATCCAAAACTACCCCAACCACCTCTAGGTTGCATTTAATTCATCTCATTATGGTGGTAGGTGAGAACCTAAGCGACCCCAAAAAGTCCAACCTTGCGTTAATCCAACCTTGCGTTAATCCGAGCTCCTGTGAAAAGTTATGGCCATCTCGAATATCTCGGTGGGGCACTGCTTCTGTCAGGCGCTCAAAATGTTGCACCTCTGGGAAGGTGCGCCATAGGCGCATCCATATTCATGTCAACATACCCTTACGTGCACCAAGGCACGAATTCTTTCATGTCGACATTCTGTGTCATGCGCCCTTTACGTGCACCAAGGTGCGCAACTTCTGCCATGTCGACACTCTCCTACCTGCGCCAAGGGCGCATCCATTTTCGTGTCGACACCTTCTGTCGTGCACCTCTTACCTGCGCCAAGGGTGCATCCATTTTCGTGTCGACACCTTCTATCATGCACCTCTTACCTACGCCAAGGGTGCATCCATTTTCATGTCGACACCTTCTGTCGTGCGCCTCTTACCTACGCCAAGGGCGCATCCATTTTCGTGTCGACACCTTCTGTCGTGCACCTCTTACCTATGCCAAGGGCGCATCCATTTTCGTGTCGACACCTTCTGTCATGCGCCTCTTACCTATGCCTAGGGCTGTTGGTGATGCAATAAAAAATCAGGCTCTGAGTTTCTTTGATTTCCATATTTTTCTATTTGTTTATATCTACCAGGGAGATATTTACAATGAGAGTTATAGTATAACCTATTACTTTTCAAACCGTAAATTCACGTCATTAGTTGTGTACCTTAAAATTTACACCATTGTGTAAAATTCAAACATGACGGACATAACTACACCATCACGGCTGACCGTCACCATTAAAAACTTGCAACATGTTGTGCTGACCCAATGATGTACTTATACCGAGCTTAATGAATTTGTAACTACCCCCACTTCTCCTTCACCCAAAATCCCATACACCAATGCTAACACCACCTCTCCCGCATCTAATTCTTATATTCTTACTATAGCTACAAATTTCTTCCATAGGTGACCACTCTACTTCACAAACAATTGATAGCCCTCTTGTCTAATCATCTAGTGAGTCATCTATTACCGCTACCCACATATTGACTACCGATCCCTTAGAATGTTTTTTTAAACACCTCACTTTGGGGGAGTACTTGCAATCTATATAATATTGACACATTCCTCACTCTGCAAGAGTATGGGAACCTACGCCAAAGCACCCTAGTTATGACTACCTCGTAGGAGATGTTTTTTCCTTACGGTCCTCACCACCTTTGCACTAATTTAACAAATGTGGGACTTGATATTTCCACTTATTCCCCCAAACATCCATCCCAAACACAAACATTTTCATATGACCTCTAATCCCTTACTAACCGCTGCTTTGCACACACTTTCCTTCACTATTTGTGCATACGCAAAGGCTTTGGTTTTGATTTTTACAAACAAGGCCGCCATCTTGTCTTTTCATGTACCACCCGTAAACATAATGATCTTAGTTGCATTGAATTTTCCGTATCACCTTCCAAGAAGGCTTGTGTCGACCTCATTGAGGAAGACAAACCTTCTCCACCCCATTCACCAACAACACCATCTTCACCTACCGAGTCGATAGATTCTCGAATCTATCCCTCCTTATTTTTTTGTAAATACAATTTCCCCTGGGACCTATAACCTATCAACATGATGGCAAGGCTCCTCTTCTATTCCCTTCATGTATCCCGACATGATCGATGATGATACACATTTTATTAATGTCGCTTCAATCTCGGACGATGATTCCATCCTCACCTACCTCGGTGCGAGAAGATTCTTACATTCACTAATCATTACCTTCGAGATGCAAACTATGTTAAAAAAATCAACTATGAAATCAACATTAATAATTAGGATGGCTTGCACATTTTAAAGATAGGTCATTCTTTAGATGTTACTGAACAGGAAGATTTTACCTCTTTCCTCCGGACCACAACAACACTTTTTCTTGGTCCTATGTAGATATGCCTGATATTGACAAAAAATCATGGTCCACAATATTGTAACCATTCCTAATGCCAAACCCATAAAAAAACCCATGTGGAAAATGCATCCTCGCATTGCTCTTACCTTCAAACAAGAACTATTCCAAATGGATTTCTAACATTGTTCCTATCACAAAAGCAATAAGGGGACTCTGCATTTGCACAAAATTTCATGATCTCAACCTAAATCGCTCCCAAAGATGATTTTCCATTACGAGGCATTGACCAACTAGTTTATCTTACCATTGGCCATGGAATGCTATCACTCATGGATGGTTTTTAAGGTTATAATCAAATATTACTTCCTCCAAAAGATCAACAACAAACTACCTTCATCACTCCTTGGGGACCTTTTCTTATCGAGTCATGTCTTTTGGACTTAAAAATGTTGGTGTTACATATCAGTGAGCCATGAATTATATCTTCCATGACATCATGCATCACATATTAGAAGATTACGTAGATGACCTTGTTGCTAAATCCAAACATTGGCAAAACACCTGACAATCCTTAAGGTCATCTTTGACCGCCTCATCAAGTATTGTGTTCACCTTCAACCTAAGAAGTGTATCTTTGTGGTACTTTTAGGAAAACTCCTTGGTTTCATCATTTCTTTGCGTGGCATAGAAGTCGATCCTACTAAAGTGAAGGCTATTCTCGAAATGCCTCCACCTACTAATCTCCATCAACTTCGAAGCTTGCAAGGTAAGTTGCAATCTATTCGTCATTTTATCTTGCAGCTTTTTGACTATTGTCAACCATTTCATCATCTCCTCAAGAAGGACATCTCATTCAAATGGGATGATGAATTCCATAAAGCCTTTGATGCCTTAAAACAATACCTTCTTTAACCACTAGTTCTCATTCCTCCTAAGGATGACCAACCCTTTTACTTATACATTTCCACCACTGACCATTCCTTAGGTGACATGCTTGCTCATCGCGATGAGCAACATAAAGAGAAATTGGTCTATTACATAAGTCATACGCTTTTGGACTATGAAACTAGATACACCCATGCCAAAAAAATTCTTAGCCCTAGTCTTTGTTGCCACCAAGTTTCGTCATTACTTGCGAAACCACAAAACCTTTTTCTTCACCAATACTGACCCTCTACATTACATGTATGCCAAACCTTATCAACATCAGCACGCTATGCGTTGGATCATGCTTCTTGCCGACCTTGACCTTGAATTCATCCATCAAAATTCTATCAAAGGCCAAACCATCGCTGACCAACTAGAAGATGCACCTCTTTCCAAAAATCAATCCTCTAACTTCAATTTTCCGGATGAATCCATAGCTACCCTCTCCTTGGATGATACCACTTACCAAATGACCCTCTTCTTCGATGGCTCCAAGTGTCAGCGTGGGGGTGGGGCTAGTGTTATCCTCATTCCACTTGATGGTGAACCTATGCCTTTATCTTTCAAACTAGATTTTGATTGTACAAACAATATCACTGAATACGAAGGACTCGTATTGGGTCTCTGGGTTCTTATGCCTTAGATGTTAAGTCGATCAATATCTTTAGTGATTCTTAGCTAGTTGTAAACAAAGTCAATTGTATATACCAGTGTCGTAATGAAATACTTCTAAAGTATAAGCATCATGTAGACATACTTTTGACTACCTTTGACCATTATGAAATTTAAACCACCCCACAATCTACTAATAAATTTGCGCATACCATGGCTTTCCTGGCTTCTTAGATACCCACTTCACTGTCAAATCTAAAATATTTATCAAAATACAAAGGCTATAATCACCCTCTTATTTACCTCATGAGGTCTACTCTGTTGGAATTGTTGCACTGACCCACTTGACCTTTGGAACATGCGGTTTGAAGACTACCTTTCCCTTTCCATTCTACCTCCCGATCTCACTCGTAATGGACAACATGCCTTTCTTAAAAGTTTCTCTCGCTATGTAATCATGGGTGGTATCCTTTATAAGTGTGACTTCGATGGCATTCTCTTATGATGCCTTACAAGTTCTGAAATTCCTTACACCATCAAGGAAGTTCACGATATAATTTTTGGAGGCCACTTTAGTGGTTTAGCTGTCATAAATGAATTATTCACCTTGGCTATTATTTTCCAATCCTAATCCGCGACTATTGTGAATATGTCAAACATTGTATGAAATTTCAACAACATGCTAATCTTCATCACACACCTATTCCCGCATTGCAGTCACATGAGACCTTTGGCCTTTCTCTCAATGAGGCTTGGATCTTGTCATATAGATCAATCCCCATTCTTCACAATGCCATCAATGGATTATAACCGCTCTGAATATTACACTAAATGGGTAGAATCCATCCCCTTCATTTCTACAAAAGCTGATAAAATATGTGAATTCGTCAACCATCACATTATTTGTCGCTTTGGTGTCCCTCACCATCTCATCACTTGATGACGAAAAGCAATTCAAAAACAAAACTCTATGAAAGTTGTGCAAATATTTTTTCATTCAACTCAATTTCGTCACCTTATTACCAACAAACCAATGGACAAGAAAAATCAACCAATAAAACTTTAAACAAAATTCTTATGATAGTAGTTGAAAATACTAGGAAGGATTGGCATACGCACATCCGCTTCACTTTTGGGCCTACCGCACTACTATTTGCACTTCAACTCACTTTGCCGCACCTTTT
Organism: Taxus wallichiana var. yunnanensis; assembly: GCA_018340775.1. Lineage (NCBI taxonomy): Eukaryota > Viridiplantae > Streptophyta > Pinopsida > Cupressales > Taxaceae > Taxus > Taxus wallichiana. The sequence continues at coordinate 401,046,412 of CM031243.1, forward strand.
TCTCTCGTCTATGGTACCAAGGATGTCTTGCCTCTCAAAGTCTAGATTCCATCCCTCCACATCTCACTACAAGATATGCTCAACGATGATTACTTTCTCTAGGATCATTTGGCACAACTTGAGTTATTAGATGAATGTCATCTCAATGTTGTTGACCATCTCCAAATCTACCAAAAACATATCAAATAGGCCTATGAAAAACGTGTCCATGAATGCACCTTCCAGGTCGGAAAACTTATCTCAAGAAAAATCAACATGTAACCAAAGAAGAGAAAAGTAAACGGGAAAATTTTCTTCTAATTGGCTTGGACCAGTATATCGTTACCCATGTTTATGGATCATGTGCTTATCATTTTCCTTCACTCGAAGGTAAACCCAAACATGAGCCCTCAATGCCTTGCATATTTGACCATTTTATTGTTTACATCAAGTCATATATCACTTTTTATCAATTGACCGCTCGTCCCTTGAGCTCTATTCATATTCCATATTACCCATTATTTAGGATCGATGACTAAACAAGAATCATGTGATTACCTGTCACCTTTTAGCCTTATCTTCAATATGAGTACCACGACTCTAATCATAGCATGATTCTCATGGATACTTTTCATCTTTTTAAAGATGGAATCCCATGGTCGTTCATCACTTGAAACCACCTCTTTCATAGTTAACCTCTATGTGCTATGGTTTTGTCTTCTAAACAAGAACCTAATCCCTCTATAGTCTTGTCCATGACTTAAAACATCCAAAAAAAAATGGGATTCAACTCCTTGAGTCAAAATTCTAGCAAAAGATGACTCCCTCAAAAAGGGACATCTCTTCTCTCTATCTAGCTACTATAAATAGACTGCTCCTTGAAGGACAACTATATAAAGTCATTGCAAAAATATAATAAAACGTTCAAAAGATTCTGCGATTGATCGGCTTCACGAAGACCTAAAACAAACAAGTATAGAAAATGATGATTTTTTTCATCATGGAATTGTTTATTTTTTATCCCGGGTTTTCTTACTATGTAAACATGTTGTCGTACACTAAGTTACGCTAAACTACCCACTTTCACCCCATTACCTTTTCACCCTAATTTTCTCTCTGCTCAAGGAACTTGCTGCAATTGCGATATTTCATGATCATGTGACTTTCTTCACTCTAAGAATAGTCCATTATGCAATGCCTTTAGGGTCTTACATTCATAAGACCATCTGGCATATGGTAGGATCATTAGGGTTCTTATTAATTAAGTGGCTCTTTTACCATCTCTTACTATTCTACCTTCTTCATTACCTATTGATTCTCCTATACAAGACCGGACCATCATCGCAACTACATTTTAAAGATTTCTACTTTCACCTAAGACTCAACCATACCTATGACCTAACTTAATCATGCCTATGACCTACATTCAATCATGCATAAAATATACCAACCCATACCCCTAATTCATCATATTCTTCCCTAGCTTATGGGAGAACTACATCGGCCTGAGGCCCCCTTTTTTTGGGGCTATGTAGGTAGCACTCCTGTGGGCATGGGACCCTTGAGGTTAGCTCGACCACTCTTTACCCTAACCTATTTTCCTCCATTTTCCTATTCATATTCTATCTTAGTTTCCATTTTCTACAACACTTGGAAATTAATACAAACATACATATCTACCATGATTCACATCATAAAAACAACCAATCAATCATTTCACATTTCCATAATATCAAAGATTTTGGAAATCTACGCCATAACATACATATAACTCATCATTTATTTCCCATGTTACCAATAACTTGGACATTAAATCAAAATTAAAAACAAGACTCCATCATGCCTATACCTAACTCCATCATGCCTAATCGACTCTGACTCCACCATGCCTAAAAGACCTAACTAAACCATGCCTATGACCTAACTTGAACATGCCTATGACTTGACTCCACCATGCCTAAAACACCTAATTTCCATCCATATACAACTAACAATCAAATTTTCCAGCACAAATACATCACCCACAATCATTGATCTCATCATAAAAGTCTGTGTATCCATCCAATATACACTGATATAAAATAATATCAATCTCTCAAAAATATCATATACAACCTCACCATCTTCAATATGCAGGCCGTATATGATCAAAAATCTCAAAAATCTCATATAAAAATGTCTCAAAATCTTCAGCACGTAGGCCGGTAGAATATACAAAAACTCAAAATATCTCATATACATCCTCGCATCTACAACACGCAGCCGGTATATATATCACAAAAATAAAAAATTAGGGTGCACAGGGGGCTCAGTCATCTCCCCATCTGATGTCCATCCCCATCTCATATGTCTCCTCCTCCTTTGCTCTCATGCGGCACCCTACTAACATCTCTCCACCCTGCATAGGTCTCGGATCGGCCTCTTCCTAGCTTGCAGTTGGGCTAGGCCTCCGAGATCTAGTAGCCTCTACCTGAACATGTATATGGGTTCATCAGCCCCCTGTACTCTCTATAGTATGTGTGTGAGATCTCATCCTCACACTCGAGGCCTGTTGTACTCTATGCTCTGCATAGGATGGGAAATCTATCCTAGTAGCCGTTAAGTGATCTTGATAATATCTGGCCTCATTCAGGGCATCCCTTAATTTAACCATCGGTATTGTCTGACATGGCCCCATTAGTCTCGGACCATGTACTTGTACAATGGGACCCTCCCTTGACCACGTGTTGGTTCCTAAGTTGCAACCTAAGCTTGTAAGGCCACAATTGCTGCATGTGAAGTGGCCAACCGGCCCTGCAACCATGTTACCTATGCCTGTAGGGTGGCTACCTACCCCCTATCTCCATCCCCTCCTGTCTACAATCTCGGGCTAAAGGGCCACCACTTGTACCTGTAACATGGCCACCTTTTCCCGTGACCCCGCAAAATACCCTTGTAAACATGTAATATGGCCTGTAAGGTGGCAGCCTACCCTTGGAGTGTATCCTCTGACCGTGAGGGTGGCCACATCTCATTGACCTGGCCTAGGTGGTGTTTCTCCTAGTTGGGCTGGCCACCACCATGTATATACATCTATACAACCCACATCATCAATCTGAAGGTCGACGGGTTGTTCCTCCTGCCTGGTCGATGCAAATATGTCATTGTGGAGACATAGTTATCTCCATGTCATCCCTCCTATACTATGGAAATGGAGGTTGCACATCCTGGGGCAACCCTAGCTATCGTCCCCACCCTTCCAAATTCAAAATTAATTCCTACCCAAACCCATTTCTACCCAAACCAATTTCTACAAATATTCCAACTAACAAATGTAAATTGAGATTGAATCGTACCTCATTGTGGTACCGTCGACATGGTAGTATATCTTGCTGCTACACTAGTGGCCCATCCAAACCATCTCCTACCTCTACCATGCCCAAATCAATAAAACGAACTCCTCTAATCCACCCAATCAAATTGATCCCCCTGAGCTTGTAGACCCGTCTCCCTAGCTCCTCTCACCAACTCGTACTCTCCACCTCGTCGGGTATACTACCCTGTCCTTCTCTCTTTGAAATAGTAGAAAAATTCAAATGGGTCTGCGTTTTCTCCAAAATCACAACACCACAATGATTCCCTAAAATATGGAATTTTTGTTTTATAAACCCAACCCGATCTGACCGACTTCAGTCCTATTTGTTCCCTAGCAGACCGATGTTGATCACCCTATGACCAACATCGGTCAACCCTTATAATTCTTTGGGCTTTGTAAGCTTCTGTTTCTTACTGACCATTAGTGCCAATGTACCTTTTATCATTCCGGACACCCATTGAAACATACCCACAAGCTCAACCAACTCCTACATCTCCTTGTGTCTTAGGAGTTGTTATTTCTCCTATACATTGACCTTACATGTACATAACCTATTTTTTTGCACCCAACCTACTTGGTGTGACCATTGACCTTATGCATTCGTTATACCTTGCGATCTTTATTACCTATGTTATTTTAGCCTAACAACCATACCTTGCCTATTATTGTCTTCGTTTACACTCGACCTTACCATTGGTGTCTTGGAACATACCTAAATGTTATTACACCTAACCTCTGTTGTTTTTCGACACCATATCCTATACCTTAGATACCAAAATCATTTCAACCCTATCTGGATAGACCTATTGACCTTAGATGACGTAGAGTTGAAATATTTTCAACTCCGGTACCATTCCTCGCCTTTCTAACATGTGTGTGTGTTCAACTCGCCACTACCTTTGACCTTGGCCCATTTACTTATTTCCCCGATTTGACCTTTAACCTTTACCCAATGCGCCACCGACATTCATTTTCCCACTTCCTCATTTTATCAAACAACTCAACACTTCCATCTTTCACCTCATCGATTCCTAGTTTGTGGGAGGTTACCTTCACCCACGCTTGGGGTAACACCACCCTCACTTATATTCGACACAAAAATTTCCTATTTTTTTTAGTTTCATTTACTAAATACAAGCTACGCAACAAAAAGGGGAAAATGTAGACATCAAAATTAGGTCACACTCCCCGGTCCCCTTTTGAATAACTAACTTACAGATATTCACCTAACCATGTCCCCTTTTATCCCACCTTAATATTAATTTAATTGTCTATAATTAAATTAATACCCATCCTCGCCCCATTTATTAATTTAATTACTTTTATTAAATAGATGCACGCCTCTCCTAGACACCTCACCATAGACCTATTTATAGCATGTTTCCATAACTAACTAGTACTCAGCCCTACCTACCTTAATGAGATAAGACTTAGTATAACCCTAAAAGCACATGCTTATTCTTCCTCTAACCATATTCCCACTTATCTAAGTGAAATATTCCACTTATACCCAAAGACCAAAGAAGAAAAAGATGGAAAAAGATAGCCAAGGTCTGCTATTTTAGGCAAACCTAGGATATCCCACCATAATTAACGTCGATCAACCCAAAACCGATGTCGGTCACCCTAAACCATCATTGGTTACCATATTACCAGTTTGGTAACCTTGTTTGAGAGGTTAACCACATCCTCGAATTTTGGAGCAAAGGAAATCTACATGCAAAAAAGAACCAGAGCTCTTTCACACATCCATACAGCCATAGCCAGCACAAAGACAAATCTAGAAGTATTTGCATTCATGGTAGCATTCTAGGAAGCATTTCCATGGCACTGAGCACCATTTCATAGATCAACCATCACCACCATCTAGTCACCAGACCTACAGGGACAAGTAAGTGTGTTTCTGATCCGTACCATTTCATATTCATTTAGATTACAAGTTTATTCATCTCTTTTTATTAAGCATTCATTCTTATTCTCATCCCACCATCATTATCTTCCCGTGAATCCAATCATTCCACCACCCACAACCATTAAATCACCTATACCTGAATCTTGCATATTTCTGAGTATTCCCAACACCTCCATAGACTTAATCATTCCCTTTACCATCTATGTTCAACCGTTGACAAACTTCCAAAACCAAGATTAATTCAATTTCTATCAGCCCACCTATACCGACGTCGGTTACCCATGAACGTCGTCAGTTTCCTCTAAAACCATCATCGGTCATACCTGACTAACATCAATCTCTGTATTTGGAAAATATTGTTAATAACAGAACCTAAGAATCTTTACCTATGTGACCCAAGTAACCTAGAACCTAAACTTGACCTGTCCCATCACCCTGACCATCTACCCCAATTCAGATCTAATCATAACTTAGCATGTTATATTAGATTCATTTATTGTATTTGAATGTGATACCTAAATCATATCAACTGCAATAGGACCTTGTTCATTTATATCATCTCTTACATTGACTTGTATTAAATAGAGGGTTGAATACCATTAAGGAAGTATCACAGTTCCTAGATCTAGCACACAGTACGCTGCCCACTAACATATATTGTTGAACTCTTTCTGGTGGTCTTATTTTGTATTTCAAGTAGTTCCTTCTAGCCAAAAGGAAGCTCTCACAGTCAGCATTGGATCAAGAAGTCATAACACGTGCAATGATCTTTTCACCAACCTTCACAATAGGTATTCCCCTTGTGTCCATACCCTTATTGGTTTCATCTAAATCCTTAAAGAAAATGGTGAAACACCCCTCATTGTTTTGAAGTTCCTCAATTATAACCCATACATGCATGTCACCATAGGTTCAATGAAGTGTGCCTATACTATCCCCAGCTTATTCAACCATTGCAAAATGTTTAGATAAAATTAGGATAGTTTAAATTCAATAATGGTAGCCTCCCCATACACAAGAAGGAGGGGCATAGCCCCGTGATTTTTGCCGGAAACACGTAATTTGCAACACAACAAATTATTTCACCAATAGTTTTTGGTGACTTTGTTGGGAGATATCTACCCTTGTGCACCCATAAAGATCTCTTAAAGTACAAAAAATTCACCTATTCAAAAATCCATAAAAAAACTAAAAACTTACAAAATACCAACAATATGTTTAAAATCCTTGTTCTTTATCCTTTTGAGACTACAATTTTCAATTTTTTTCCTTCCTAAGTACTTGAGAAAACCTGGCTAAAAGAAGATATACCAGATTGAATAGATTGAGAGGAATCATTGACCCTGATTTTGAAGCTTTGCAAAATCAGCAAGAGAGTCAGAGATAATCCATATTACTTCTCTCAAGCTTCATCTCCATTTAATTCATCAAGTGGTACCCTTGGAAATCCTATCCAAAATCCTATTGATACTCCCCTTGTAAATCCTCTTGATTATCCTATATTTAACCCACTGTTGAATTTTGAAATCCAAGAAGAAGAAGAAGAAGGATAAAGAAAAAAAAAGAAGAAATAGAAAGAAAAGAATAAGAAGAAGAAGAAAGAGAGGAATAACTACAAGAAGACGAAGAAGAGGAAGAAATGGAAAAACAAGCACATGTGCCATAGGGATAGAACACTCGGTCCATTCACTTTGACTTCACTTCATGAACTTTCAAAAGAGTTAAGAAATAACATTACAAAATTATATGGAGATGGAAATAAATATCTTTATGATCATATCATAATCTTCAAGACAGACCTCTTACATCCTTAGAGTGTAACACGAATATGTTGTAATGCATTTTTTCATGGAAACATTACAAGATGCCGTTATAGAGACTAGTTATACTTATTTTTGATCACGCTCAATTTCTAATTTGAATGATATAAAAAATAAGTTTGAAGAAAGATTCAATATTATCGAGAGATTCTCATGCCATAATTTCTCAACTTACTCAGATGAAGAAAGAACCAAAAAATTCCATGAGAGACTTTGTGGAAAATTAAACAAGTTGATCAAAAATATTCCCACCATTTCCCATCCTACTCCGCATAATCTAAAAATTCTTTGTGAATTCCTAGTTACCTAAATTCGAGTTTCATTTCGAAGAGAGTTTAAACAAGATATTTGGAAAATGCTCAAGAAATTTCCACTAAAGTGGAAGATGACCTTTTCTTGTTAGGGAAGATCAATAATCCTTTAACAAAGGATAAAACCAAACTTCCAAAGATGAGAGATTTGATTCACTATTGAAAAAGTTGGCTAATGACTCAACAATTTTGAAGAAGGAAGTTTCTCAACAAGCACTTCATCCAAACCAGAACATGAATAAAATTGCAGGAGCACCTAAAAGGATTTCCTTGAAAGCTTCACTTGTCAATACAATATATGAGGCCAATAAAGATGAAGGAGAAGAAATTTTTGAATAAAAAATTTAAGAGGAAGGAGAATAAGAATGTGCTAGGATTAGGCTCTATTAATTTATGCTAGATGAAGAGATTGAAGAGTCTATAGATAACTACTCGTATGCAGTATTCACTCGATCAAAAAAGGAGAAATTAAAATATTATTCTTCTGACCAAGAAAAGAAATGGAATTCTCAAATTTTGACTCCACAAAAAATAAAAACAAAAATAGGATCATCGAAGTCCTCTTCTAAAGGGTCAGTTGAGAAGAAACATGAAACCACTTTAACCCAGAATACTTTTGCCTCTCCTAGTAATTCTACTTCAAATTCCCTTAAAAAATCAGTTTTTGTTGACTAATAAAATCCATGTCAAGGATTCCATAATTCCTTATGCGCCTACCACTTCCTCATCCTTTGATTTCATTAACCATTGAAAAAATCCAAAGTTCAAATTTCTGAGTATGAATACTTGAAAACCCATCCCAAGCAATTTGATAGGCTTGTTCAGTATATCAAAGGAATTAGTTTTGTTTCATGTTCTAAAGATGCCACTACCAAAGAACTACCTCATGTATCTCATTACACTCCATCTCTAAGATGTATCGCTTCCAAATAATCCACCTCTAGGAAGATAGAACCTTTCTACATAGCCTTCATGGTCAAAGGGTACAAACTGAATAATTGCATTATTAAATTTGGTGCTTCGTAAAAATGTCATACCTAAAAAGTTGTTAAATCTCTTGTCACCTCTCTCTCCTACCTTTGTCCATTTCCTCTCCATGGAAATGAAATAAGTACCTCTTGTCATACAGGTCAAGGATTCTCACGTACAACATTGGCGGATTTTCGTAACAAGAAAATCACAATGAGAATACTTATAACAGACATGCCTACCTCATATGGCATTTTGTTAGGATGAATCCTTTATCAAAATGTCGGTGGAGATATGCAGCTAGATTGGTTGCATGCCACCATTCTGGTTAATGGTAAAGCAAAAGAAACTTCTTCCCATTAGGAAAATGAAGTATATTGTTTAAAGACCAGATGACCCAAAGAAAGATATCTCTGTGTCAAAATTCAAAATATTACAATTTTTTCATTACTTTCGAGGATGATCATGAGTTTCCCATGTTGGTGAAGAGTACCCAAACTTCACAAATCCAATCGAGAGAGCATAATGATGACTTGATGGAATCAAATGTTTAAAGCATGTCTTTCCCAATAGATGTGAGCATGAATGAAATTTGTCTACTAGGTATTGATAATGGTCAAGAGAGTCTTTATTTGTAACAAACAAATATTTAGGTAATGAGAAATGAATTTCAATAAGGAGTGATGCTCAAGAACTCCTTATCAGGTGAGTTCAATGTTCCAAACAATGTTATCGATTATTGGAATGAAGTTCCATGTGATGAGTATGTATGTGAATTTGGAAACTTAGTTTTCTTGTTGGAATAGGGTGATAAGAGATCTGATAAAGAAAATATGTTTTGGCCTCTTTGATATAAGCCTATTCAAGGAGATGATGATTTCATCACAGAAATGGACTTCTTGGTTCTCAGTGATCAAGATTGGGAAAATGATAATGTAAATATTTCAACTCCAATGTTGTGCTCATTCCATTTTCATGAAGATGGAAAAATTATCAACGAAAAATGGGGAAATGAAATGGTGCTTGATCCTAAGGATGATTTTGTTCAAAATAAAAGTATTCTCAATGGGCTTCAATTTTTTAGCATTCACTCTGCTTTCAAGATAAGTATGCTTTCACCATAAAAATGGATGTCGAATATAAAAATAGACAAGATAAAGAAGATAATGATTTCCATGTTGCATACCCAATCTTGGTCTCATTATATTTCCAAGAGAATGATGCAACATAAATTCCACATTGTATAGGATAACATGTTGAGAAAGATATGGATTACGAGAAAGAGGATTTCTTGGAATTATTGAGAGATATGAAACACCAAGAGGCTAGTGATAACATTAAAGCTTCCAAAACATCTTCCGAAAATCAACCCATGGAAGTAGTGGTCATGAAACAAATAGACAATGAAGAAAAAATGTCTTGGTATGCAAATGATAAGTCAAGTACGATCGAGGCTCATCTTCACAACAATAATGGAAAATAAAAAAGTGGAACAAACCCGAGAGTCAAGGAGAATATGGAAAGAATGTGTTAAAACAACCGAGGTAATGAACTAAATAAGTGGGTCATCAATTGCAATAAAAATGATGCTATATTTCTCAAGAAGTTCGAGAATATGTTCATATTTTAGCGATCCTGTCCATGGATTTGTATAAGAAATGGATTCAAAGTGATACCCATTTACAGTAAGCACTCGACCTGAATTAGTTCTTCAAATAAAGCGAGATGTCCCCACATGTACATAGGTGATTTAGGATGTTTTCCTTATCGTTTCATGTTTCCATTTTGTTACGTGTTTTCCTTCTCATTTTTCCCCCTTGTATTGTGTGTTTCCTTCTCATTTTGTGTTTCTTTTTGATAGTTTGTGTTTGTTTCTTGTGTGTGTTTGTGTGTTTAATAAAGGAAGTTTCATTGTATATATCTGTGATGACTCTATATAACCCAATGGATAAGGTACTAGTCCATATCTGTCTTGATATTATGGAGGTCATGTTTTTCCTATCCTCATTACACTCGATCTAGAAAAATTCCCCAAACTAGAGCTAGTTGTTGTTGTGTAAATGTGTAGCATGAAAAATTCAAACTTTCAATCATGAAAACTAAGCCAAATTTGAAACTTTGCTCCCGATTCTTCCTAATTCCCCTTCCTTGATCATTTTTCCTTACGTACCATATTAATTCTAACCTTGTAGGTCCTCCCAATTTTTTGAAAAATAAATCCCTAGTGTTTGAAATGTTGTGGCAGAGTCATTCATCCCATTCGGTAAAGTGCTTCTAAATGATAAATTTTTCTTTCAATGACATGTTTGCATCCTATGGGATGGATCTCAAGGCCCAAAATTACCCCGTGGTGGTATTGGATTGTTTTTAAAGTGATGAATCTTATTTAGGAATATTTATGGAAGTTTTGGAGGTTTGGTAACAATTGTTGTTAAAGTGGGGTTTTCAGGGGTAACGAGCATGCAATCAAAATTGGGACCTAAACTTCTACAAGAGAATTCCAAAAGTTTTGTAATGAATTAGAAAGTAAAGAAATAGACATTTTAAATCTTAAATAATACTCTACATGGTGGAATGGTAGCGAATTTCAAAATACCTCATGGCTTCTCATGGAAGTGCAATTTTTATAGATGCAACTTGATTTCCTAAAGAAAAGGGACCAATTTTTGAATATTTAGGTGGATTTTGGGTCTAAAACACTCCCGATTGTTATTTATATGGTATTTAGAGTCAAAATAATATAAAACTTCATGATAAAAGACCTTTTGGAGCTTTGGCAATTGTCTATTCAAGTTGTCTCTCTTGCAGGTGTGCTTCTCGTAGTTATTCAGATTTTCAAGTGACAAATGTCACCTTCTAGCGAGGGTGAAATTTTGTGTCCCTATTTTCCCCATTACCAAGGGGATATAGGGGACAAAAAAATTCTCCCCTCCTCAACCCTTCCATCTCGTTCTTCATATGACCAAGTTCACTCTTGAAGGGCTTATCGACCTCCCCATCTCGAGCAGCTCATGAATGACACACGAAAACATTTAGTGAGGGAGCATTTGTCTAACCTTATATTACCCATTCCTAATTGGAAATATGGGACATAAAATTCACCCATCTATAAATGCTCTTTAGGTTATTAACATGACCAAATGACAACCCCCCAGGAGTTAGGGCACATTTTCCTCCATCTCTACATCCCCGCATCTCGAAGGTACCCCTTCTCCTCACCTCGTGAGGGAATTTTTTTGTCCCCTAATTCCAATTACCAAGGTTATATAAGGAAAAACAAATTTACCCCATGCCAATCCATTACAAACCCTACTTTTTTCCCTAGCGAGCTTCTACCTCACCAAAGTGAAGAAAATTGGTACCGTCAGGAAGCTACAAAACATAAAATAACTAACTATCAAGCCTATTTCCTCAACTTGTTCGAACCATCTACAATTATTGAAGCTATGTAACATGAAAATTCATGATAAAACACCTGATATGATTCCCATCATATTCCATATCCATAAATGAATGCAAAACATAGCTTTTCACATTTCCTACTAAAGAAAATTGATTGCACCAAGTGTTTGAACTGATTTCTCTCCTCCCAAGCTCATTGTTTCCACTTGGATAATTTTTCTTGCTGTCATATATTAAATCCTTCATTAATGGATGACATGAAAAAATATCTAAAGGAAAATAATTCCCTTCTTCATGTCTTGAGGACCCGACAGGTGGAATCACTTGAAAATTGGAGAAAATGATGCTCGAAAATCTAGTTTCACGCAAGCTAGATTTTGTGCCATGAAGTACCCATTATTTAGGATATTTAGGACTATATTTTCATAAAAATTATTCAATCCTTAAATAATTTTTCAATTCACTGAAGATCAGGTGGGAAAAATAATCCAAAACTCGGAGCGAAGGATCTTCGAAAATCTAGTTTCATTTAAACTACTTTTCACATGATGAAGTTGTTGATTTTTCGAGATATGGAGGACTGAGTTTTTATCATTATTATACCCCCTCTAATGAAAAAATAATTTTATTGATCATTAATATGAAAGAATCATCCAAAATTTGGAGTGGGGAATCTTGGAATAAAACCCAAAATTTCAAGACCGCTTTCATTGCAATCTGACACCCAAAATGCACTTAATAAAAATAACATGTATCCATGTTAGGGCATGAGTCAAAATATTAAGTGGTAAAATAAATTGAATTATTAACATCCTTGGTCCTATTTAAAGACAAAAAAAACAGCAGGGATTAAAAACATGGCAAAATTTCCAAAAATAGCAATCCTAGCTAGGACTTGATAAAAATAGAAAATTTTAATTTTTAGAGAAGAAAGTTGCATTTGGATCCATTTTAAATCATCCCATTTATTTTTCCATCCTCACATGGTGTTAAATTTTAATCGTATCTCAAATCATATAATCATCTCTCTGCAAGGATCTTGAAGTACCATCTTGAGCACAATTGTGTCAAGGAGCAAGACATGGCATATCGAGGTGCAACAAGAAAAAGTTAGGGACATTGTGTAATTGAGAAAGATTTCAAAGGGAGCCAAGAAACCCATTGAAACACATGATTCATCATAGGATCTCATCATTCTCATAATAAAATCATCATCTCTCTAAGGTGAGTTGGCATGAGGTTATCGAAGGTGAGCCGGTTAAGGTGAGCAAAGTGAGTGGTTGAATTGAGTTAAGCTGGGTGACACGGGCTGAGATGGGTAAGTTGATTGAGATGGATGAGCTGATTTAGCTAGCCAAGTCAAGTGATCTAGTCATGATCTCATATTTTTTATAAGGAGACATAAGAAAATTTATATCACTCCAACCTTTGACCACTTCTTAAGCAATCCATTCAGGGCCATCCTTTTCATCTATAATGTGAAGGCATATTTTAGTAAGTGAAGGAGAATCATCAATAAACTTGAGCATTGTGAGTAGTCTATAATGATCAAGGGCTAATTGTAAAATAATAGGCAACAATAAAGATACCCTCACTCTCACTATGAGATCAAGAAGTAACCATCATAAGTGATGTCTATGTTCATCTCAAGCTCACATCGAAAGGTCTCACAATAGTTTTTATAAACACTCATTCGGTAGTTTGAGGTGTTTATGCATCTTGTAGAAGGAGGATATTGTGATCACCATGCCTCGATCTGTAATTTATTCATCAACAATAGATCAATCAATCCCTTTCCTTTCTCCTCTCTCTCTCCATATTCCAATTTTCAATTGAGAATGTGATTTTTCTATCTTATTCTATTAACTTAACTAATAACAAAATATTTGTATATGGTAAAATTAATCTTATGAGAATGATAAGAGAGTTACTTAAGTTGTCTCTTCTAAGAGAAATTGAAATATCACAAGTATAATATGAACATGAAGAGTCATGTGGGGGTAGATGAGAAGGAAATATGCAATATTATTAAATGAAATGGCTTCTCCACTCCAAAGGATCGAAAAATATAGCTTTTGGTAGCAATTGTGGATTGTTATAGACTAACCGAGACTTTTATTCATTACTACACAAGAAATAAAGGATACATTTCTTCCATCTCCTTTGCTGATGTTTTCCTCTATTCTCTTTCTTGTCTATAAATTTTTAAGAATAGTGATCTTGAATAACCAAGAAGGAACTTGGTTTCCTTTATTAACGAGTCAAAAGAACTGTGTGTTTGCAGTTTGTTAGTCTTTCTAATTACCTATAGTGTTGCTTTCCTCTAATTGAATGTGCACCTACTCCAGTTATTGTGTGTGAACTTTGCTAGTGTCTACTCACAACAACAACCTTCTCTTTCCTGATTTCTCTCCCTTACACATCATCGCTGCAAGTTCCTCCTTGTACTCCATACAAGCACTTTGCCATAGGTTCGGTGAAGTGTGCTTTTTTGATCCCGACCTATTTTCCAATCACACAACATTTAGCTAGAATTAGGATATTTTATATTCAATAATGGGATCCTCCCCACACATAATGAGGGGAGTAGCCTCATGAGTGTTGGTGAAAACACATAATTTGCAACAAAAAAATATTTCACCAACATGTTTCATTCTCAATCCTCCTCTCAATGCCTATTTCTAAGGTTTTATATTAGCCAAAGCATATTTTTATACATATCTACAAAATTAGAAAATCTATTTTTAAACCCCTTGGAGTTTTTCTTTACTTTAAAAAATTAAACAAAAGCCTATTTGAATTTCATAAATTTTAGTGCAATCTCTCTGGAATTCATAAATCTTTTTTTTTCTAAACAAGGGCATAAAAGGTGAAAGGAACAATTATTTGAAAATCCCTTGGAAATTTTTTGTATCACATTAAAATCCTCATAAAATTCCTTTTGTTTCATAAAATTCATCATCTATTTTCAGCATTACCTTTATCTTGATTAAAAATATATCACTTGTTTCTAAAAACCACTTTTAGGTTGACCTATATGTTCAAATTTGGGATTAATCTTATTCATCTTCAACCCTTTTATTCATGGCTCTACCCTCTGTGGTATATTGAATTCCAACCTTACATTTTCTAATTGGTGCATGACTCCTTATATAATCATAGGATTTATCCACATTTTTTCTTTCATGGATTATACTACCAATGTCAAAATATTCTTTCTTGAGCTACTTCATAACACCCCCTTATATAAAGATGTTTTCCATGGCATATTGTAACAAACTATGATTTATGATGATGATAAATCATAGTATGTGGTATCCGTTATCTATACTCTATGATTACTATACGAAAGCAAAGATCCTCCGTATATGACCATGACAATGTCATCTCTTTTACAACTATCCTAAAATATATTCAAGCATTACAAGATGTTTTTAAAATGCATATGCATGCTATGAGTATCAAGATCAAATCACTTGAGGATGAAATAACACATCCATATTGCATAGTTGTATAGGTTACATCGCATGCCTTCAGAATTAGAGGATATTGTTGTCTTTTTACACACAGCTTATAATGCCGGAAGGAATGAAAGCCTTAGAGGAGAAACAACTTGCAATTCATGTTGCACCCTTCATATTGATTAGTGGTGACTTACAAAAACTAAGTCAATATGAAGTATTACGCCGGTGTGTACTGGAACATGAGCACACATATATCATGGAAGAGGCTCATGACAGTATTGCAAGTGGAATTATGCAGTGATGCCACCACGCACAAGATTATACTCACCGGATTACGGTGGGAGACCTTGTACAAGGATTTCAAAGAGTATTATAAGGTGTGTGATCACTTTATCAAGACCTTGGCAAACCTGGGAAATGAGGTGAAATGCCTTTGAGACCTATTACCAGTTCATAACCATTTGAAAAATGGGAAATAGAATTTTTGGGTCCCATTTATCTAGCCGCACATAGAACCAGATCGTGCTACAACATCACTTGTACATATTATCTTACATGATGGGAAGAAGCAACACCTACAAAGGATTGTACAACAACTACAAGAATAAGGTTCTTATGGGAAAATATTCTTACTAGGTATGGATGTCCACTGAGTTTGACAAGTGATAGGGGCACACAATTCTTGAATGAGACAATCAAGATATTGTTGGATGAATTTATGGTTGTGCACTACAAAAGTAAACCTTATCATCGTCAAGCAAATGGAATTGCTGAAGCCTTTAACAAGACATTGAGACATATCTTAACAAAAAGTTGTGATGTTGGAAGGGATGATTGGGATGATAAATTTTCTATTGTAATTTGGGCATATAGAAAAACCTAAAAAAAGGTTGAATAAGGCCACACCATTTCAGTTGGTGTTTGACACAGAAGTAGTTCTTCCCATAGAATTCATGTTACCTTCTTTGTGTATTTTGTTTGGGGGAGGTCTAGCTGATGAGAAAAATTAAAAAAACAAATTCACAAGTTAATACTACTAGATGAGAGGTGTGCCATAGCACGTTGGAGTTAGAAACAGGAAAAAGCCATCCATAAGGCATGATATGACATAAACATCGGGATATAAATCTTGATGTTGGACATATGGTACTTCTTTATGATTCTGAAATTATTCGCCATCCAGAAAAACTTAAGGTGCATTGGTTGGGACCATATGTTACCACTCATATACTTGAATCGGGCACTTGTCGAGTTAGAGGAACATGATGGAACACGGTTACTGGTTACTCTAATTGTTGTAAGTTGAAGCCTTACTATAAATAAGTCTTCTTGGTGTTTGTAATAAGGAAATATTTCCATTTAGTATAGATTTACCTTTCTCTATTTCTTTTAATGTATTTCCCTTTGTCATTATGATTTGTCCATTTAGTTTGGTGTTTAATGTAATAAGCACATTTTTGCACTTGAAGCTAATTACAATCAAGTATTTTTATGCACAGAGGACTACACATACCATTGGTGTGGGTTGGTTATTATTCAAAAATGGGTACATATGAGAACATATTATTACAGGTGATATTTGAAAATGAAAGGGATATGATTTAAAGAATATTTCTCCTAAGGAAGACCATAGATGGAAATAAATGAATGAACATTATAACATGAGGTAATCAAAGAATCAGAGAAACAACTAGAGGAAGGAACAGGTGGTGAGGTACTTCGGTGCATGGACATGTATAGATGGAGGTTTGTTGCTTTAGAAGGTAGGAAGGTGCACTAGAAGGTTATAGTTGTGGCTCGCAGTGTATCATGCGAGAAATTGGGAAAATGGTCAATTAATGAGAGGATCGGTGGTAGGTAAAGGAGAAATAAATGTAATAAATTTTAGAAAATCTATATAAATATGTGATGAGGGTTAATTTCTACCTTTTGGATCACAAGTATTCGAGTGAGCTAGTTGTGAAAAAACAAAGAAAAATGTGTCGAGATGCGAGAGTTGTGAAACCAGATGTGAAGAGAAGATTGGTGAACAGAATTGGCTTGCATTCCCATTAAAGAAGGGTTTGAGCAAAGTACAGGAATTGAGAAGGAGCTAGAGCACATGGTTTTGAGCTAGGGCATGAGAGCTTACTCGATAGAGGAAAAATGAGAGATTTTTACCATGACACCAAGGAAAGCACTTGGAGCAGGAATGAAGGGGAAGAAAAAGGTGGAAATCAAGGTCGAAGATGCTTCCGAGAACAATTTTTCAAAAATGCGGTATCCGAGAAAGAGTGATCATGGGGCGGATTAGTTTTCCCATATCGGCAGATGTAAAGTAAGTGACTAAAACTACCACACCACAAACAATAAGGGGGATTTGGATGCATTGTGGAATAAGAAGACCAACAAGTGCACAATGGATGACATGTGAGTATATGATGATGCGGGGAAGAAGTTTCTCAAGAAGATAGGGTTTATAAGATTTAAGAAATCCCTATTTTTGAAAACTAGAAAATTTATACCAATAGATTATGAGCAGAGTCCATGAGGACTTATTTTATTTTTGGGACCGTGGGTAAGGATAATTGCACATTTGATTGCTACATTGACAAGAATGAAGCACATAGGGATAGAGGTTAATAATGATCTAACCGATAAGGTAGATATTATCACCACATGTAAGGAGTTGGGATACACAAAGGGTCCGCATAGAATGGACATCTACAAATTAAGGAAGTACCTTATGGTGTAGACAGTCGCACATCTGCTCACTAAGTTGAATGAGCAGGAGAGATGGTCACAAGTAAATACCATGTGGCTACATATTGTGAAGAAAATGTCACAAGGAGAAACGCGTTAAGATTATCTGGCTACATAACAGAAAATATTATTGAGGAAGCATGCGCATGTGAAAATATAAGCTTTGGTGCTATCCTATTATCTCTTGTGTTTATAGAAATTGGAGTGCTTGATGGGCCAAATAACAAAATTTGGGAATACCCCACGGAAAATAAGTCCCTCACAGAGAGGTTTGAGAAGTATTTGTGTGAAGGAACAATGAGTGGCCCATTCAAACAAAGGGAAAAACTATGGTATGATTGACTTCGCATGGCCTTTGAGGAGGAATGGTGCATTCTAAAGGAGTTACCCTCAGTAGTGGGAAAGGAAGTATAATTCGCGGTGTATCAACATTTTTACATTGTGTGGTTCACAATGAAGGATGGGACATGGAGTCCCTAGTGAAAAATTTCATACACCTTCGAGCATACTATTTAAGGGCAACAATACACATGTTTACCTTGATGCACATTCGTTGAGCTACAATGCGAACAAGGTAGACTGTGACTACCATACTCTAAGGAAAACATATGTTTATCCAGGTCAATCTGCCTATATTGAGAGGATTATTTCTGATGTTATAAGAAGGAAGCCGGTAATTTTTTCTATTGAGGATAGTGAGGCTGAAATTATCTATTTTCATCTCAAGCCTAGGATAGAAAATCACAAGTATGTGGAGAATGAGTTTATGCTCCTAGGGCCGCCTAACAAAAACACACCATTGAAAATGTGGCAGTCCTAAATCCTACCTTGACTGTGGAAAGAGATGAGGAAGAATATCTCAACAAGGATAGTGGATGATTGGACCATAGAGGCCAGAGGGTAGCCCATAGAAAATTAGAAAGTGAGCACGTAGATACTCCCCAAAAGATGCAAGGAGAAGAGGAAGACTTGGATATGGGTATAGTCCATGAGGAAAGCTAGTTTGAAAAGGTGTTTAGAAGAACTAGAACCCAAGGTGTAGGAATAACTCAACCTTTATGAAGGTCACCTCGACTCTCCCCTAAAAATAAGCACCCGAGGGAAAGAGAAGAAGAAAGCTGAAGCTTAACGAGGAGGAGGAGTTTGAAGAGAGCGCAACAGAACCCCGGTTCATCTTAAAGATGTGGATGAACCAAGAGATGAATAAATGAGAGATCAAGAGGAAGGGTTGAATGAAGTAGAAGAAACTTTTCAAGAAAAACCCAACTCTCCCATTACAACTCAAGTAGGAGAAGGGACAACTCCAGACCTTGGCGCCCAATTTCCTAAGGGGCTAAGAACAAAAAGAGAAAGAACAAGTGAAGAGTATGTTGTCCCTAGTATGGGCTATACTGAGGACACAAGAAATATCATTTGCACTCGATTACTAAGCACTATGGGCCTTAAGAATTTGTATGGGTGGGAGCTGATGGATCTAGATATGGCCACTACCTACAAAAGGAAGAAATTATTGTGATCCATGTAGACTCATATGGATGAACCTGATTTTGATGTGTGTGAGGAGTCTTGTGTCTTACGGATAGTGAAGAAGGCACCCCGAGTTGGCTCATGACAATTAAACATACTATAATGTCCGATGAGCATGTCAATAATGCAATGGTCAAGGTATTGTCTAAGGTGGCGTGGAGAAACTTTGATAAGGACAAAACCATTGAAGTGTTGCTTGAAGATAACAAGGCTAAAAATGTAGAGATAACACGTTTAAAGGAAGATAAGGAATGAGAATGAACAAATAATGATGCCTTCTTTAGCATGGAAGAGGAAATTGGAGATCACATCCTTAAAACAAGGCCTCATCTAGAACTTAAGGTTCCTAAAAAGTTTCCTCCTACTATGCATTATGTGCGCTCTTTGGTTGATTTGGTGTTAGATGATGGACCAATTCAGATTCCTACACCAAAAGATTCTCGAACAAGAAGCAGAGAGAGAAAGAGCCTTTATGGTTAGGAAAATTTCAACATATAAGGCATTCCTCCAAACTTTGAAGGATGAGTGAAGAAATCCAACAGACCGAACTCTAGTAGAAGATAATGAAGTTCTGGTAGCAATGAAATATGAGACACTCGGCATGTAGAAATATTGCAACAATTGAAACAAAAGTGTGAGGCCCTTACAGCAGCCAAGGATCCACACAAATAGAGGATTGCTGAGATTGGGAAGCTCATAATGTAAAAGATGGACATCTTAGAAGGAATGATGTCAGGTATGGCCAATGTTTTCTGGGTACTATAGAATGAGAAAGAGAAGATTACTCATGATGAAATGGATGCCATAGCCACAAATATTCTAGAGAAGACAAGGACTGTACTAAGTGACTGAAGTAGACATTGGAGGCTAAAATAAAAAATGATTATCCAAAGCTAATCCTCCCAGTTGAAGAAGAGGGTGCTGCAAAGTAAAAATTCATTCTTTTGTACAATATTTCATTAATTCTTTCATTCCTTATTCTTTATTATTGGGAACATCAGAAATAATTCCCATTATTGGGACAATAATGTACTTTAGTGTGGGGTAATGTTGAGCAGAAATAATGTTTCTCTAAGGAGAAAACACACAAAGGATGCACATGTGGGAACAAGGCGCATTTGATGGTGCAAGAAGATAAGGAAGGAAACACTCACCATAGCACTTTGTCTCAAGACTTACCCATTTTTATGGATAAGTGATATTTTTGGAGATAGCATGTGGAGCACACATAGAGATGAAGACTTGCACGACACATAATAGTATTTTGGGAATATGCGGATGTTAAGCTCCATGCAAGGTTTAATTTAATAATAGGATTTATTCTTAGAGTTAACTATAGGAAATATTTTTATCACCTAATCACAACACCCTATGGTTTGTACAAGTGTTTGTGCTTGAGATCATAGTGTGATTGGATAAGATGGGTACTATCTCCAAGTTATGGGACTTACTACTTGAGATAGACCTCCGTATAGAGTTGGTTCTTGCTCCTAAACTACCCGCCACAATCTATTCTAATACAAGAAAAACTACATAATCCTAATCTAACTTTCCAAGAGAGCAGGAGAGAGAGTGCATGAAAAAAATCCTATACTAAAGTGGCGATACACCGAAAAGGTGAGTGTGAGAGTAGTCTTCCAATGTGTGGAAAGAAGAAGTAAAGTGCATTCTAAAGGGGTGATAATAGTCCTCCACATTCCAAAAAATGTAATCACAATAATATTCCATTCATGAACAATGAGAATGAATCCTTTTAGAGTATAAGATAGTAAAAATATATATGCAATGAGATTAAAAGGGCAAGATGAATACAAATAAACACAACAGGGGAATATACATCCACAAACTTGCATCTATTACTTCATTGATATGCACAATTCAATCTATTATAGAATAAGGGCTTGGATCACCATGTAAGGAGTCCACTACAAGGGCCTGCAACACATTGGCTTCACAAAAGAAAATTTTACAATTTTTTTCTATTAAGAAAAACTAACCCCTACAATGAGCCCAACACTCCAATTTATAGAAATTTGAGAAGATAGAAGAGAGAGAGGGAAAATGAAAATCCCTAAATATTTCCTTCAAACACTTAGGAGATGCAATAATTGAAGTGAAATGATGTTCTGTTTCTTGAAAAAGGCTCCCCATGTTGTCCCATAACTTGCAGCAGTGAAATATGTCAGCCCATGCTTCATTAATGCATTCCAACTACCAAATAAAACCATTGTTCTAAACTAGGCACGTTTTTTATGAAAAATCACCATCTCTTTCTCATCAAATTCTATATTTCTTGATTTATTTTCATCGGTATTGGAACCACAATTCCAACATTACCAATTTTGTGCATTTTCGTTGAGAAATGCAAAAGTTATGGCCTTCTGAGTGCGGGTAACTATTTTGGGTTTGCATAGGCATTTCCCACCAATTAACAGAATGAGCATCTGATTTATTGGGACTGAAGATGTTTCCTTTAGTTTTTTTGGTATAGAGGACGCCGTTCTCATTCTAGAAAGTCAAATTTTGTGAAAATCAGAGATCGGGGTCAAAGTTATGGTCGTTTGAAGTTCGTGTCTAATTTGCAAGTGTTTTACCTTGATGCGGCTATATCGGGTATTTCGGGTCTTAGTGTCCCGGATGTCCCTTGTGTGACTTGGGCCAAAAACCTCCACTTTTCCCGCATCACACTTCACCCACTTTACAAATCGGTGAGTCGATTCTTGGGGAATTCATGTCCCGCATGTACCGTCATCGGGGTGGGCCGTGAGGGCCATTGACTCCGCTCCGCCCGCATCTCCTTTGTAGTCGCCATCTCAACATTTCGAGCTTGTGTGTCCTAATGTCCCAACTATTCCATGGATTGTGCAGGGACATTTCGACCTGAATTTTTTGATTTTCTCTTAGACTATGGCCTTTTTTTTCAGCTTTTTGGGTCTTAGACGAACCCTGCATATCGCTGCGGCTCGGCCAAAAAAACCCAACTTTGCCAATTCCTAGTAAATTAGCCATTTTGGCTATGAGGTGAAATCGTGTCCTAACATCCCATGGACCACGTAGGAGAAAAACACCTGAATTTTCCACATTTCACTACATGTGGCCATTTCAGCTTTTCGGGTCTCGACATCCCTCACATACCTATGCAAATAGTGGGCCGAAAAAACATGACTTTATTGATTCCCTAGTAAATAGGCCTTTCACTTTGCGGAGAACTCGTGTCCCAACGTCCCGTGGACCATGCAGGGACAAAAAAACCTAATTTTTCCACATTTCACTACCTATGGCCATTTCGGATTTTTGTGTCTCGGATGTCCCCTGCGTACATGTGCGGCTTGGGCTAAAAAACACGACTTTGCTGATTCCCTAGTAAATTGGCCATTTTGGCTCTGTGGTGAACTCGTGTCATGACGTCCTGCAAAACCGCATGGGACAAAAACACCCATTTTTTCCGCATTTCACTACTGTGGCCATTTCACTTTTTCGGGCCCCGATGTCCCTCACGGCCGGGCCAAAACAACCCAACTTTGCTGCATTTCACTAGCAAAGGCTGAAGTTTTGGATTCTTTGCAAATCTTTCAAGTTCCCGGATTTTTACCTTAGATGAGGAAGTTAGAGAGAAGCCAAAGGGTCCCCAAAACCTGATTTTTAATCTTTGGACCAATTCTACTCGCTCAAGCGAAGAAATGATACAAGTTATTAAAAATTACCTTGAGCGATGAATTTTGGATAACATATATATTATTATAACACTTGCATGTGGTGCATTCCATTATAAAGGTGTATGACTATTATTAGCGTGCAAACTATTTTAAGAAGTGCATGGGTGATGAAGGAAAGTCCCCACCTCTATAAATATGTATTGAACTATGTAATTTAGAGCGATCAATTATTGTAGAGTTATGTTGTTGATCTTAATACACACATGACTCATGGAGATAGTTTATAGTGTAAGAAGCTTCGTGTTTTACAAGGTTTAATGCAATGGAGAATATTGGGTTTGGATAATGGTGTTAAACATAAATGAATCTGGTTCTCTGTATGGTTAGCCTTATTATAGTTATTGTTTAGTTCATGATTCACTCGTGTTTAGATCTAGTTTATGAATTGTGAAATGTTTATGATTAGTTATGGATCTGAATATGTATTATCATCATGACACTTACATCCCGCATAAGAAACTCTAAAGAGGGGTCCGATACCTTTGTGCTCTTTGGGTGAGAGCTCATCTCAGCCGAGTGATGTGCCAAAGATGCCCGGTTTTTTCACAAAGTGGATTCTAGGTTGCATCATGTAGCACTCGGTGAGCATCTCATTGGGAAATTTTCAAGGTCGGTATGACTCAAGCATATGTGTTAATTGTTTCATCTAATATTTACTTGAGACTTGTATAAGTTTCTAGGGTTTAGTTTACAGGTGTTCATTTACGACGCTTAAACCCTATAACGGATCCAAAATGACAAAGATTGAAAGGAAGAACACCCTATCAGTGCTGAAAAGATCATAAGAAGAGCATTTTATAGGATACTAATGCCCAGTTTGGAGACTAATGCACCGAAATGGTCCCGTACTCCTTTAGGAGTTCTATCTAAACAAATTTTTTTCCCCAATTTCCTAGAAGAAGCACACCCAGTCCATATCCATCCTGCTCCACTCAACTTCCAACTAGAATTAACACAAATATTTAGATACAAGCTAAGACACTTTTATATCCTTATTTTACGTTCTTGATTTTCTTTTCACATAATATATATTTCTTTTTACTGATATATATGTTTGATCTTAGTCATATGAAAAGATTTAATTCTCTCAAATCAAATACCAAACTTGGTTTTCTCGGTTTCCCGTGATTACATAAAAATTGTCTCAAAACACTTAAAATTAGACTAAAACTAATTTTAAACAACAAACATATGAACAAAAAACATATAAATGTAATTAGATTGATAACATATTTCATCCAATGTGGACTACATCTTCGGTCCACTCATTGTATTAATCGATCAATTAAACCAATGCAAACTACATTAGTTTACATAATCCTTCTCCCAATATAGCGCTATCGTAGTATATATACAAGTTTTTATGTCCTCTAGAAATTCTATGTAACATGATCTTGGCCTTATACTTTCTCTCCCGTAATAAATGGAATATAACCTACGTATTTTCTCTTTAAACATGGTATTCTCTTCTTTATAAAGGGCTCTTTTACTCTGTAATAACACATGCTCTCCTTAAAAGGGATATTTTACTTCGTAATAATGGGCTATCTCCTTAAAAGGACTATTTTACTCTCTAATAAGAGCATCTATCATTAAAAAAGCTATCAAACTCTCTCTTTACAATGGCATAAAACTTTCTCTCTTCAAGAGGCTCTAATGCAATAATTTTCCTTCTCCCTTACAAATGGGGATGACATTTAATAAATATTACCACTTCAAATGAAACTATAGGGCCTTTTCTAATATTATAAGTCCCACAAAGATTGTGGTAAAGGATTTTTCATTTTACCAAAAATGATCGGGTTCAAATTCCCCAAAAACCTCCAATTTTTTGTTATTTTAATATGAAAATCCCACTTTGCATGTGGGTCTTCCAAAAAAATCCTTTAAAAGTCATGTTCTTAAGTAAAAAACCCATGTTTCATGGGATTATATCCCATATCCTCCATGCATAGGCTTTTGAATAGGATTTGGGTAAGCTTAAGCACTTAGCATATGTGCTTTTACATATTTTAAATCCCGGATGCATGGGAGTATGAGGAAAATGGGATTTATCAATAAACCTCTCCAACATTTAACTTGGTCAATGGATCACCCCTTGCATTTTACTTGGTCATGCTTTGAGATGTGTTGGGTTTCCCTTTTTGTTACTCGGTCTTGGTGGTCATTGGGTGATGTGTTGGTTTATTTGGCGTTTTGCTAGTAGACCGACACTTAGCATTGAGATAATTCAACTCACTTATGAGTTGGCTATGGTTGAGATACCACTTGTCTCTCAAGCACTTAGCTTTAAAAAATCACGGGATTTAATCCCACATTCACCGTGTTGAGGCTTGATGTGTGGTTTATATGCAAAAACTTGCAATTGAATGTGAAGAACAAGGTGAGAGGGTTCTCTTCATAACAAAAAGTGTACCCTACTGGCTAATGGGCCCCCAACGAGAAAATAGGGTGAACCCCATAGTTGACTGTCAAAGACCAAAGGAAAAAATCAAACAATCCTTTTACCAAAATTCACTTTAACACATGTCAAGTCCTAATTAGGCGACAAAATCACTATGATGTAACCTTCCTATTATTTTACATGTTGAAACAAAACATAAGCAATCCATAAATTTTGCACACGATGTCAGTTTCACCCCATTCAAAATGTGTTATAAAGATATCTTAATGTAGCCAAACTTTAAACACACACTCAATACACTACAAATACCTTGAACTCAAAGAAAATAACTTCTATTCTTTGTTATTGAATGATGAATTACAATGCGTCTTAAAAAGGAAAACAAATCCCAACTCAAGTTGCCAAGAAAACTCTAACTAACTTCAATTAAATCTACTCTAGGTGGCGAAATTTACTATTTTTAGCAGTTTACTAGAACATGTTATTCTTAGTAAGTTCGCATGCTTATTTGTAGGGCCAAAAAATTTCCACACATTTTCTACATGCCTAAATTAGGGAATTTCTATCATTCTAACCTACTATGCATGCAAGAGACAAAACAATTACTAATGCCGTTAAATAGGAAAAAACTAAATTGAAACTTAAATCCTAATTTTAGGCCCCAGGATGGCGATTACAGGCCCCAAAATTCATTGAAAATGGATCCAAGGTTGACTGACTAGTGTGTTCATCTCATTAAAACAAGTGGTTTAAAAAAATGGACTCAAATGGACACCCGGATCAAAATTTATGACCATTTTAAGTTTTTGCTAAAAATAGTGCATCATTCTCCCCTGCTTGAAAAAAACACGAGCTCCTGCAAGTTTTCTTCTTCAAATTTTTACCATTTATCTTTATCCAGATTCTTAATCTCCCACTCTATGACCCATGCATTTTCCTCTTGTTCTAATCCTTTCCAATGTACAAAATATTTATTATATTTTTCATGTCGCATGTTCATAGTTTTCTTGTCTAAAATATGATTTACTTCTTTATTTTTACTGGGAACTGTTGCCTCCAATCTACTACTTCTTCAATAACATCCCCTTCTTCACTATCTCCATGAAAATAATATAAATATGAAACATTAAATACTAGAGAAATATCAAAATTTCCTGAAATTCTACCTCATAAGCATTATCATTTATCTTTTTCATGATCTTGTAGGGACCAATCTTCTTGTACTTCAGCTTGTTATAGGTTCCTTTTAGAAACCTTTCCTTATGAAGGTATACCTTAACAATTTCACCCACTATAAACACCTTTCTCCTTCATGCACATATGTTATTTCCTTATACTTATCATTACTATTATGCAACTTATTTCGCACTTGTTCATGCAATTATTGTATTTGTTCTAAAAATGCTTCGTATCATCACTAACTATGCCATCAATTGGTAGCTACAAAAATATAACACCTTTTCGATTAATCCCATACAAAATATAAAACAAATACTTTCATATGGATATATTTACTAAGCTATTATAAGAAAACTCAGCTTGTGGTAATGCCAAGTCCCATTGTTTTGGCTTTTCCCCAACTATGCACCTTGGCAGGTTTCACAAACTCCTATTTACCACCTTTGTTTTCCCATTAGTCTAAGAATGATAGGAACTGCTGAATTGTAGTTTAGTTCCCAACTTATTCCATAAATTTCTCTAGAAATGACTTATGAATCGTGTACCCCTATCTGAAGTAATGGTTTTTAGAACACCATACAACCTAACAACTTCTCTAAATAAACAAATTTGCTAATATTGTTCCATCACTAGTTTTCTTACAAGGAATTAAATGAACCATATTAGAGAACCTGTCAACAACAACAAAAATTGATTCATTACCTCATTGTGTGTTTGCTAGTCCCAAAACAAAATCCATACTCAAATCTATTCATACTCCCCTATGGGAACAAGCAATGGCATATACAACATTGTATCCTGTGTTTGGCCTTCCAAGAGTTAGATATTTCTACACCTCTCCACATATCTTACCACGTCTATTTTCATATCTAGCTAATAGTATTTGTCTTCTACCAAAGATGTAGTCTTATCATTACCAAAGTGCCCAACCAATCCTCCACTATGCAGCTCTTTCACTATATTGTCTCTCATAGACCCAACTGGAATACATAGTTGTCATCCCTTAAATAGATAGCCATTCTACAAATGGTACTCATTCTAGAAATCACCTACATCACCTAATAATGGACTACTTAACCTTTCAAAAATATCATTGAAATCAAAATTAAAAAAATACCAATCCTTTATTGCTTCAAATACAACCACATCATTCTCCATAGTTGTAAATAGAATCACACGCCTATTCAATGCATCCACAACTTTATTATGTTACCCTTATTTATTCTTTAGAAAAAAGTATAACCCTGCAAAAATGATACCAACAACTTTTCATGCCTATTATTCAACTTCTTTTGTTTATTCACATACTTCATGGCTATGTGGTATGTAAATAACACAAACTCCTTAGGCACTAAGTATTGCCTCTAATTCCTCGATGCTTGTACAATTGCATAAAATTACAAATCATAAGTAGAGTAGTTATTTATTACCTAATTTAATTTCTCACTAAAGAAAGCTATTGGCTTCCCCCCTTGACTTAAGACAACACCAATACCCACATGTGAGGCGTCACAATTAACCTTGAACACTTTACCAAAATTTGGTAGTGCCACATAGTTCCTTCTGTCACCTTCTTCTTTAAGAACTTATAGTTATCCTTAGCTTCCTTTTTCCACAAAAACTCCCTTCCTTTTATGCAATATGTTATAGGTGCTACAATCTTTGCTAAAAATTTTAATAAACTTTCTATAAAAAAATTCTAAACCATGAAAGATTCTTACCTCTGTTATACTTCGTGGAGTAGGCCATTCAATAATTTCCTTTATATTTTCTGAGTCCATTTGTACCCCATCTTCTGAAATAATAAAACCCAAAAATACCAAAGTCTCTTGCATAAACATGCACTTCCTCAAATTTGTATTGAGCTTCTATTTCCTTAACACTTCAAATATCACCTTCGGATGCCTCAAATGTTCATCTTTAATTTTACTAAAAATCAAGATATCATCAAAATAAACCACAACAAACATACCATTGTACTCCCACATCACATTGTTCATAAACCTTATAAAATTTGTTGGTGCATTAAATAACCCAAATGGAATCACAAGCCACTCATATAATCTATCCCCTATCTTGAATGTTGTTTTCCACTCATCTCCTTCTTAGATATGAATTTGATGGTAACCACTTCAACATTAATCTTGGTTAAATACCTAGATCCAGAAGCACATCCACCATATCATCAAGGCAAGGTATTGGTAGCATATACTTGATTGTAACTTTATTGATTTCTCTTCTATCCACACAAATTTAACCATGTTCCATCCTTCTTTAGAGTTAATAAATATGGATTTACACATGGAATTATGCTCTCCCTTACTATACCCTTCCTAATGAGCTATGTCACTTGCTTAATCAATTCTACATGCAATGTCGGGCTCATCCTATAAGTTGCTTGATTTAGGAGTGAAGACTCTGGATCAAATTAATATGGTGTTGAATATCTCTTTTGGATGGTAACCCATCCGATAGATCGTTAGGAATAACATCACAAAAT
Source organism: Taxus wallichiana var. yunnanensis (assembly GCA_018340775.1). Lineage (NCBI taxonomy): Eukaryota > Viridiplantae > Streptophyta > Pinopsida > Cupressales > Taxaceae > Taxus > Taxus wallichiana. Next base: position 401,075,692 of record CM031243.1, read on the forward strand.
TCTTATATTAATTTTGTTATCTCATACTAGTATTTGTTAGTGAAAAATCGTAGCACCCCGAATGGCCTTGATCCGAGTGGGGCATTTGGTGTGATCAAGACAACATGGGACCATCTCTCAAGCGTGAGACTTGCAGGACTTGGGATGGCCCTCAAGAGAAATATGGTTCTTGTTCCTAAATTTCTGTCACAATATAATCTAGTGTAGCCAAATCTAATATATCCTAATCTAACCATTCCAAGGAACCAAAGAGAAAGAGAGAGTGAAAGAGAGCCTACACTAAAGCGGTGATACACCAGAAAAGGAAAGAGGCGAGATACTCTGCTGAGGGAGGATGAAACAGGGAAAAGGGAGATGAGGGAGGTCAGACAAAAGTGACACATGACCCAGATCCTAATCCACCATCAAAAATCCATGAAACACAACATCCTGCACCTGGAAATGTGAAATACATGCACAAAAATAGATCTGAAAGGGAGAGGCACAGAGAAACAATAAAACATGAGAGAGGGTTGAAGAACACCACAAAAACATGAGTTTATTTCTCTAGAAGGTACACAGACCATTACATTTCTTCTCAGAGGCATAAAATTTTCTTACCAAGCATAGGAGAAGGCTTACAAATCAAATGGATTTGGGAAACAAATTTTACAGAGGTTCCCCACACCTAGGATGTCTCTCCCTTCTCAAATGAGAAGTGTTTACAATATATAGAACGTCAAGGTGAGAGAGAAAGAAGAAAAATCTAACTCTTCTATGAAAGCTCAACCACCAACCATTAATGCCCTACAAATCCACCTATAATTTGTCAATTTTGGTTCCCATGTCTGTTTGGTGTGTTGGAGAAGGAAAGATGGAAAATCAGATCAGATCTGGGTAGTTGAAGCAATCAGATTCCATATTAATGGCTTGAAAGATGTTTTCCTATTTTTCACCCAACTAACCTTTCCAAAATTAAAATTTCAGGCTTCCATGGTGTAGAGGATGTTGAGACCTTTCCAAAAAGTCTTCTCTTGCTCAAATATGAGCTTCCAGTCAAAATATATGGCCGTTTGAAGATTCTGCATCAAAACTGTGCAAAAATGGTGAAAATGTAATCTTTGCAAAGTGGATCTGCAGGCCCGAAAATACAAACTGTGTTTTTTTACGAAAAGACGTAAAAATCAAAAAACCTCCCACAGCCCCACCGGCCTGAAATTCACTTTTCCCTAAAGCCTCTGCGTGGGCCCAAAATGGAAATTGCGCCATTTGCAAAAGTTGCAAAATTTCCAAAGTTTCCCGATGACCTGCTTTCCCGCTTTGGTGTGAGACATGGCCACATGTCCCTTTGCGGGGCTTAGGAATTTTCTTCTTAATTTGACACAAATATCCTCCATGGACTCGTGGATTGCCGACACTAAAATTTTCCTCCGTAATTTCTATTTCATTAATGTATGTATTAGGAATAGGATGTTGTTAAGTGTAATTAGTAGTAGCGTCGATAGAAAATAACGACACTTTGTCACAAGACGGTGCATGCCAATAATGTAGAGTATGGTAATAGTCAAAGTACAATAGGAATGTTGTAAAAAGTAAATATTTGTCGTAAGTGGTCGTAATGTTAAAATGTCAAAGTTGGGATAAGTAGAGAAGTAGGGTCTACATGATTAGGAATTAGAAATATTATATTGGTAATAAGGACAAGGAGTGAGGTCATAAATATTTTGTGTATTTTATTTGTAAAAAGTCTAAAAATGTGGAACCCATGTGAAATGATAAGGTTTATCTTATCTTAAAAGATAAGCTTACATGTACAGATAAGAGTTAAGGTATGGAATATGATTCGTCAGAGTGGATTTCTTATCCTATCTTAGAGATAAGATGGATAAGCCTGGAAGTTCTACAAATAAAGAGGCCACCCCCCTCATTTAGCATAGAAGGAAGTAGTGAGAAATATTGTATGAGTAAGTGTGTAAAGGAAGCCATCAGTTTAAAGGTGTGTTGAAGAAGCCATTAAGAGGTGTAATTGTGAAGTTTCTCCCATAGTATTGGTGGAATGCAAGTAAAGTCAATAACACTTGAAGTACCTCATGGATGAGATTGTAACAATTTCATGCTAATATTATAATTTACTCTAATATTTCAGATTTATCATCATTCCTTTTATCATAGTCTATGGTATTCTTGTGTTATGTTTGTTTTTGTGTTTCCAAATTACATTCACCAAACTCAAGGCTGTACATTAGTAAATAATCATAGCATGAGGAGTTCCTCAGGTGAAGAATTATCATAGTGTCGGATTGGTGATGACATTTTGGTTTCGTTGCCGGACCATTCCTCGTTGGTGGATTGTCTGGAGAGATATTCCCACTTAGTCAAAAATCAATTGGAGGGTAACCTTGTTTTTACTGTGCATAGTAGTTACCATGGTAAAGTCATTTTTGCCGTGAATAGTAGTTACCATGGTAAAGTCATTTTTGCTGTGAATAGTATTTACCACAGTAAAGTCACTTTTTACCGTGAATAGTATTTACCGCAGTAACTTCACTTTTTACTGTGAATAGTGTTTACCACAGTAAAGTCAGTTTTTACCGCAGTAAGTCAAGTTTTACCATAGTTTACCGTGGTCATTTCTATTTTCTATTATAGTGATTTTAATTATTGGTGCACATAAGTCTTGTTGATTGTACTTTTGGGTTGGTATTTCACTGTGGTTACTTTTGAAAATGGGGAAGATTCCTATTTTTTCAGCCCAATCTAATGAAGATGCTTCCTCTTTCATTCAAGAGTTTAAACGATCTTGTATTTGTAATGGCCTTATAAGAAGGGAACAATGGACTGAATTTTTTCCTACCTTTTTGGATGGTTCAGCCCTTAGGTGGTTTGAAACACTAGGTGATAATGTGAAAAGCTCATGGGATTTATTAACTGAAAGTTTTCTTGAAGAATTTTGTGAACAACGAGATATATGCAGATCTCATTATTGATATCACAAAGCTAACCCAAGGAGAGAAGGAGAAGATAAGGGATTATCATGCTCGTGTTCTAGAGCTAAGGAGGAAGCTCGACGCCTAAATCTGGAAGGAAGGATTAGCGGATGGGTTGATGAATGGCGTGGATAATCTCCTATGTAAGCACTTCATTCTTGGGATGAAGCTAGAGATCAGACAATGAGTGACGTATGACCACCCGGCTACCATTGAACAAGCAAAGGAGATTGCAAGAAGTCAAGAAGAAAGCATGGAAGAGGAGCCCAAAGAAATTGTTGCTAAAGTAGAGCCTACACCAGCACCTTTGCTCCAGAATCCACAACCACTCTCGGTGAGCAAAAATATTTATCCTAGTACATCTACTGAGTATGAAGATCTGCTCAAAAAATGGGTCAGTTAACTATTAATCTTCTTCAAGGAAAATAATTTAGTTCTCAGGGAGGAGATAGAGGTCCAAAAAGAAATATTTCTGAAGTTGTATGTTATGGTTGTTATAAAAAGGGTCATTATAAGTATAATTTTCCAGATAGAGCTTCTACATCTGGTAAAGGAGATAATGATAAAGGAAAAGCACCTGTGAATTCTTTTGATGTAGTAGATAAGAGCAGAAATAATGAAGTAGATGAGTTTGTAACAAAAAGAAAGAAAGAAAAAGATAATCAAGATGGAAATGATCGTAAGAAGATGAAAGGAGAAACTAGTAAGAAACATAGGAAAAAAATGTTGGGTGTGCGGGATTTTTGATTTCACAGGGGCAAGGACCATACTCCATCTTGGAAGATCTGTCCAAAAGGCCTACAAATATTACATATGGTCAACTCTTGGCTATGTCTTCTGAGAAGAGGCAAGAGCTGTGAAGTGGAATCAATGCTCGACGAAGGAAGGAGGTTGAGGTCCCTATTTTGGAGGCAGAGGCGGATCCCTATGCTCCACAAGCTGAGGTATTATGTAATGGTATTTCAATTCATGATGTCTTAGTTGATGGAGGTGCTACAGTTAATGTAATGACCGAGTCTGTAATGAATATGTTGGGTTTAAAAATTGATCGCCCTTCAACACTTATGTTAAGGTCATTAAATAAGGAAAAACAAACCAAAAGGTGTAGTTTCAAATGTTGCAATATCTCATATGGGTGTTGTATGTGTGGTAGACTTTCGGTGATGAAAAATGGTGCTTTACAGCATACCCAATGTTCTAGGAAGACCATGGCTAAGGAGAGTTCATGCAAGAAACTACCGGAAAGAAGGCTTCATGACACTTAGACGTGGTAGAGAGGGTGAAGATAAACGTGATCCCTCGACATCATAAGGCGAACTCGTGGGATTCAAGTGATGAAACTGATGATTGGACATCCTCTGATTACTCTAGTACCAGTGAAGTGGACACTGAAGATGAAGAAAGTGAGGTTGATGTTTCAGTCATGGATATCCTTCCAGTCACACCGACTCATGACCCCATAAAATTATCTGAAGAAGAAGTTGATGATCGTCTCCAACAAATAAAGATTGGTGATGTTGTGATGGAGAGTGAGAAGGAATCCTACCTCCATCTCTTTCAAAGGTACATACACATATTCACTTTTGATTACAAGGAACTCCATCAAGTAAGTTGGGTAGAACATTCTATTGAGCTGGTAGATGGTGCTAAGCCTATAAAGCAAATGCCATATAGAATGAATCCTAATTTTTCCAAGACTGTAAAAGAAGAAATAGATAAGTTGCTTGATGCAGGATTCATATTTGCTGTGGAGAATTCAGAATGGGTTTCTCCCATTGTGATCTCAATAAAAAAGAATGGGAAGCTACGCATTTGTGTTGATTACAGGAAGCTCAATAAGGCAACAAAGAAGGATCATTACCCTCTTCCATTCTCAGATCAGATCTTGGACGAAGTAGCTGGCCAGGAGTGTTATAGTTTTGCTGATGGATATAGCGGATACAACCAAGTCCGTATAGCGGAGAAAGATCAGCTGAAGACCACGTTCACCACTCCTTGGGGAACGTTTTCTTATAGAGTTATGCCTTTTGGGTTGTGTAATGCTCCAGCAACATTCCAGCGTTTGATGAATAGGGTGTTCGAACCCTACATTGGGACCTTCATCAGAGTATTTCTAGATGATTTTTGCATCTATGGGAGCAAGTTGGACCACCTGCACTAGATGGAGACAACATTTCAAAGGTTAGATGAAGCACAAGCCTCACTAAACCCTACAAAGTGTGTCTTTGGATGTTCTAAAGGCGTTTTGTTAGGGCATGTTGTATCCAGAGATGGTATTGGTACTGATCCTGATAAAGTTTCAAAAATCAAAGATTTACTATTTCCTATGAATAGAAGTAAGTTGAGAACATTTTTAGGCAATGTGGGTTACTATAGAAGGTTCATCAAGAATTTCTCAAAGATTGCATGACCACTAACCCGCTTCTTGAAGAAGGATGTTACTTATGAACCAGAAATAAGGCACATGAAGCTTTTGACAATCAAGGAAGCCCCGGTGTCTTCACCTATTTTAAAGAATCCAGATTGAGCAAGCCATTCATTGTGTACACTGATGCCTCAGATGCAACACTAGGAAGTACTTTGAGCCAAAAGGATGAAAATGGGAATGAACATCCAATTTACTTTGGGAGAAGACAAATTAGCAAAGTCTTGAGGTAAATTATACATCAGCTGAAAAAAGAGGCTCTAGCTATCATTTTTTTGTAAAGAAGTTTAGAAATTACTTGCTAGGCAGAAATTTATAGTTGTAACAGATCATCAGGCTCTAAAATATATTGTCAATAAGCCTAACCCATCAGGGAGGATAGCAAGATGGATAATTTTGCTACAAGAATTTGAATTTGATATTATAGATAGGCCAGGAAAGAAGCATGTCAATGCAGATGCACTCTCTCGAGCCTATGATGGTTTAGGATCATCTTGTGATGATGATGATTTCCTCGATGCAACATTGTTATCCCTTGACACAATCCCTAGTGAATACATAGATATTTGGAATTATCTAAATGAATTCAAGTTTCCTGATGGTGCCAATGCAAAGACTAAGAGAAAGATTACTCAAGCCAGTCATCCATATTCTATTCTACATGGAGTATTATTTCGAATAGGACCTGATGGATAGTACAAGAGGGTAGTTGGACGTGATCAAGGGAAGGAACTGCTAGAATAATTCCACAATGGTACATGTGGAGGGCACTTCTCTGGACAACTTACAGCAAGAAGGATCTTGGATGCAGGTTATCACTGGCCCACTCTTTTTAAAGATTGTTATAATTATTGTAAGACATGTGATATTTGTCAAACACATGGTAACCGTAAGACTTCATCAGCTCCATTATGTCCTATTCTTCCACTTGGTCCCTTTGAAAAGTGGGGAATAGACATTGTAGGTCCACTTCCAACTACCTCATGCCAAAATAAGTATATTGTAGTTGCCACAGATTATTTAACCAAGTGGGTTGAAGCTAGACCATTGAAAACAACTTCCATGGATGAGGTGGCAATGTTCATATATGAACACATTGTCACGGATTTGGTTGTCCATTAGAAATTGTAATGATCAAGGAAGCCACTTCATTAATGATGTAGTAGAAGCCCTAGTCAATAAATTTTCTATTAAACACAAGAAGGCAACGACATACAAGCCAAGCACAAATGGACAGGTGGAATGAACAAATTTTGTGTTGTGTCAAATTCTAGCAAAAGATGTAGCCTTGCAGTACATAAGTGGGATAAAAGGATTCATGCGATTGTGGGCATATAGGGAAACATCAAATTCAGCAACAGGATACTCCCCATTTCAGCTTACTGGCCTATGGCATTGATCCAGCTTCTTCCTATTGAGTTTGATATTCCCCTTTGTGAGAGTTATGAAAAATGAAAGGATGGATGAAAATGATTCAAGAAAAGAAAGGTTGGTACATCTTCATTTGCTAGAGGAAATGAGGGAAATGGCAAAGGATACAAGCCATAAGAAGAAAATGAAGCGAAGGAATACTTTGATCAAAAGATTTGTTGGTCTCCATTTCATGTGAATGACTTGGTTCTAGTATATGATTCCGATACAAAAAAAAGAGAAGACAGAGAAAATTTATTTCAAAATGGATGGGGCCCTACAAAATATCAGTGTGCATGAAAATGGTACACTGACCGGGAGGAATTGGATGGCACTCCTATTACGAAATGGGTCAACCATGACAAGTTGAAGATTTTCCAAGCACTGAGAATAGTCTACTCCGAGGACGGAGTAGAAGCTAGGAAGGGGAAGATGTCGACACTAAAATTTTCCTCCGTAATTTCTATTTCATTAATGTATGTATTAGGAATAGGATATTGTTAAGTGTAATTAGTAGTAGCGTCGATGAAGATAACGACGCCATCGATGACGGTGCCGCCAATAATGTAGAGTACGGTAATAGTCAAAGTACAATAGGAATGTTGTAAAAGTAAATATTTGTCGTGAGTGGTCCGGTAAGGTTAAAATGTCAAAGTTGGGATAAGTAGAGAAGTAGGGTCTACATGATTAGGAATTAGAAATATTATATTGGTAATAAGGACAAGGAGTGAGGTCATAAATATTTTGTGTATTTTATTTGTAAAAAGTCTAAAATGTGGAACCCATGTGAAATGATAAGGTTTATCTTATCTTAAAAGATAAGCTTACATGTACGAGATAAGAGTTAAGGTATGAAATATGATTCATCAGAGTGGATTTCTTATCCTATCTTAGAGATAAGATGGATAAGCCTGGAAGTTCTATAAATAAAGAGGCCACCCCCCTCATTTAGCATAGAAGGAAGTAGTGAGAAATATTGTATGAGTAAGTGTGTAAAGGAAGCCATCAGTTTAAAGGTGTGTTGAAGAAGCCATTAAGAGGTGTAATTGTGAAGTTTCTCCCATAGTATTGGTGGAATGCAAGTGAAGTCAATAACACTTGAAGTACCTCATGGGTGAGATTGTAACAATTTCATGCTAATATTATAATTTACTCTGATATTTCAGATTTATCATCATTCCTTTTTATCATAGTCTATGGTATTCTTGTGTTATGTTTGTTTTTGTGTTTCAGATTACATCCACCAAACTAAAGGTTGTGCATTAGTAAATAATCATAGCACGAGGAGTTCCCGTGAAGAATTATCATAGTGCGGATTGGTGATGACAAGACCGCAATTGTAACTTGTGCCTTTTACAAAAATTTTAAAATGCCAAAATATCTCCTGCCACCCCACCGGTCCACAGCTTCCCCTTTGGTGAAAAGTCTTCCCTAGGTTCGCGGTCCGCTTCGGAAAAAATCCTTCCAATGGCCGCTTTCCTACCGTGACTGAAAGATGGCCATGTGTAGAGCTAGTGCATGTTTGGGACCTTCTTCTGGATTCGCCCCTTAAAAGAGCACCAAAGAGACACATGGATCCTTCCGCTAGCTCGCTCTATTTCTTTTGTGTTTTGGCTAAGTCCCTTTTGTTTGGCAAGGCCATATGTCCGATTCGGGACACATGGAGGCTCAGCGCATGTTTAGGAATTTCCATTGGGTTTTACCCTTGAAGATGCGCCAATGAAACATGTGGAATCCTCCACTGGCCCTTCCATACTTAGCCGATTCTACAACTGGATCTATCCCCTTCTTTGACTCGACCACGTGGTGAGCCAACGCACATTTGAGGTCTCCATTTTGGATTCTATCCTTGGAGTTGCACTAATGAGGCACGTGGTACCCTCCATTGGCTTGTGATTTTTCAACGACTGATGAGACCCGTCTTTAGACCTGGGACATGTGGAAGCTTCACGCTCATTTAGGACTATCCCTTGGGTCACACTTTTGAAGTTACGCCCATGAGGCACGTGGAGGCTTCTGTAACCCTCTTACACTTAGCAAATTTGGGGCCTCGAGTGAACACCGCCTTTGTCGGGTTTTGACTATGTGGATGTTTCCACCGATCCTGCTGCTTGGCTCTGAGTTGACTCGTATTGGAAGAAGTCTAAAAACTTCAAGCCCTTTTGACTTATGTCTTCTCCCGTGAGTCTCTGGTTTTTTTGACATTTTTGCCTCCTTCACGAACCCCGATCCTTCATTGTAGAACCCGCATGCACTTGAAATTTATGATCAATTGTTGGATTTGAAATGTGGGCTTACACGATCGAACTAATCCTTTGATTTCCTCCCCGTAAGGTCGTGTTTGATCAATTTTGTCGGGGAAAAATTGAGATAACAATTTGGCCACTCAAGGGGACATCTGCTTGCTAGATGAAGAGATCTAGTAGCCTTGTTGTATCCATTGGGTACGGAGTCATGAATGTGATATCCCGATACTAATCTTGTCCCCGAAACGTGAGCCCAACCACTTGCACTTGGTGATCTTGAGCTTGCCCCGTGTTTTGCACTCTAAATTTCTATAAGAAAACCCCGATTTCTAAGAGTCGAGAATTGTAATGACACGGGCTTTCACCTACTCTAGAAATGGATTGTAGGCATACTTAACTGCATGGTGATACAACCTTGGAGCAACAAAACACAACAACACGCTATGTACATAAATGAAAATCATACATATCTCAAGTGAGATATGTAGAGTGTCAAGAGCACTTGTGTTGTTGAAAGAAAACTACTCCCACTCCCACACTAACCCTAACAAATGGGAACTCAAATGAATCCTACAACTAGCAAGGAGAAGTAGCTTCCCTTTCTCAAAAAACATAGCCATGCAAATGATTTGACACTAAATATGGCTGCTTGTATGAGTGAAAAACTAACAAGAGGCCAATCTTCCACCCAAATCATCAAGGTATCAACATCAATCAAAAATACCTCCTCAAGCTGATTGACATTGGACTCCTGGAGGTGTTGATGGTGACCCTTGGTGCTTTGATACTCATCCTCATGCCCTGAAGTGGGCATGACTAGTTTTGGCTTCTCCCTTGGCTCTAATGAAGCCAAGTACCGATTGGGCACCGTCTGGTCTTTTGGATGTGCCCATTGCTCTAAAATTCAAATCCACGGATGGATTCTTCCTGTGGACCTTCCTATGTGAGTGATGTGAGAGGGATGATGACATCCTCTTTCTCTTTTCCTTCCTCTGCAGTAGGTGTGGATTTTGGAAGATCAAAATCTTCCAACTTTGATTCAAGAGGCATGTTGCAAACTGCAGGTTGTGCTTACACATTCTCTTCCATGGTAGCAAGTCCTTGTGGTTGAAGGATGAATGATGGGGAGAAAAATTTGTAATTTCAATTGGCTCCTCCATATCAAAACATTCTTTTAAGTCTGATAGGAAATCAAACTCTTCATTGTCCTGCTGTAGCAAGGTCTCTCCCTCTTGCATGGTGATCTTAAAATCTTCATTATTTTCACCATATGAAGCTTCATCTTCAAACATGAAGCTAGTGAGTTCAAACTCTTCCAAAAAATTAGACTTTTGGAGAGGTTGAATGGGAGAGAGATTTGTAATCTCTTGTGCAACCAGCTCATGATTCAATGCCTCTGAATCTATTTTGGTCACCTCCATATGCTCCTCTTCAACTAGACTTGGAGCTGATTGTTCTTCTTCCTTCTTGATTGATTGTGCAGCTTGGATTAGATCAACATCCTCTTTAGACAAAGTGTCATTATGGACACTGCATTCAGAGAAAATATATTGTTGATCTTCTCCTTCTTGTTCTTTTTCTAATTCTCTCTGCAAACTTAGCCTTAGCCACCACTGGATCTTCAACCTTGACCTCCTCTATTGGCTTAACCATCAAGGGAATATTTGAAATCCCAAATTTGAGAGCCCAACTTACCAAGATTTTGGTCATTTCTTCTCTATTTGGCTCTCCTTCTTGCTATTCTCCTTGACTGGTCTTTGGAATCTCTTCCCCACATGGAATTGGGAAGGCAAGAGGAGGAGTGGATGGGGTTTCAACCAGCTTTGAAATTGTTTGTGGTGGTGAGGGAAGTGGAACTTCTTGTTTATTTGGAGGGGATGACTGCTTGAAAGGGAAAAGGGTAGAAAATTTGAGATGAGATGAAAGACTAGAAGATGGAGAAGGGAAAACAACATTTGGGGCAGCAAGTGAGGGGCTTGACTCTTGACCATGCTGAAATGATAAAGTTTGGGATGGAGAAAAGGGAGCATAAAGAGCTTGTGATTGACTTACCCATTGACAAGGTTGTCTCACACTTTGCTCATATGCCTCAATATCCTCAATCCACTATGTAAGTTGAGGCATCATTTCAACCATGAAGTCAACCTTCTCCTGAGGACTATAATGTCTTGGCATAGGGCCAACCCATGGACAAGGTGCCCTATAGCCAATTCTGAACGATTTCATCTGAGTTGTGGCCCTTGATTGTACCATGTGTGCCTCCATCCCTTGAATCTTCTCCAGCAGATCAACATTTTCCATGTAGTTGTTATCATTATATGCATACCCTTGTTCTTGATAAGCTCCATAGCCAAACTAGTTTTGTACTTTGCTCATATGGGTAAGCATGATTATTCTGGATCTGATCATAATGCTGATCTGGAGGAGTTGAGAAATACATTGGAGGTGGAATGCACTATTATTGCTGCAAGTGTGAATTCCAAGATGGAAATGAAGTCATGATTACACAACTTCATGGAATGGAAGGAAATGAAAGATGTGGAAAGAAGAATGGGTGGAAATGGATGGAAGGAAAGTCTACAACTCAAAGAATGGGTTGTTGACCAGATGGAGTCACCAGATGTGCTTTGCATGTGCCTCAAAAGGCTGAATCTCACCAAGAACACATCAAATTGATGAAATGAAGTGGTAAGGTGCTTTAAACCTGTCCCACTGGGCATGCCAAAAATGTTAGTGTGGTCGCACGGTGGCTTAAGATTTGTTGTTGATAATGAGACACCTTAGAAAGATGAGAAAATCTAACTTCGGTGTCCCACTAGATGTGCCAAAACTATTAGGTGCAAAATCACAACATCCCCGAATGGCCTCGGATCTGAGTGGGGCATTCGGTATGATTGCATAACAAGGGACCATCTCTCAAGTTGTGGGACTTGTAGACCTGAGATGGCCCTCTAGAGAAAGTTGGTTCTTGTTCCTAAACTACCTGCCACAATCTACTCTAGTGCAGGCAAAGCTAATCTATCCTAATCTAACCATTCCAAGGAACTAGAGAGAAAGAGAGAGTGAAAGAGAGCCTACACTAAAGCGGTGATACACCAGAAAAGGAAAGAGGCGAGATACTATCTTTGAGGGAGGATGAAATAGGGAAAAGGGAGATGAGGGAGGTCAGACAGAAGTGACAAAAACTCCATGAAACACAACATCCTGCACCTACAAATGTGAAATACATGCACAAAAATAGATCTGAAAGGGAGAGGCACGAGAGAAACAAAAAAACATGAGAGAGGGTTGAAGAACACCACAAAAACATGATTTTATTGCTCTAGAAGGTGCACAGACCATTACATTTCTACTCAGAGGAATAAAATCCACTTTCCAAGCATATGAAAAGGCTTACACTCAAATGGAGTCAGGAAACAAATTTTACAGAGTTTCCCCACACCCAGAATGTCTCTCCTTCTCAAATGAGAAGTGTTTACAATATATAGAATGTCGAGGCGAGAGAGAAAGAAGAAAAATCAAACTCTGCTCTGAAAGCTCAACCACCAACCATTAATGCCCTGTAAATCCACCTACAATCTATCAATTTTGGTTCCCCATGTCTGTTTGGCATGTTGGAGAAGGAAAGATGGAAAATCAGATCAGATCTGGGTAGTTGAAGCAATCGGATTCCGTATTAATGGATTGAAAGACGTTTTCCTATTTTTCACCCACCTAACCTTGCAAAATTAAAATTTCATGCCTCCATGGCATAGAGGATGTCAAGACCTTTCCAAAAAGTCTTCTCTTGCTCAAATCCGAGCTTCTAGTCAAAAGATATGGCCATCTGAAGATTCTGCATCGAAACTGTGCAAAAATGGCAAAAATGTAATCTTTGCAAAGTGGATCCGCGGACTTGAAAATACAAGCTGCACTTTTGTGAAAAGACACAAAAATCACAAAACCTCATGCAGCCCCAGAGCCCGAAATTCACTTTTTCTTGAAAGCCTCCGCGGGCCCAAAATTTAAATTGTGCCATTTGCAAAACTTGCAAAATTTCCAAAGTTTCCCCAATGACGCGGCTTCGCACTTTGGCCTAAGACATGGCCACGTGTCCTTTGTGGGCCTTATGCATTTTCTTTTTCATTTGGTGTAAAGATCCTCCACGGCTCCCAGGACCCTTAATTGTAACTTGTGACTTTTGCTAAAATTTCAAAATGCCAAAATATCTCCCACCGCCCCACCAGTCTGCAATCTTCCCCTTTGGTGAAAAGTCTTCCCTAGGTCCATCGGTCTTCTTTTGGAAAAAATCCTTCCAAGGCCCACATCCCCACTTTGACCTAAAACATGGCCACGTGTAGAGCTAATGCACATTTGAGACCTTCTTACTGGGTTTGAACCCTTGAAAGAGTGCCAAAGAGACACATGGCTCCTTCGTTGCCTCATTCTTTTTCTTTTGTGTTTTGGCTAGGTCCCTTTTGTTTGGTGGGGCCATATGTCCGACCCAGAAACGTGGAGGCTCAACGCATGTTTGGGACTCGCCTTTGGGTCGACCCTTAAAGATGCGTTGATGAAACACGTGGAAGCTTCCACTGGCCCTTCCATACTTAGTCGATTCTGTGACCGACTCTATCCCCTTCTTTAAATCTGACCACATGGCGAGCCCACGTACATTTGATGTCTCCATTTTGGATTCTATCCTTGGAGTTGTGTCGATGAGGCACGTGGCACCCTCCACTAGCCTGTGAATTTTCAATGGCCGATGAGACATGTCTTTAGAACTAGGACACATGGAATCTTCATGCTCATTTAGGGATTGTCCCTTGGGTCTCACTTCTTAAGTTGGGTTGATGAGGCACATGGAGGCTTCTGCTGACCCTCTTGCACTTAGCCGATTTGGGGCCTCAACTGAACACCACCTCATCAGGTTTTGACTATGTGGAGGTTTCTCACGACCCTCGCTACTTGGCTCGAGTCGACTCATATGCGACAAATTCTAAAAATTTGAGCCCTTTTGACTTTTGTCTTCTCCTCCTTGAGCCTCTTGTTTTCTTTGACATTGTTTGCATCCTTCACCGACTCTGCTCCTCCATTGTAGAGCCATCTTGCCCCTAATATTTGGGATCGGTTATCAGATTTGAAATGTGGGCTCGCACGACTTAACCGACCCTTCGATTTTTTCATGTATAGGGTCATGCTTGATCAATTTTTATCGGGGAAAAATAGAGATAACAATATTTGTGTACTTGCAAATTCAACTTTATTTGTAACCAATACATAGAAAAACCATGTTTCCTTTTCCTACTTCACAAATCCTTTTTCTAAAAGCATATTTTCAGCCTTCCCCTCTTCCTTAAGAGGTAGAAAATTAATTTTTGTGCCATCCTTCCAAAAAGTATAAGCACTCTCTTCCCCGTCATGAATTAATTTTCTATCAAATTTCCATGGTTTTCCTAGCAACATATGAAATGCATCCATATGAATAACATCACGCCAAATCTCATCCTTATAAAATTTATCAATAAAAAATAACATTCATTACCCTTTTACCCTTTTTAAACAATGCAATATGGTAAGGGTTAGGATTCTTTTCACAATGCATGCCTAGTTTCTCAATCATTTCACTCGAAAGCATGTTCTCATAACTACCACCATTAATAATAACATTACCTACCTTTCCTCCTGAAGTGCATCTTGTCCTAGAAAATATTTGTACATAGCCATGCATCCCCCTTGATCTCCTTTCTTGGAGAAATCATCATCCTTTTGATCATAAAATTTTCCCCACATCTGCTGGAATTTCTAGGCCCTATTCTTCTTCTTCTTGTTTAGCTTTAGCAAGATTTACCCTTGGAGGATCCTCTTGCCACTTTTCATGTATAATAATGTGGGAATTCAAATTCCCTATACCCCTCTTCACCACATTTGTAGTAAACAAATGGTCTTTATGGAGACTCCCATCCTCTACCACCAACATATCCTCTGCCCCTAGGAAATCCTCTATCTCTTTACTGATTTGGGAGATCTTGTCTTATATCTTATTGTTTTTCCACTCAATGAGGTTTTTCTCGTTTAACTTGAATGAAACCAGCCCGTCCCTAAAATGAGGATAATGCCCCCATATTCATCCCAGGTGATATCCTAACACTTTTTCGGTTCTATTTTTCTTTGGCCTTTAAAGATAGTTGATAGACATCCTCCATGCTCTTGATCATGTGCATGTTTAGCTCATCTTGAATAGAAAACTTTAATCCATTTACATACGTTGCAGCCATATATTCCTTGGTTTATTCATTATTTACATGAGTGGATAAATTGTAAAACTCATCCATGTATTCTTGCATGGTTTGTAAGTTTTTTCTGAGATTTTGAAACTTCCTGTAAAGGGTTTGTGCATAATCCACAGGGAGAAATTTTCCTTTAAGATTCTTCTCCATCTTATTGCACGTCCTAATTGTTTCTTGTAGCTGATCCCACCATAACATAGCATGACCTTTTAATTTCATGGACGCAAAATTTCCCTTCTTTTCCTTTGACATAGCCTTTCACTCAAAAATTATCCCATGCTAGTCAACTAGTCTAGTAGTTGCTATGGTTTTAGGCTACCTCCATATTTTGAAACATCAACTCTTATCCCATCATTCTTTCCTTCTAATGTTCGCAATGTCCTTTCTTCAAAAGATAACAATGGTCCTTGTGCTTCCTTCTCTTCACAAACTTCTTCTTCATCCGTGTCATGTCCACCTTGATTTTGTCTCTGGGCTATAATTCCATAAGTGCAAAGAACTTGCCTCTGCAGATCCTGCATGTTTCTTTTCATCTAGGCAATACCGCCTCCTCTTCCTTTTCCTCTTCCCGCCATTGTTTTTTGTTTTGTTTTTTTCCACCAAGACTCAAACTTTCTCTGATACCGTATAATGTAGCAAAACTTGAAATACACACTCGATACACTACAAATACCTTGAACTAAAAGAAAATAACTTCTCTTCTTCATTATTGAATGATGAATTACAATGCGTCTTACAAAGGAAAACAAATCCCAACTCGAGTTTCCAAGACCCTCTAACTAACTTCAATTAAATCTACTCTAGGTTGAAAATTACTATTTTTAGCAATTTACTAGAACCTATTATTCTTAGTAAGTTTGCATGCTTATTCGCATGGCCACAAAAATTGCCACATATTTTCTACATGCCTAAATTAGAGGAATTTACAAATTTCTAACCTACTATGCATGTAAGAGACTAAAAATAACTAATTCCCTAAAATAGGAAAAAACTGAATTGAAACTTAAATCCTAATTTTCGGCCCCTAGATGGTGGATTTCGGTCCGGAAATTCACCAAAAATGTCTCTAATTGGAAAGCATGGTGGGTTGACTAGTTGCGTTCGTCTCATCGAAACAAGTGGTTTAAAAAAATGGACTCAAACAGACACCCAAATCAAAAGTTATGACCATTTTAAGTTTTTGCTAAAAATAGTGCATCATCTCTATGAAATACTCACTTTTGTAAGTAGTTTCATCATGGTGCAAATCATTTGAACTATGGGTATGCTTCATATTATATTGAGGGAATGTTTGATATACCTTCACTCTTAATTTATAAGATTATTCTCAACATAATTATATATAATCCTTACATTGAATAATTATGTGAATGAATTGAAAAAATAAGTGTTATTGATTTGTAAAACGTAGACTAAATTTTATCATTTGGTTTAGAGCAATGAGATCATAACCTATTTAGTTGGGCAATTTTAGTGTTAGCCTAGTTGCCTATGTATGCAAGTCATTAATATGAGGAAGAGTTTATTTTATTTTATTTTACTATTTAATTAGAACATAAGTTTTTGAAAGTTTTGGATCATTTTTTCTACATCGTTTTGAAGGAGTTCGATTTCCCCGTGTTTGTGCCGAATCTTCCAACATGTTAATCTTGTCTACTTTCCTACGTTCTGTCAAAGCTTGTCGAATGCGTCGACAGTCTATCATTGACAATCACCATTTTCAAAAAACCACATTAGATACTATTTTACAAGCCCCCAAAGAAGGTGCAAGACTAATTACAAGCCCCCACAACCATTTAATCCTACTTGACTGTAGTGTGGAAGACAGTGCTAACTCAGACAACACATGTTTTGTGAAGGACGTTTCCAACCATCTATTGCATTTAGAAATATTGATCAATTCACAACAACTATTCATTCCCATCAACGATCTCTCAACTATCTATTGCATTTTAGGAGGTAGATTCCAAAATCTCAACGTGCACATCAAAAGTAGAGTTTGGAGTATCTTACACCCGTTCACTGATTACATACGATTCTTTCCACGAGATGTCCAACTGTCAGACATCAAAACTATTGATCAATGACCCTCAGGCATGTCCATGTTATATAAACATCTGACATGTCTGTGTTCTGTTCCTACATCTGTAAAACCTCTCATTGATGTGGGTCTCATCGCAGTGTCGTTATACTCCATTGGTTGAGCATCTGTTCAGGCAAGATCCAAATTTAATTTTGATTTGTCACATCCTTCAAAAATCATGTCATCCGTTGTGAATGTTTGGCTTGCAGTACTTTATATAGGCAATTATTTAGGTCTTAGAGTTTTAATGTAATGCATTTGAATGATTTTTATAAGCTCGTAGTCTTAAGGTTCTTGTTTAGTTGTAAGAAGTAATATAATTTTACTGTTTTTATACTGTTCACCTAAAATATTTTTTTTTTTATGTTAGATAAGTGTGTCCTTGTCTAGAGGTATGTCCAAATAGTATTTTTAGTGTTGTTATAAGTGTCATTATGGATGTATTTTCGGGCTAAACGACATCAGATTTGTAATTAATATATAATTGAATGTCCATACTTAAGTAAGTAGCAAAATAAAACAAGAGGCTGAAGGACCTTGAACATCCTCTCGCAAACCACTAGTGACAAAGCCGCACAATAGAGTGGTGGTGAGTAAAGCGTGCGAGAAATGAATAATGTCGAGGTTGGAATTTAGTAATAATAGAAATGGGTTATGTTGTGTGAGTTGGAGTGGTAGTGATCAAGTGCGGAGGTTACATGAGGTGATGAGGACTTAGTCCTAATTTTTTTGTTTCATTTTTAAGTTTGTTGTGCTTTTGAAAATATTTGAAAAGTGCACTCCTCTTCATGTATTGTAATAAGTGAGAAATTCTAATGTAATCCCCTCACTGTAAAGATATAGTGGAAAACCAAAAGCACAAAACTAATATAGATCATGGATGGATCTTGAAAAGGTTTGTAGAAATATAGAAAACCATATAACGAGGTGAGAAGTTGAGTGTGTTCTTGTTCATATCCGTGGTTTGTGGTAAACATACTTAAAACCACAAAATGACGATGAGAGATGTCATTCGTTTGAATCAAGATCATGAGCCATAAGAATCGGGTGTGCCACCAAAGTTGAGCATAGTGCAATTGAAAGTGTGAATATTTATCTACCACATTAGCACTAAGGGGAATATTAGGAATATTTGTTTATTTAGTGCTTACATGTGAAAATATGTGTGTAAGTGTGTGTGTAATATATATTTATAATGTAATCTATGAATTTTTTATCACACAACTCATATATATAGAATTAGTTTGATTGAATATTGTTTGTGAGTTGTGATTCACCTTGTGAATAGGAGTAAGAGATATTCTTAGAGATAGGGTAGAGGGATTTAGGGAATATTTGATAGACCTTGACTCATAAGTTATAGGCTATTCTCAACCTATTTATTATGTGTACTCGTTATATTAAGAATAATTACCCAAATGAATTGAAAAAATCAAGTGTTTATTGTGTTTCTATTTTACAAAACTCTAACCAAATTATTAGGATTTGATATTGATTACATATTAATATGTAAAATGGAGTAATTATATAGTTCATATATGTGGTCACAAATAATTATTATCCAATTAATTAAGTATCATTTGTGAAAATGATTAAATCAAAAGACATGATAACTTGTGATTCTTATTAATAAGGTTTAACTTCTAATGTTACCATGATCCCACAAAGATTATCTTGAGTAGAAGTGAACCTCAAAGCAATGGAGCATATATAATTGCGATCATTAGGAAACTTATCATGCCCTCCTATATATAGAATGTTGTACATTTCTTATATGCCAATAATATCTAGAAGTTGTTTGAAATGGGTGTCACAAACCATCTACAATTGTCATAATTAAACATGTGTTATAATTATATTAAATGATATAATAAACTATATAGTTCATTTAGAAGGTAGAACATTAGAAGTGTGTAGATTGATGAAGGAACTATAAGGTTAGATTATTGGCTTTGAATTTTTTTTTGTTATATGTATATGTTGATATGTACATAAACTCAATTGTATGTATCTAACATTATTTATTATTATATTATTAATAGTTATGTTTATTTGAGTTTGGTTTTCTAATAATTGATAACAAACAATTTTTATTAACTTTTTCATTGTTAATGTGAGTAAAATGTAGCTTGGGAAATGTATCTCGAGCGTAATTGTTTAAAATTAGTAGTAACGACAAAAGATGTTGGAAAATAGAGTTGTATGATTCACTCACAAAATTTTTTAACAATTCAAAAGCTTGACTTGCAATCAATACAAATAAACAAATGTCATTTGCAATAAATCAAAATGTTGTAGATTGAATAAGGCATATAAGAAAAGTGTGATTTATAATATATTCATTTTTAAGTAAAAAGTTTTATTTTAATAAGTAATTGTACATCAAAATTATTAAATTGATAATGTTACAAATATTTTATAATAAAAACTATACAAAATTTATGTAAAAGTTTTATTTTAATACTTAATTGTACATCAAAATACTTTAATTGATCATGTTAAAAATATTTTATAATAAAAACTACAAAAAAAATTTAAAACTAAAAATAATTTATAATAAACATTACAAGAAAAAAATCATAAATACTAAACTTTATTATTAATAAAATAACTTATCATATTAAAAATTTTCATTAACCAAAATTTCCAAATTATATGTTTTGTCACACATACACATACACATACACATACACATACACATACACATACACATACACATACACATACACATACACATACTTTTTACTAGTGCTTATAACATGAAGTGGATATGGTAAGTACCGCATATAATGATGATGATTGAAAGCTATAATCATTTCTTTAATGACAGTACAAACCACTCCAATAAAAAAATTATCTTTAAATGTTGTTGCTTTCATGGGGTTGGTAAGGGTAAAGTGAATAAGGAAACGACACTTGAATAATTGGAAAGGCCATTGAATATGTCACATTTTAGGTGCTTTGCTAATAATTATTCATATGCACGCGCATCATTTGGTACAAGATCCTTTACTTACCACAAGAAACGAAATTAGAAAGTTATATCATGTGAATTTGACTAAATCTTCAATGCAAAAGAATTCATATTGCAATAATGCCAATGTTAGTATTCAATGGCCCAATCATATGTGAAATATAAATATAAAATGGAGCAAGCGTTTTATTATAAATGTCTACTCTATATTTGGTCAAAAGTAATACAAGCACACCATTTTGAATGGAAAAATATTCAGGAACATTTTAATTTTAAAAGGATATTTCGTTAAACCTTACTCTTAATGGGTACATTTTATGCTTTTAGTATGTGTGGGTGATTGGATGTGTGGAATAGTGAAGGCTCATTTTTATAAATATATAATTCTTTATAATAAATATGGGGAGTTATTAAAATGCATCCAATATCATTTTAGGAAGGTTCTCCTCATCTTTCAAATAGAAGGGGATTTGTAAAATCATTCCTTTTTGAAATGTCTTCCTTCAACGATATATAATTTTCTATCCTCATTTTATTGTGGCTTTTGAATGCCTTTATCCTTGTAACTTATATTGTGAATTTTCATTTTCACCCTCATGATGTTTCATGGAGCATGATATAAAAACTCTTAACTACTTTAACTAGAAATATTCATTCTAAATTTTCATATTTTGACATAAATCTATAATTATTTTGTATTTCCAAATTTTATAAGAAGATTACTAATTGTTAACAATATTTTAAAAAGAGGTAGTTTAATATTTAATATATGATTAACTCCAAATTTGATGTATTGTCTTTTTCAATATCCCTATTTTATATTCTTATTGTTTAAAAATATATTGAATCACACAAATAAAATTGAGAGAAATTTAAAACTTAATGGTTTATAATTATTTATAACCTTTATTAATATTGAATAGGCTGACAAAGGTTTTAAGAAAATGGCCTGCATTTGTACATAGGTCCTAAGTAGGGTGTTAATTAAGACTATAGAAATTGAGTTTTAATCCAAAGATGAAAAAATTAAACTCTACCCAAACGTGTGTATATTTATATGTGCAGTCTTTTGTATTCTAGAATGATGAGTACCTTCAACGGATCATTAATCACTTTGAGAAATATACAACATTATTAGAGGAAACTCGATCAAAGACCTATACATTTTCTTCACGAAATTTTTAATTTTTGATTTGATCTAATCAGCTATGGAAACCATCACTTTTAAAAGGGCTGAGCACCAATGGGATCCAACAATAGAATATAATTAAACACACCTTTCTATTTCCACGGCGTCAATAATATGGTCAACTATTATGAGTTTTTCCTGTCTCTTGTTAACTACACTTAAACACTTACATATATCAAGATTAAAGATCAACATCTACCATCCAAAAATTAGACAAAGATGAATATCAAGAACCTATGTTCAAACAAATAATATCTCAAATAAAAGACAAGACCTAAAAAGTTAAACGGAATCAAGTAAATATTTGTATATATTGTCAACCTTAGAGAACATCAATACTCTAATTTTTTTCCAAAATCTTTGTTTAAATGAGTGGATTTGTAATACAAAAGTAGGATTTCGTTCCTAGTTAAATATGTTGTCCAATAATGTAGAACGATCTAACAAACAATCCAAATACTCATCAATAATGATATTATTACATTTTCTTACACTATTTTCAATTATAATTAGTTAATTTCTACTTAGGGTTTTATGTTTGAAGAGAAGAACATGTTACACCAATCATAATGTATGACAGAATCCTCATTGTAACACTCGCAAAAAATGACATTCTAGGAACACGTTAAAACCTAACACTTATCCTGAAAATTGTGGCTAATTTTTTTTCCTTTTTTTCTTTTAAAGTTAAAAGGATAAAAGGTTACAAGGGTGTTAACCCCTAGTGCGCAATAAAAATAATTTTCACCAATGATCACAACTTTACAATTGATGGACCATGTCTAGTTAAATGATTAAATATTTTAATTTGCTTTATCTCTAAGGTCGATTAATTAAAAGTCATTAGTAAGGTGCCCTTAATAATATTCAATCCCAAAATGGTTAACCTCATACTTAATTAATTTAATTTCATTATCCTATTGGCTTAAAGTCCTTTCCACTAATTTCCTAAAGGATACTAAGAACTAACAATGACTTTACACCCCAAGGAAAATAAAAGGCCCCATTCACCCATCTACACATACTCTTAAAGAATTATTTAAAGCATAAAAATAATATATTCCTACCAAACAATAGTAGGGTTGATCCTCCACCCTTAGATCAAATCAATTGTGGCCACTAGATCCTAGGGTTCCAAACTAGCCCTAAAATTCCTTAAGAATTCTTATTAAAACCTCTTCTTACCCTATTCTCCTCATTTGGTCTATTTTCTTTTGTTAAAAATGCAGGTTGGAGCAAAGGAAGCCATGGGAGCAAGGAAAGGAGGAACTATGGAGAAATTCTTCAAGGTCAAGCTTAGGGTAGTTTTGTTTATAGATTTACCACTTGTAATATCTTTCCCTTCAAGATTGAATGGAGGGTTTCCTCTCCAAATTTGGAGTGATTTCATGGTTATATGTATTTTGGGTTCTCAAATTGGGGAAAACCCTACCCCATCAATATATACAAGATTGAGTATTTTAAATTTACCATTTGTAGATTATTTTTCTTTAAACAATAGGATTTAGCCATTATTTGATTACTGGATGGTTTTCTCTATAAATTTACAAGATTAAAATTCTACTTAGAACTAGTTCAAATTTACATAGGCGCGGAACTGAGTTTTCCGTCATTAGTGACAGAATTGCCACCCAAGGCAGGTTGGCGGTCATGGGATCACCGCCTTACAGGTGACAAAATACGAACCTTCACCTTACTAAACGGCAGTTTTGAGACCGCCGCCTTTCCTGAGTGGTGGTTACGAGACTGCCGCTCTGCAGCTAAGGTGACAGTTCTATTCCTTAGAATAGAACCTTCAAAACCCAAATTTCCCAAAAAAAAGTTTAAAGGGTGTTCTACAGTCAAACTGAACCTAGTTTTATATATCTAAAGTTTCAATTTTTCGTATTTAAGTTTATATATTCATTCTTAGCAAATTTTACCCATTTTTACAACATTTCCCATTTTTATAAAAACAACGAAATCTACAAGAATCATTTTCATTTCATTTAACAATAATGCAAGGAAATGAACAAGAGAGTCTAACTTCTTATTTACATGTTTTTCAAGTAACACAATGAAATATACTATTCCTTCATGCAATTTTTCCTACATTCCACAAGAGAGTTTTCAACCATTTTTCTTAATAATTTAGAACAAGAGAAACACATTTATTTTTGAAATAAATAAACTACAATGAAATGAGATATTTCCCTTTTTTAAATCTTCTTTTCTATTTCTGCAAACCTAGCTTTACAACACAAAATCCTTCTTTCCATTTTCCAACATATAATACAACTTTAACATCCAATAATGAATACAAATTTTCTTCACAAGATTAATACAATATCTTCCACTTTAAAGTGGGAAAACTTTACAATAATGAAAACTAAGATGAACTACAATATTACAAGTCCTCCACCCTAAGTGGGAAAAACAATAAGGCTTCTCACAAGAAAGGATTTCTTAAGGACTCCAACAAAAAACTCCAAGCTTCACATCACCAACAAGATATATCCTTCATGATTTGCTTGATCCACAACAAAAATGGGGGAGAGGAAACACTCTCCACCCAACCAAAATATCCAATGAGGAGGAGAATCCATCCTCCTCATTGGCCCCCTGAGCCCCAACCACATTGCAATGAAAGGTGGATCCAACACATGGCAACAAATAAGCTTCCACATCACAAAACTAATTATTTCACAGACACACCAAAAACACAAGCAACTTAACTATAATCAAAGAAAGGAAAACAACAAAAATACAAAAGGCTTCAAAATGAAAATCCAAAGGAGTAAGAACCTATGGGGAGGTCACTTATGCCTCCCAATGGGAAATGGGTGCCCACCTTAAAAGACCTCCAATACATATCTCAAAACCCCTACACACTCTTATGCCTCCCTCAAGTACCTCTTATGCCTCCCACATACTCTTATGCCTCCCTCATTCTCTTATTCCTCCCTCATAAAAAAACAAGTAAGAAATGCAAGTATTCCTTGTCCAAGGTGGGGCACCCAACCCAAACTCCCTCCAAAACATGAAATAAACTCTTATACCTCCCTACATGAATTTTCCCCATAGTCCCCTCTACACCACAGGTTTGGAAATATACCCAAGCATTCCAAAACACTCAAAATAAGCACATATACACAAAATAAAGGAGAACATTAAACAAGAGTAAAGATCCTACTTTTCCATGATAGAGCCTATTCCAAGAGTTAATCTCCAAGCTTCTTCAACCCAAGAAATCACCAATAAGCTCCAACAAAGATAACAAGCACTCCAAAATCCTCCAACTCCCAAAAATGTAAGAACACAAAAGAATGAAGTAACCCCAAACAAGAAAAAGAACTTTAATAAATAAAAGGGAGAGAGGAGGGTGAGGTTTCTCCATGTAGAATGCCCCATCACTCATCCTCAACTCCACCTCACAAGTCAAACCTCAACCCCAAATGTACCATAAATTTGTGGGTTAGAGGAATGAAAATTTAGTTACACACACAATCCAAAGCCACACCCCCTAAGGACAAAATTGAAGACCCATGTAAGAAAAGTGCAATAAATTTCACTTTTTGACTTACAAAACACATAATCAGGTCTATTTTTGACCCCCCAATCCATAGGTAGGGTTGGCATAGAAATTTAAGAGGTGTGGGACAAGTTTAACTTGTCCCACAAGCTTCCAAAATTGGCTCTTAAGGCCAAATTCGAATTTCCATGAAGGGGTAGAGTGTACAACACTCAAGATCCCAAGCACTCAACTTACAACACAAAACCCAAGAGCCATCTAGTCTAATAAATGAATTCTTTTGGTCACATCTATAATTATTTTAGAACAAGATTAATTACTTAAAAGAGACACTTAAACCCATTAATGATAAAGGGAAAAAAATTACACCAAATTCTAAATAATTAATACAATAAATTACATCACTAAAAATCACATACTAACATTAAATAAAGGAAACTAAATAAAAGACAACACATAACCCCTTGGTCACAATTAGAGGTAATCCCCCATGGGAACCCCCTAACAATAATTCAAACACATACACATAAAAATACATGTTGCCATGGTGACCCTTGTTGAATTCACCTAGCATTCTAATGTGGTTGGTCTCTAATCCCCCGTTGTTTGTTGTGAATATATTTACTTGTAAAAACACATAATACCTCCTTCAGCCTCGTGGCTGCATCAAAACATCCAAGATAAAATATGCAATATAAATCCACAATCATCTACATATGCATCAAATCATCATCTAGGCAATTACGATATCATTTACAATTTCTAACAACATCTCGATTCTACATTTCATCAATATCAATAGGATCACAAAATTAGTTCAATTATCAAGGTCTACTCAATGTGACAAAAATATCACATGTCAAAAATATATATAACCATGTCAACAACATATCATCATCAATATAAAAATGTCTCTAAAATTCCACACACATCATACTAAGAATCAAAAACCAACAATAGTCTCAGTATCTCTAACATCTACATCATGCTAAGTCAGAATAATAAAAATGTCCATAAGTAGAGTCAATAGTATTGAAATCAATAGTAATAAGTGTCGAAGGGAAGTGGGCACTACACTCATAATAGGCATCTAAGAAAATTGTGACGTCTTCAAGTTATCTATAAAACATCAAGATGAAAAATTTAGCATAGGATGGTCTATTAGGGGCTTAGAAACATTTGTGGATGTCAATATCCCTAGGGATATAAGCCTATCCTCTACACCAATACACTTGATCTATATTATAATATCTTGTTCACCTATCTCTTGATGCCCTATTTCTAGGTTTGTTTCTATGTGATTACTATGTTCTACTGTTGATATATTCGATAGACACCTAAATTTTGTAATTTAATACTTGATGATGTTAGTATTAACTTAATCCATTTGATCATGACGTGTTAATCTAATTTGATATGAATTTATATATCATAGTCCATCCTTAGTGTTATTTCAATTATTTTTCTCCTCATTACATTGTTTATCCAATTACATAAATGCTCATATCAATCACAAGAAGTCCATTAATCCTGATTATTGTGCACAAAGATCTACACCTCCATCCCTTATTACTAAACCACACCATTCAATAGTGCCCAACCATTTAATAGTTTAGTCTTGAGACATGAATAGTCCCATCCCAGGCCACCCAATGGTTACTATTCCATTTTTATATAATTTATGATTTGGGAATTCCATTATACGCCAACGTTAATGTGAATTATATCCACAAAAATGTATATAATTAATTCTTATACACTCATTTACTCACTAGGAACTTGCTTTATATTCTTAATATTTCTTCAAGTACAAATCACTTTAAGGAAAGAAAAATTCTCCCAACCTTATGTAATTAAAGAGTGGACATTAAGAGCATCCCCTACATAGGTCTATATCAATCTAGAATGGGTCCAACATTTAATCTTCTCAAATAAAAAACCTATGAAGCCAAGTCAAGTAAAAGTAATTTAAGTCAACACAAAGAAATTATCAATTATTTAAGTTATTAAATTTTTTTGCGTTCATGTATTAATGCCACATCTCTAGGTGGAAAATTACTATTGGTTTTATGCCTCTTTATAGTATTTCAAACATAGGTGGTGTAAAAATTATTCTTCATCCCAACTACTTATATTTTTGTACGGTTTTTACAAAATATTATTGTTTTGGGTAAATGTGGTTCATCTTCACACATAATAAATATATGATATTTTATATATATATCTATATATCATGTGCCCATAAGGGATTTTCAAGTTGCACGAGCTTCATGTTTATAACCCATAGTGAATTATTCGGAGGAAAAACCATTTAATAGAATGATCATGTATAGAACAATTCCATCCCTTAGCATAATATAGTTCTAGGATAAAAGGAAACACATTTGTAGAATATTTATAGATTGTTCATACTCATGTCACGCTGAGATTAGTTTCTAGACTAACAAAAAAAAGTAAACTATTGTTCATTTATCTATCTATATTTTTTCACTTGTTATATTTGATCTATCTTTCAATATTTAAATGTATGTTTAAATATAAGTTCTAATGTTTATTTAAAGATATGAAAACAAATCCATCTCATACCCAATGTAGTTTTGTGAGTTTGTGTGGAATTTTTCCTAGGTTGCTCTTGTGCGTGTTACACTTTGTGAGTAGCGAGCAAGTAGCTAGATGTAGAATGTAAATAATGGGTGCATGGAAATAATATACTCGTCTCTTATGAAGTTTGATATAGATGAACAAAATTTTTCCCTTGTTATGGATCTAGATGGATGCAAATGGATCTATAGATGCCTTGATGGATGCAACCTTAGGTGACACTAGATAGTGCTTAGTGATTGGCCCCTTATTATGATGACATAATTTTATATTTATATGATTCCTTTGCTTGAATTTCATAATTAACCCCAAAAAGGCAGACTATGAAAAATATAAGATGCTCAAATCGATAGAAATGACCCAAAAAAGTGACTAAACTACAAAGAGGACAAGGGCACCGATAGAGGGCGACGGTGCTTGACGCTCATGTCCTAGCAAGGTGTCGCATCCAAAAAGGTAAAATCGAAGTATGAAAAGACATACTAGGTTAATAAATATGTAAGACTGAAAGTTGCTGATAGAAAGTAATGAAATATGACTAAAGACATGGGTTGATTATCACTTTTCACACTCAAAGAATCATATGAATAGTAGTATGTGATCGAGACTATATAATTAATCAAATTTCATGATTTTGTGTCTATAATGTGATCAAAGATATGTTAATGATATATTTATTACACTTCTTGTCTTATAACCTCGAGATAAATGTTACGCTTGTATTTTTAAATTGGGGCCAAGACAAAAATTTTTATGACATAGGAAGTGCGGTAGTGTCAACTACATCTAAAGTCTCGATACTTTAGCAATAATCTCAAGGCTTAGGGTAAATCCTTAGAAACTGGTGCATTGGAGGTTTCCTTTAATGTTGGTATTGTCACCTTTTCCTTCTTGAACCTTATAAAATTCCCTGGTGGTGATTGGCACCTCCTTCGTTTCCTTGGGAATGGGCTCTAATAATGGACTCATCTTAGGTTTCCTTGGTGAAACACTTCCCCTCATCCTCTTTCCTTTGCTATGTAATCCTTTTAAAGTAGAGGAAGATGCACATATTTAGGCTTTTCCTTGAGTAAATTTATTTTGGGCACGGAAATAGGATGGGGAAAATCTTGGATTGGAGTGGCTTCAACAACAGGGACATCCTTCATTAATTTATTCAATATTTCCTCAGTCCTTTGTGTCAATTCAAACACATAGGTCCTTGTCTTGCTAGTGGTTGGACTTATCTCTTCCACCTCTCCTGTAGTTGGTCCCTTGATGGAAATCTATGGAAATTTTAACTTAAAGAGATTTAAACAAGTGAACACTTTCAAAAAGTTGAATTATATCCTTCATTTTCACGGTGGGCCTATATTCCTTAAAAATTGTAGTATTTAATAGGCAAGAATAAACGCCCTTTCTTATTAACCAAAACAGATCTTCTTGATGATATGATTATTAATTTCATGTAAGAACATGGTATCATGTGTACTCCAATCAACAAGTGACACCATATGTGTTACTGATGTTGTTATTTGTGTTGTAATTTATTACCAAATTTCCTTCATCCACGAGGCCCTTGAACAACTACAAATTTGTAGTCAATGAATTGAGTGAGGGCCATTCTAGTAAAGTATGTAAGTCTCACCTCCTCTCATCATTGTATTCCATCTAGTAGTCCTCATAATAGGGCTCATGGTCATATGTATTACTAAACTATATCTGCACTATCCACTTGATTTCATAATTATACATGACCTAAAATTTAAGACCTTAGCCAAGACAATAAACCATTGTGAAAACTTATTGAAACGTATAAGTAACTATATGAAACTCTCCCATGTGGCTTGTGGTGTGAAATGTGACTTTTGGAAAAATAGTGTTTCTCTCTCTTCTCTATCTCTTTCTCTCTCCTTAGTTAAGAAATGAAGTGAAATGAATATATGTCTATAACCCTCTCCTTTCGAGTAAAATTATTATTATTATGTAAATGGAAAACTAAAAATATTAATTATGCTAGATTTAGGTGGATGCCATGCCAACAATTTATAACTGATTTCATGCTCACACGGTTTTGTAGGATGCAAGTAAGATGGCGGAACGACATGGTTGTAATTCATTGTCTATTATTGTAATTTATGTATGTTAATGGAAATGTGTACCTAACCATGAGTGTCAAGTTAATTCAAAATTATGTATTGTTAAAAAGTTGAATATATGTGTAAAATGAAATTGAATTTAATAGCTTATAGTGTAATTACAGTGTGCAATTGATGATTAAATAATTATTGCATTGTGTTTCTTACCTTGAAAATGTAATAAAGAGATCAAATGAAACAATCAACCCTAGTATAAAATTTGTGCATAACTATTCTTCATGTGTGATTCTTTTAGCATAGGAAACTAAAACCTTAGGATAAACTTAAATCTTTACACTCGATGACACCTTCTAGCTTAGGTAAATAAGATCCCAAGTTTGAGTTTTTCATCATAGCCTATATGCTTAATTAAATTACCATGAACCCGAGCGGTAGCAACAGATTGTAAAACCTTTTCTTGGGTATGTGGTCCCCTCCTAGGATTGATAGTTGTGTGTGTAGTAAGGAGAATGTGATTTCCTTAAGGTAGTACTCTATGGGTAACCAAACTCCAACATAATGTAAAACCCTCTTTGTTGGGCACACGTGTAGAGTGAAGAGTGTTAGGTGGAAAAGATCACCAACCTACCCTTGAAAGTCACCCTTAAGAGTTGGGATTATAAATGAACTCGATACCAAATCTCAATTATCGTTTGGGTTCTATGGTGCAATATTAAGAGTTAATTTTGAAACTTAATTTTTTTTTAATTTATAATTAGTTTGTGAAAATGTAACCATAAGATGATGTGCTTGGGAAAGGTAAAATTTGGGTCATTCTCTTATTATGTTTAAACCATCTTGTGTAATCAACTCATCTTCTACAATTTTGGCCTTAACCATAGTGGGACATGTGTATCTCCCGATATTTATTGGTAACTTGACATTAGTTTTATGATTTCCCACAATGATCTTGTGGACATCCATGACTAGCTCCTTGACGAATCTAAGAGTTCCCATTTTTATCTAAGTACCTAGGCAACATGTATGGTGTGCCATGGAAACCACTTACTCTAATGTAAGTGAATAATATGAATTGGATTAAATAACATTCATATGCACCGATCACTTATATTCCATAGTTGAAATCTTATATGGTTCCCATTTAGGATTGAAAAAGAAAGTATATGCCCAACTAAATAAAAAAATAGAGAAATAGAATTAAAGATAAATAATACTAATCATAATTAAATAAAGGAAAGAGATCAAAGTTCGACGTGGAGGAATTCAATAGAGTTGGTAAGAGAATTGATGGAGGTCGGTGTAGTTTGGATTTTGACAGTGCACAGAGCATGGGCGGCCTAAAGGACCTTTCGGGCTGTCATTCCACTTGTAAAATAATAAAAGATCTATGTTTTCAGATACGAGAGGCATTAACCATCTTTGAAACTCATGCCAATGTTGCAAAGTTTAGCAGAAACTAGATGGTCACATTGTTGGGCCAAATGACAGAAAGAGACAACTTCTCATTGAAGGTGTTTTGATAGTGTACAAAAGACATGGGTTTCCTCACGCGACAATCAAACTTTTCACCTATGCAACAAACATGTCTCCAACATGATTAGTTTACATTTTACTGTGTATTCCCGGCATTTGCCAAAATGCGAGCTCTCAAACAGGGTATGGACGTCCATGAAAGCATAAAAGATAGAGGTATTTTGTCAGATGTTGTAGTTGTAAATTATCTGGTAGACGTGTATGCAAAATGTGGGAGCATAGACGTGTATGAACTGTTTGAAAGAATATATTAATGAAAAACGTGGTTTTAGTGGACAAATTTGACTAGAGGATATGCGCAAAATGGGTTTTGTTTAAATTCCTTGGAATCCTGAATTAAGGAAATTTAAAGGTATAAAGAAAAATTTCACAACATTTCCATTAACCACCCTTCATATACTAAGATGGGAGTGTTAAAGTTGTGTGAGATTTGTAATTGCAAGTTCTTTGGTAGGCATGTAGGGATATAGAAGCTTCCCTTTTGTTTTAACCCTTTTTTTGGCTTTATAAATTTTTTAAAGTGATGGAGATTGAGTTGAGATTATAAGTGGATATCATGGGCATTATATGATTTTATTTTAATGCCTAGCTTTGGAGTGTGATGATAGACATGGTGTATGGGTTGTGAGGGTTTTGGATTGAGTCCTCGTAGATATCGAGTATGTTAAAATGCATTGGAAATTTTCATGCAATGTAATGGAAATGTTTAACCCAATTTGAAAACCTTTATTTGTGTTCTATGTTTGGGCAAATTCAATGCTTAGTGGTTGATGGTTGCGAAATGTTATGCATGCCTTATTTATTTACACATGCAAATAATTCATTTTGTGGGCATGGTTGACCTCCTTACTTTCTTGACTATTTTGAGGACACCCAAAACTTTATGGTTAAGATTCCAATTAAATCGATGATAGTTGTGAATATCTTTTTCTTGGTGTATGTTTTGATTAGTGGGGTTGTGGTTTTATTTTCTTAAGTCTTTGGAAGAACACATAGGATAGTGATAGTTTTGGAATAGGTCTAAGGAACACCTTATCGGGCATATATTTTGAAAGCACTTAATAGTCGGTGACCTGGATTTTGACTCGGCCATGCATGGTTGGAATGGTGTTTTTGTCTACTTGGTAAATACGAATATGTGGCATACGCTTGGGAATGGGTTGTTGGACCACTTTGTCTTTCCTCCATGGGACTTGGATGTGTGGCATCCTTGGTGGCATTGGTGGAATGTGATAATGACCGAGAAACAATGTGTGGATGTGGTAAATCTTCTCTCAAACCCCTTGACCTATGAAGAAATCTATATTAAATATGGACACTTATTAAATTAAGGAGGATTTTGGAAGGTACAAGAAATGGGCTTGGTCCTCTATTAACTATAACCGGTTCATGGAACACAAAAACTGATTATCTTCTATCGTCGATCAATTCCAGGAATGGTTCATCTCTCCTTATCTTTGATAATTCTCGTATTCCGCTTTTCTATTATTTAACGAAATCAAAATTTAAACCCTTGGATTATCATACATTTGATTGTTTTAAATAAACTTGTTTGTAAAACAATAAAACAACATATCATAACTTGCACAATCCAAATAATCCCTTGGTAGTCAACCATGGACTTAAACCCTCATTTTGAGATGATATAACAAACTTCATAACCAAACTAGATTACTACAACACCCTTTTTATTGACAAGTTGAGGTTGAGTTCCTTGTAAAGATGTTGATCATTTCCTTGTAAAAAACCCGATAAATCGTGATTTTAGAGACTCATAAAAGCTCCATCGAAACCCCTGAAATAAGGTGTCAAGAGTTATATGTGCTTCTTTTTATGAGGAGATTTGCATCAAGCTTTAAATTGACCCCAATCAATCATTTGTACTCTCTTCGCCACTCCTCTAGGAGCCCTATTACCCTATTTTGTACTTTTAGGAAGTTGTTAAAGATTGAAAAGTTGGGTTTCATATCGGCTCACTTTGTGTGGGCCCTGAACAATGAAATGTTTATCCGCCTTTGCAAACCCCTAGAATTTTTACTAGAAAATTTCTTGGAACCTTCGGTTTGGGAAAAGCACATTCCTAGTTAGTTTGGAAAAGGGGTTTTGTAGGCCTCTGGGCTATTTGACTAGGTCAAACTTGGCCAATTATGACCGGTGGCTCCGGAAAACCATTCGCCATTTGTACAACGTTCAGGTTGTTATGAATATTGTCGATGCACTGTGGATTCTTGGTATATAGGTGGCCATGTAAGAGTTCATTTGTCATGAATTTTCTTATCGGAGATAGTTTTTAAACCCACTTTATTATCCTTCGAGATAAAAGTGGGAGTCTTTCTGTTAGTAGGAAAATGTAAAAGAAAGTTATAGGACCCTAGTAAAGTTACAAAATCATTGTAGAAACTTATTAACACTTGTAAATAACTATTTGAAACTCTATCTTGTGACTTGTGTGAAATTTGACTTTTGGCAAAATAGTGTTTTTCTCTCTTCTCTCTCTTCCCTATGTCTTTCTCTCTCCTCCCTTAATTAAGGAATGAAATGAATATATGACCCTAACCCTCTCTTGTTGCATGTGTATTTTTATAATCATGTAAATGGAAAACAAATAACGTTAATTATGCTAGATTTAGGTGGATGCCATGCCAACGATTTATCACTGATTTCATGCTCACATGGTTTTGTAGGATGCAAGTAAGATGGTGAAATGACGTGGTTGTAATTCACTAGTGTATTATTGTAATTTATATTTGAAACAATGTAATTGTATAGGTTAAAAAAACTTTTGTAATGGATTGAAAGACTTATTTATCAAGTTTGGTAGTATGTATGAGATCCTTGTTTAAGGTCACTTTGGGAAATGTGCATTAAACCATAGGTTTCATTTTGATTCAAATATATGTATAGAAAAAGGGGTTAAATATATATGTTAAATGAAATTGAATTTAATATTTTATAGTGCATATCCAGTGTGAAATTGATGATTAATTATTTGGTGTGTTGTATTGCTTACCTTGAAAATGTAATAAAGAAATCTAAACAAAATAGATAACCATAGTATGAAATTCATGCATAACTATTCCTCATGTGTAATTATTCTAGCATAGGAAACAAAAAATTTAGGATAAACTTAAATATTTACACTCGATGACACCTTCTAGTTAAGTATAGAGGAGCCCAAATTGAGATTTCCATCCTAGCTTCCATACTTAGCAACATTTTCATAAACTCAGAAATTAGGGGTAACATGGTTAAGATTTGTTTTGGTGTATGTTTTCCCCTCACGGGATTGATAGTTGGGTGTGTGGTAAGGATAATGTGTTCTCCGATGGTAGGAGGCCATAATAAACCAACATTAAACATAGTGTAAAACCATCTTAGTTGGGAACATGTGTAGAGTGAAGAGTGTTATGAGGTGAAGATCACCAACCACCCTTGGAAGTCACCCTTAACATTTGGGATTTATAAGAACTCGATACCTAATATAAATTTCCATTTGGGTTCTATGATGCAATGCTAAGAGTTAATGGTGAAACTCAACAACATTTTAGGTTATGATTAGTTTGTTAAAAAGTAACCGTAAGATGATGTGCTTAGAAAAAGGAAAATTAGATCGCTCATATAACATTTTTAAACCATCTTGTGGTGATAAAAGTGATCCACGTTGTGTAAACTCTAATGCGAACCTTAACCCTTTAAACAATGGACTACTCCATCTTGCTCTCCCACTTGTCCTATTATGTAATGTATGTATGATGTGAAACTATGTGACCATGTCGTTGAGATAAATCCCCTATGATAGGGACTAGTAGTTGCATGAGGTACAAATACCCTATTAGAAAATAGGTTTCACAATTCATTAAAAACAAGCATATGAACCTAGTTAGGGAAATCCATCTTAAGTTAGACATAAACAATCTTGAGAGAAAACCAAATCTAAAAACCAAAATAAGAAAGTATGTTGTAATGTTATGATCCTTTGAATCCTTAATTAATTATTGGATCATAACTATAGTAAAACTATAATTGATGCTTGTCTTTGAGGAGTGTAAACATGAGATGTTATCCCTAGAGTCAATTGAAACATGATCTTCCTTGTAATGTGATTAAACTCTCTTGTTGTGGGTAAAGAAGCTAATTCATATAATACTTATTGTGTACTAAATAAATTATCCAAATCTAAATGAATGAAAGAAACATGACGCTTAATCCTTAGTAAAAATGTGAACTTCACCTCAATCGGACTTACACTTGTTTTGTTGTGTAACAAGCGTATGAAATAAGATCAGGATGTCTTCCCTTAGGAGTGAATCCTAGGGATAATACCTAGTAGCCTTGTGTTTATGTCAATAGCCTTCTACGTAACTAAATACCCTATTAACGAATGATATATTTGACCAAGTAATTGAAATAATGTAAATGATCCTTCGGCAAGTACACCAAGTTGGGGGGCCAAAAGGGGTCTTAAGTGGACGCATTTTTCTGAAAAAAAAACTTCAAATTGTATGAGTTTTTCGAAATAGTTACACTCAAAATTGGAAGATGTTGTACACTTATGAATTGTAGCATTTTGAGTCTAGTTTCTACGCTACTAAATTTTATTGAAAACGAATAAGTTTAAGTGGTTCAAATAACTAAAATACCAATAGATGCTCCTATTTTTATTAAAAAACATAATAGAGTGACTTTTGTGCCCCCCACCATTTTTGAGCACCATTTAGTATTTTAGAAAAGCCTTTGGTAGAAAGATAGCTAGGAGCATCTAGTTTGGGCTCCATTTTATATAGATTTTTTTAGAGAATGTTTTTTTATTTATGATTTTTCTAGTATAGAAATTTTATGTTTTGAAAAATAATGGAGCTCCAAACGTGCCCCCTAACTACCTCAAAAATATTGAAAATTATATATATTTTTTGAATATGTATAGAATTATGCCTAGTTTGGGCTAGTATATATATATTTTAATTTTGATCACCCAAAAAAAAGAGATACAACATGAAAGATAAACATATTTACACTTCAAAAATAGCTACAAAAAGGCATAGCTAGAAAATTAATAATATGGAAACCTTATATTAGTAGAAGATTTGAAAAATTATATTTTTAGAAAGAACAGACTTTTCTCTACATCGTGGTATAATTTTTTTAAATGGATTGATTTTTTTATTTTGATTTATCATAGAGGAAGTGTCATTTTTACATTTTCTTATAAAAACTTCGTTGTTTCTTTGTGTTTGTGCAGATCCGTACCTCGGGCTTGGGGATCAAACCGGATCCCAAGCCTTGAGGCATGGCTTGGGAAAAGAAAACCTAAAAGCGTGTACGCATTACGTAACACATACGCGTTACATAATGCATACACATTTTATTTTTATATATATTATGGCCCCCAACGTCCATTTCATCTCTTTCACTGGAATTTTGCAAACATTTTGTTTTATCTACAATATTCTCTACATTCTTGCATAATGTTTTAGTATTTCATTTTGTCCCCTACCCTACTAGTTGATTTTTTCTAATCATGGGCAATAAACATCGAGCTAAGGACAAGAGGAAAGTCGAGAATAAGACACCAGAGAAATTGGAAGAGAAGAGAATAAAGAAATTGTGAGAATGCAAAAACTTTGAGCGGGGTAAGGTACATCCGCTATATCTATTGTAGCTAATGCATTAAAAAATTGGGATGAAATACGTAATGAAAATGTAGAGAATAATGATTTTGTAATGAATAATGATATTGAATTGAATGATAATGTTGGTTTGGATGAAGAAATTGATATGAATCAATTGTTGAACCCTTACTTGAGAATCCAAATGTTAACCCCAAAATTTGTAAGAAAACCTTTGAATGAAGAAAGTAACCTTATAAACAAATCTTCACCTCTAAGAACACCTCCTTCCATTTCGAGAAGAAAACTAATTCACTTAATTGAAATTAATGAAAAAGTTATAAAATTAATGCCTAACAAAATGTTTAAAAGAAATGCGAGAAGAAAATCTAGTGGAATTTGGGATAATTCTTTGTGAGAATTTAAATGACACACAAAGATGTCAATTATTTGTTTTATTGATGAAATTAATTAAGATGAGACCTATAATGAAGACCATGGGGTTAAGAACATCTAATGTTGTTGATCAAAATGCGTCAATTGTTGAAAACATACATAAAGCATACCAAACTATAGGTGGCAAAAGATGTACCAAAGATATTAATTCTACACAATGTGCACTAACTAATTGTATAGTAAGTGATAAAATAGTTAATAAATGCTTGATTAGAAAAACAAGAAGTGTTTTAAAGCTAAACAGAAAAACACTAATGAAAGCAATAAAGAGATGTAAACGTCTTGAGTTAGTCAATAACACTGACTATTGGGCTTTCTCTAGCAGACTTCCATGAAAAGAAAAGAATACATCGATATTATAAAAGAATTAATTGTAAAATTTTGGAATGATAACACAAGGGTGTCACCGAATAGAAGAAATACGAGTAAAAAAGAATAGGTTCTCGTAATCGTGAATCGCGTGAAAAAATTTTCTTAGATATGACTCAAATAGAATTGTTCTCTGAGTTTAAAAATGAAAAAAACAAATTAACATTAGCCAAAGATTCTTTGAAATGAGCAAACCCTTTTATGTGAAAATCAATCACTCATGTATCACTTGTTGTTTCACTCGAAATGTTTCGTTCCTTTTAGAAAACAGAGATAAGGTTAGGGGTTTAGGAGGAATACAGCAGAATGTCGAGATAGTGTGCGCGTGCCGTAGAGAAGATCGGGCTGATTACGAAGAACTCCTTTTTGTCTTGGAAGGACTACCTGCAAATAAGAACACAAGACCACAAGATTTTGATTAGACAATAAATGAGGAAACTCGCTTGGGCCTAGAAATATAAAACTTCCTTTCGAAGGTGGTCAGTTCCCTTGCTAATATGAATTAACACAAAAGACTGTAAAATATCAATTAAGTTGCTTCGTTGAACTGGGTAGGGGAAAGGCTGGTTTTCTGGTTTTGATCAGAGGAACCGATGGCGGTTACTGATAGCCGATGCCGGTTACTTGATAGCGATGTCGGATTCGATAACCGATGCTTGGTGGGTTCTAGGATCTTCTTAGTAGCTATGGTGTTTTGTAAGGCTGGTTTATGGATGATATTAGGAAACAGGATGATTAGAAGCAAAAGAATAACAGTTAGATGCAATGACACGTTGGGTAGTAGATTCAGAGACGGATTTAGGAGGACTGAAATTCACAGAGCATAAGAAATGTTATAACAGAGGACATGCAAGATGTGACTTACTGGTTTTGACAAAGATGCAAGTTGATCTCCTTGGTTGTAAACACTTCTGGTATTTCCACTCGTCTCTGCTCTGTCAGTGAAGATCTGGACTCTGTTCCTCGCTCGCAATGCTCTCTGTTGATCCAGAAATCCTTTGACTGATCTCCAAAATGAAATTCCGATCCGTTGTTTTGGTTTGGGGAGCCCATTTACAGGGAACCGATGGCGGTTACGTAACCGACGGCGGTCGAGTAGAACCGCATCGGTAAGGGAAAAAGTAGGCTATTTTTAGTAAAATAGCCCACCTTCCCGCTTTTCTCCCGAGAGATCAGGCCATGGGCTTGGTCAAGTGGCTAGAAGGTCGGCTTTGGGTGCGAGTAAGGAGGCATTAGTTATGGATGTGAGTCTAGACCAAGTCATGGGTCTTAATTAGGTTAGTTTAGGGTTAGGGCTAGGTCATGATGAGGTGGCAAAGTGAGGTGGCGGGTAAGGTGATGTGGATTTATCAATTATAAGGTAATTAATAAATAATTGTGTAAGGTTTAGGTGATGAGGTTAGATTGCGAGATGAGATGCGGGTCACAAGGGGTCGTAAGACACAAATTTGGTGTCTACATTAGCCCCTTATTGTCGTGTAGCTTATTTTGTAAAGCTGCACGGACAATAATATGAAGTGGTTACTCCTGTTAAGGGTATAGGTAATCCCCCTCAAATCTATCACAGATTGAGTGAACGAGAAATCAGGGATAGGGTTGATAACGGGTAAATGGGGTAGAGGGGATGGTAAGATGGTGGGGTAGGTTCAAGGAAGCAGACGCATATTGAAATGCAATAGTACGACTAGGGTACATGATTTGACGAGCAAACCAGCAGTGCAGAGGCAAAGGTCGATAGTTTATCCAAACAAGGGTGATATAATCCTGGTATCCATGGCATGTGGGAAGTAGCCCTGTGGTATATAACGGTAAGGTACAGGAACGTTTAGGCATGTTCGGCAGTACCAAAAGGTTGGTTTGGTTGAGATAAACGTCACGGTCTAGGTCTGGGCAAAGTTGGTCGACAGATCAAGTCAAGGACCCTAATCATGCTAAAACACGAACAGGTGAGCTCGATTGAACAAAAAACTACCGGATGGGTGGATAAAAGTGTATGGTGTTGATTTTGGGTAAGGGATGGAAGTGGTGCGGCCGTGGGTCGGGCCAAGTTGTTGGGTTGCGGCCTTGGGTCGGGCCAGAAGGGTAAAGGGAGGCCTTGGGTCGGGCCAAATAGTGAGGGCGAGGCCTTGGGTCGGGCCAATTGGTAGGTTGAGGCCTTGGGTCGGGCCAAATTGGTAGGGCGAGGCCTTGGGTCGGGCCAAATGGGTAGGGCGAGGCCTTGGGTCGGGCCGAATAGGTAGGTTGAGGCCTTAAGTCGGGCCGAAAAGGTAGGTTAGGCCTTAGGTCGGGGCAAATGATTGGGTAGGTTGAGGCCTTAGGTCGGGCCGAATAGGTAGGTTGAGGCCTTAGGTCGGGCCGATTGGGTAGGTTGAGGCCTTAGGTCGGGTCGAATAGGTAGGTTGAGGCCTTAGGTCGGGCCGATTAGGTAGGTTGAAGCCTTAGGTCGGGCGATTGGTAGGTTGAGGCCTTGGGTCGGGGCCGAATAGGTAGGTTGAGGCCTTAGGTCGGGCCGAATAAGTAAGGTAGGTCGGGCCGAATAGGTAGTGGTTGAGGCCTTAGGTCGGGCCGAATAGGTAGGTTGAGGCTTTAGGTCGGGCCAAATAGGTAAGTTGAGGCCTTAGGTCGGGCCAATAGGTAGGTTGAGGCCTTAGGTCGGGCCGAATAGTAGGTTGAGGCCTTAGGTCGGGCCGATTAGGTAGGTTGAGGCCTTAGGTCGGGCCGAATAGGTAGGTTGAGGCCTTAGAGTCGGCCCGATTGTAGGTTGAGGCCTTGGGTCGGGCCAAATTGGTAGGGCGAGGCATCGGTCGGGTCCGAATGGGTAGGCGAGGCCTTGGGTCGGGCGAGAATAGGTGGCCCTTATCTTCCTCGGTCCTGGGAAGATTTCAAAGGCATTGATGTGTGTTATTTGGGAGATGGTAGAAAGGAACATTACGTTTGCATGGGCTTGCATATTTCGGAGCTATACTGGGGTTTATGGGCTTGTCGGAGAAATCACAAGGCACGATTTGGATTGTTCATACTTATTACACTGTTGGGCCTATGAGCACATTGTTTGTGTGCGACCAATAGGCCAATCCCTCCAGGCAGGAGAGACCAGAGTACAGAGGTTGGGATTCAGACGATGGGTCGAGACAGAACAAGAGGCAAGATCTCGAGCCGTGACCACATTGTGTATTACGGCGGGTATGGGAGAGGGGTGATGGTTGCGGACATCATTGGAGGCCTTACGGTAACTATATGGTAACAGAGAGCATAGGCTGAGGAGTTAAGGGGTGTAGAGCGAATGAGGTGGATCGCGGGGCACAGGCCAGGTGAATATGAGAGGATTCCTATAGATCGCGTGCGGCGACAATTTGGATTTGTGCAGGATATACCCCTGGCTTATAGACCATATATGAGGATCGACGCAGAGGCAGTACTCTCACCTCCCCAGCCAACACCTCCAGAAGGTCCTGAAGAGGTAGCAGCCGATCGCAGGGTAATGGACGCAGGAACGACAGAGGCCTATAGATTATGGTGGGCAGCGGAGCTGCGAGGTATACGTGATTGTCCTGACATAGCTGTGATTACAGCAGAGAGGGATCGTCTGCAGCGTTTAGTTCAGCAGCTCCAAACGCAGGTGAATGAGACAAGAGGATTGTTAGCGGTTGCGGAGTCACGGGCGAGAGACTAGAGGCTGGAGTCCTCCATGCGAGAGGGCGTATTCATATGTTACAGGAGAGATTGGCAGATCAGTGGGTGGTACCAATAGCCGTGGTACCTTTGAGGACAGAGAGGCCCGGCGAGAGGGGTCGACGATCACGATCATCACCTAGTTCGGGATGAGGCGTGAGGGTCTGAGTAAATGTTAGCAAGGTATAAGAATAAATAAGGATGCCGACCTGCGTGTCGATGATAGAGAAGATGTATTTGTTTAACATCTAAATAAAACTGAATATGTATGGTGATTTGAGTTATGATAATAATAAGAATGTTTGCGTTGTGACTTTTGGTGTTTTGAAAAAGGATAAAGAGGAATGTGATTAAATAGAAATACACAGAAATATTTATTATACCACACATGATAGATTATGGTAGGGGATGGTCGAGCTAA
Source organism: Taxus wallichiana var. yunnanensis (assembly GCA_018340775.1). Classification (NCBI taxonomy): domain Eukaryota; kingdom Viridiplantae; phylum Streptophyta; class Pinopsida; order Cupressales; family Taxaceae; genus Taxus; species Taxus wallichiana. Next base: position 401,117,498 of record CM031243.1, read on the forward strand.
CCTTGGGAGACCCCATGTCTCCGAAGTGCTGCCTACATAGCCCATTGCACAAAGCAAGGAGGGGCCTCAGACCGATGTAGTTCTCCCTTAGGATCAGGGAGAGGCGAATTCAGGCAATTTGGTACGGTTTAGGCAATTGGTTGGTTGGTAAAAATATTAAGATTGGTAAAGGTAAGGTTGATGGTGTTGGTAATGAATTGGTGATGTTGTAAAAGGTATAAGGGAAGCGAAAGTTAGCCTACCCAAGTAGAAGGGAACCATGTCCTGATTAAGGTCAACACACAATCCTAGATGCGAGGCAAAGCAGAAAGAGTGCTCCGTAGGTGAAAAGAGCTAAACAAACCACACAACGTAGAACGAGCTTGGAGCCCTAGGTACCGTGCATAGACGAGAAGTCAATAGGTGAAAAGAGTTGTGTGATCACAATATATCGAGCGTACATTACGTCCCTTGAGTTGAAACAAATGGTGAGGTAAGGTGGATGGTATAGCCGAGGTTCGAGAACTTATTACAAAGTGAGTGTTCTACGAAAGAGAACCTACCCTAAATAGATAAGTCCATGACTCAAAAGTCCTTTTGAATGAGGCTTTTATTTTATCAATGTAGACCGATCGATGCGGGAAGTCTACAAGGGATATTGATTGTATTATTCTTGAGGTCTTCACGAAGCCGATCGATGCGAGAAGCTTCGCTAGAGGTCGATCGTGTATAGCTGTCCTTCGAGGGAGCAGCTCATTTATAGTAGCAGATGTGATTTTAGTGCATAGCTGTCCTTCAGGGAGCAATCTATATAGAGAATAAAGCAAGAATAATTTGGCATATAGCCGTCCTTCGAGGGAGCAATATATTTAATTTAGATGACTAGATGTTCTTTTGGCGTGAAGCATCTAGTTTAGTAGGAAGTTTGACTCAAGAAAATCCCATAAGAATACGGCTTATTTTAATACTTTGAAGTCATGGACTAGACTAAAAAGGGGAAGGCATCGTTAAGGGGAGGTGAGAGGTGAGCTTGATTTTATTTCGAGATGTAGGAAACAAGTGCATGTGGTGGTATGGGAGCTCAAGGGACGAGCAGTAGGCGGATAAGAAGTGATATAACACTAATTTCAACAATAGAATGGTCGAAGATGCAAGGCATTAAGGGGCTCAGGCTCAGGTTTACCATTAAGCGAAGCTAAACGATAAGTACCAGATCCATAGGTGTGAGTGATTATATAAGGCCCAATCCAATTGGGAGCAAATTTTCCACGTTTGCTCTTTTCTAGTTTGGTTACATGTTGATTCTCTTTGAGGACAAGATCACCAACCTTAAAGGTACGCTCATGAAGTCGCTTATCATAAGCACGTTTAATGCGTTTTTGATAGATTTGAAGGTGATCAAGAGCAGTAGACGGCTGGCTCACAAGAAGCTCCAATTGGGCTAACCGCTCTTGGCGGAAATCATCGTTGGTGAGAATATCCTGAAGAGATATTCTAAGGGAGGGTATTTGTATTTCGAGAGGCAAAACAGCCTCGGTACCGTATACCAAAGAAAAAGGTGTGGCATTAGTGGAGGTACGAATACTAGTGCGATAAGCCCAAAGGGCAAAGGGGATGTGATCGTGCCAATTTCTTCCGGATTCATTGACAACTTTCATGAGGATTTTGGTTAGTGTTTTATTAGAGGACTCACTTGCCATTGGCCTCGTGGATAGTAGGGTGATGAGAAGCTAAGTTTGATACCAAAGTTGTCGCAAAGGTCTTGCAACAACTTGTTTTTAAAGATTTACCATTATCTCGTTATTAAAGCGATGAGGAATACCAAAACGATGATAATGTGATGGTTAATGAATTCGACAATTTTTTTTTTTTTTGATTGAAATGAGTGGAATAGCCTCCACCCATTTTGTGTAATATTCTGGTCAATGATTATCCAACGGTGACGCTGTGAAGAGGTCGGGTGAATCTCACCAATAAGGTCTAAACCCCATCAGTGAGAAGGGCCAAAGATCTCGAGCGACCCTGAGCGGGTGGCTAGGGTATGTTGAAGGTTGGCATGTTGTCGACACATAACACAACGCTTAACATATTCATAGCAAATATTATTGAGAGTAGGCCAATAATAACCAAGGCGAAGGATTCATTTGGCCACTAAGAAGGCCGCTAAAATGTCCACCACAAATACCGCTCATGGACTCGTTGGATGGTATGAGTGGCCTCCGCGCCGCTTAGACAAATGAAGGAGGATGCCATCAAAGCCACGTTTATAGAGGAGTCCCCCATGACAACATAACGCGAAACACTTTTAAGAAAAGCACGCTTTTCCGTTACTAGTAAGGTCGTGGGGAGGACAGAGATTGTAAGGTAGTCGTGAAATTGGTGGTACTGTATCCTCGCGAACTAGTAGACATGTATTTATCGTACAAACTACCGGGGTTGAATAGATGGGACAAAAGTTGTTGGACCATGACGAATAATTCAGAGTCAGTTGGTGCGGCGGGAATTTGCGAGGCTAAGCAAGCCATAGTGTCCGCAAATTTGTTAGTGGAGCGTGGAATGGTTTGTATAGAATAGTGAGTAAATAAGGCTAGAAGTGAATCCACGTAGTGTTTGTATTTTTGAAGTTCCTCATTTTTGCATTGGTAGACGCCCATAACTTGATTGACTACCAATTGAGAGTCGCCAAAAATGTTGATAGATTTGATGCCTAAGTGTAACGCAACTTGGAGACCCAGAACAAGGGCCTCGTATTCCGCTGTATTATTAGTGCAAGGGAAATCAAGCCGAAATGAAAGAGGCATAGGTTCAGCGTCGAGAGGAATGAGAACAACGCCGGCTCCTCCGCCGCGCTGGCATTTAGATCCATCGAAGAAGAGGGTCATTTGATACAACTCTTCCCGGAGTGAAAGAGTGGCGATGAGTTCGTCGGGGAAGGTAAAATTGGTAAATTGTTCCCTAGGTAAAGGGGCCTCCGCAAGTTGGTCTGCAAGAGTTTGTCCTTTGATTGACTTCTGTTGTACGAATTCAAGGTCAAGGTCAGCGAGGAGCATAAGCCATCGAGCGATACGTTGGTTTAGATGCGGTTTGGCGTACATATAATGAATGGGGTCTGTGTTGGTGATGACAAAAGTTTTGTGATTCAGGAGGTAATGTCGGAGTTTGGTGGCTACAAATGATAGGGCAAGGCACAATTTTTCTACATGTGTATACCTAGTCTCATAATCCACCAGGGTACGACTTATATAATAAACGGCTTGTTCTCGCCGTTTTCGAATCCCGATGTGCGAGCATAAAGACCTATAAAGATGGTCGGTGGTGGAAAGATAAAGGTAGAAAGGGCGGTCGCCCCGGGGTGGGATAAGCACGGGTGGCTGCAAGAGATAGGATTTGAGAGCTTCAAGGCTTGGTGACACTCCTCACCCATCAAAGGCAATGTCCTTTTTAAGAAGGTGATGAAAAGGTTGACACCGATCCGAGAGTCGGGAGATGAAACGTCGGATAGATTGAGCTTACCTTGTAAACTACGCAATTGTTTGAGATTTTAGGTGGGGGCATTTCTAGATAGCTTTGACTTTAGATGGATCGACCTCAATGCCACGCAAAGAGACGATAAAGCCAAGAAGTTTTCCCAAAGAACACCAAAGACACATTTCTTTGGTCAAGGCTACGATGAATATTGTAATAAAGATCAAAAATAATGGTTAAAACATCGAGATGTTCACTACGATGTTTAGACTTGCCGAGAAGATCGTCGACATAATCTTCAAGGATAGTGTGCATAATGTCATGAAAATGTAGGTCATAGCCCGCCGATAGGTAGCACCAAAGATTCTTAAGGCCAAATGGCATGACACGATAATGTAAGGTTCCCAAGGAGTTATGAAGGTAGTTTTGTGTTGATCGGCAGGGGCAACCAAAATTTGGTTGTATCCTGAAAAGCCATCCATGAGAGAGAGCATCTCATGACCTGCAGTTAGATCAACAAGTTGGTCAATGCTAGGTAAGGGGAAGTCATCCTTAGGGCAAGCGAGGTTAAGATCCCAGAAATCTGTGCATATCCGAAGTCCCCCTGTCGCTTTAGTGATAGGTACGATGTTAGAAATCCATTGAGGATAGTCAATAGGCAAGATGAAGGAAACAGAAAGGAGTCGTTGGAGCTCCTCTTTGACCAAGAGAGCAATGCGTGGATGCATTTTTCTCAATTTCTGTTTGACTGGTTTGGAATCGGGGTTTAGGGTGATGTTATGGATGGCAATGGTAGGATCAATTCCTGGCATGTCAGCGTAAGACCATGCGAAAGCTTGGTCATGAAAGCACGAGAAAGGTAGTAAAGGCGGCTTGTTCTGATGTGTTAAGGGATTGTCCAATCTTCACAATGTGAGGATCCTCCTCCGTGTGGATGTTGATTTCTATAGTAGATTCGCTCAAAGCATGGTTTGGGTTTCAGATGGTAAGGCTCGTTGAATATAAGAATCATCCGCGCCAAGGTAAGTGAGGATGGAGTCATCATCCTGGCATTCAACAACATTAATCAAAGGCGAATCCTCTTCGATCATGTCTGGATACAGAAGGGGAAGAGAAGATGGGTCCTCATTATCGCGTTGATAAGTGAGAGGACCTATGAAGATAGCATTTATGAAAAAAAAAAAGTTAGGAGGGATGGATTCAGGGTCTATAGATTCTGTGGGTGATGATGGCAAAGTGGGTGATGATGGTTTGGTAGGGGCGACGTCTTCTTCTTCCAGGATACAGCTGACAGGAGGTGTCTCCTATGTGGGTGTTTTGGGAAAACCGAGACCACTACGATCATTATGTTTACGGGTAGTCACGGAATGAGTGTATGTCGGCCTTGTTCGTAAAGGCCAAAACTAAAGCCTTCCACGCACAAATGAGTCAAGAAGGTGAGGGCAAAACGACGATTTGTCAAGTATTGAAAATCGGATCGAAGGGAACCACACCAAGAGGAGGTTCAGGGGTAATGGAGGATGCGTCAACACCCCCATACGTTAGGTTAGTGCGGCAATGGGGTGGTCCGTAAGAGATTACCTCCCCACGCGACGGTCCGTAGGTGGGATGCGCATGTAATTGTCCGTACTCCCGCGGGTAGGGAAAGAACTAACGTTATATAGGCGGTACTCCCAGCGTAAGGCGCTGAAAAACATCTACTAAGGGGTCGGAGGTTGGAATGTTAGTCATGGAAGGGAAGTGGTTTTTGCGATGGTGGTTTCATCACCAAGGCGTAGGCGCGGTTGAGGTGGATGGTTGAGGTACATTGGAGAGGATGGTTGGGTTGAATGTATGGGTGTCTTGATTGGTATAAGCACATCGTTAGGGCGGTATAACATATTACAGTGTTTTAAAGGGGGAGGGTCAGCTTTTACTGGTGTAGGACTTCCCCTCGTACTCAAATTTTATGCATCTATGTAATGTCGAGGAACGCATCCCATGGCTCGGATCCAAGGATGACCCAAAGAATATATTATATCGAACTCCCCTCCAAGACATAGAAGAGTTCGGTAAAGTACGTGGTCCTACCCGAATGTTGAGGATCACGGTGCCTAAGGTAGAAGTAATAGCGTCATCAATGACCGCAACATGATGGGGTTGCACACATGCAACTAGAAGGGATATTCATTTGTTGGAAGGCTTTTGAAGAGATGATGTTTAGGCTAAGCACCCCCCGCCAATCATAACACGACGTACCCGAATGTCCCGATGTAAGTTTCGAGATGAAAAGAGCAGGTCGATCTTCTCGTACTAAAGTCAACAATTTCGTCTTCTGAGAAACCTGATCAGCAGCAGCTGTTGTACAGAGGCATGTAAGTGGTCGGGGCAAAGGGGTTGTTTGGTGAGAGAAGCAACGTGATCGGGTGTTAGAATGGAGGCGACAGTGTGGTTTCATTAGGTAAAACCTCTATCCTCAAGGATCTCAACGAGAGCTTGTCGATGAGATTCGTAAGTCCGAATGAGATCATACAAAGGTCATTTTTACGGGTGATCGGTGAAGCCGTTTAATCATATTTCGGTGGCAATGCCATTAGAGACTCGGATAGGCGGGTCCGCGAATGACCACTTTAGGTGGTGGTGCAATCGGGATGTTTGACGGAGAAAGAGATGCCGCAGTGTGTTTTCTTTCGCTTTCCCATTGTTTTTCTCGTCTCGAGTAAATGACACTAATCATATTAATCTCGTAGACCCGAGATGAGGAAGATGGTTGGGATAACTCATGGTCTTCAAGAGGTGGGGTCAGTAATAATGATAGATCTTGGTGAGGCGGGGACAGATGGTATAGAGAGGAATGGAAACTAAAGGTCTCTCCCTTCGTAAGTTGTCTTTCTTAATCTTTCTATCCGGGAGAGGTGACTCGACGAAGGATGGTTTTTAGAGCTGCATCCCTCCACATCATGTCCTGGTGTGTGGTGATAAGCGCAGATTTTAGACTCATCGTAACCCATAGGTCGGGGTTTAGACGGGTCATAAGGTCTAAGTGGAGGTAGGGAAATGGTCGCATTCTCCACCAACATAGCAAGGATTTTGGCGTAAGATCCTTTGAGTGGGTCAAAATCGAAGAGGATGAGGGTATTGGTCAGGCGGGTTTTGGTAATGTTTGGGCGTGGTCGGTTCGCACGGGTGGTGGTTTAGCCGAGGGGTGTTGATACGTGGTTTTCACTAAACGTGATTTCTTCGGCGCAGGTTATGTTGATGATGAGGCCGCAGATGATGTGGTATCAGAAAACAACCACGGGGAAATAGGAGTGACCGAAAACAAATCTTTTGATGATGGAATTTGTTTAGGGTTGATAGGTGGACAGGATACGCGGAGTGACGGTGTTGCTATACCCTGGAATTTCTGTATGGGTGCGGAAGGCGTAGGTTGTTTTGAAGAAAACGCAGGAGGTATGATATATTGATGTAAGGTAGAGGGATGGGGTCCCAATATGGAAGGTAGGTATGACGATGATGGTTTTGATTGTGATAGGGGCACGGATTGAGTTTGTCTCCTAGGTGGCGGGACGGATTTATTTTTGGATAGATCGAGTCGCTTAGGCGGGTGCGTTAGACTGGGCATTGGTGAGGTCCCAAGCATAGGGGAAGATCTGGTTAAGTTGATAGAAGTGGACGGGGCATTTGGTAGAGGTGAGGGGGGTGAAGGTGAGAACAGGGGCATTTTAAGCTTCTGTAAACACTTCGGGTATATGGTGGAGACATCAGGATCAGTCATTTGCATTTGAGTAGAAAAAGGGGTACTCAAACGTTCCCATAGGGCCTCTCTATCTTCTCGTGGAATGACAAATTCTCACGTGTGAATATGAACTTTGTATTTTAAGAACGACGGGTCAGTGATTCCACCACCGTGGGTGTGACACAGAGGTAGATGAGGCACTATATCAATAGATGTTAAGAGGTCAACCGGTCGTTGAAAAGATTTAGGCGATGAGGGACTAATAGGTAGGAGGGCGTGTTTGAGGGGATCTGTCATGTTTAAAGAATGTGGTGATGTCAGTGTAAGAGATTTCTCGTCTAAGGATGTCAAAAGGAGTGGCGAGCCTTCCTCTTGTGCAGCAAGAGCGGTAGAAGGGGACGTTTGGGAAATAGATAAATTAGATAACATCCGCTCACAGTCTTGTAGGGATGTGGTGTAAGAAGACTCATCGATGAGAAGAGAAGTCCGGGCAGTTAACTCTTTTATGGGTAAAGGAATGATTTCACTTTGGCTTGATGGTGGTGAAGGAGGTTCAGACTCCTGTATTGGTGGAGAGGCTTGATTCAAAAATTTTTCAATAGAGGCTTTTGGCTGAGAATCGAAGACTGCATGGATCTCATGAACACTCTCCTCGGCTAAGATATCTTGGTTTACGTTACTGTTGGACGAGTGATTCGGGAATGGCTTGTTGAAAATTTTCAGATTTCGGTTAGCAGGGGCGTTAGGATTATCGAGGGCTATATCCCCTGCATCAACCATTTCCTGCACTATGTTTTTCAACATCTTGCAGTTTTCATGACTATGTCCTTTTACGCGGTGAAAGTTACAAAAGTCATTTTCTTTGTACCAGGAAGGTATGGCGCGAGTGGAATCAAACCCGGAATGAGGTTTAACAGGAGGTAAGGTAATGGCTCCTGCTTTGAGCAATTTTTCCAATATCACACCATATGTTTCTCCCAAGGGAGTATAATTGATGGGTTCTGCTTTATACTTATAAGTGGTTTTCATGGAGTATTGGACGGTGTTTGAGATTTGACCATTACCGCGTGGACAGCTCCTTTTGATTTAGAAGAAGTGGATGTGTGAGGAGTGGTGGTATTTGGCTTGTTGGTAGAATCGGAGTTCGAAATTGGGGTTTTGTTACGCAACCGCAATTTCTCTTCTTCTAAGGCTCGAATTTCTAATTTCTCGAGCCATGGTAAAGGCCTCGCGAATGTGCGGAAAGTTTGAATTTGAGAGTAGGAGAAATGTGCTTAGCAAGACATGCCCGCGTGAAAAGTTCAATAAGTTCACTTTGAGGCAAGGCATATGTAAGTTGGTTGATAAGGCCCGCCATCGTCCAACGAAATCTGCAATAGATTCGCCCTCAAATTGTCGGATGGCATAGAGGTCGGTGATAGATACTTTCTTGGCAATGTTAATGGAGAAATGATCCAAGAAAGATTGGGCTAGCTTGGTTAAAAGAAAGATCGAGTCTTTGGGTTAAAGCACTCGTACCATTCCAAGGCGGGTCCTGATAAGGACATGGGAAAGGTGCGGAGTAACAAGGCATCATCATGGGCGATCAAATAACAAGCGTGTCTAAATGATCGCAAGTGTTGTTGAGGATCCTCTTTACTGTTAAAACGAGTAAATTTTGGCAACTCCCATTGAGGAGGATATGAATGAAGGGGACAGAAGGGTGAATGGGCTCCCGACAAACTTGTTCGTATGTCAAGGCGCTACGACTTCCCGAAACCGAAGCCTCCAGGTTTTGCATTTTGTCCATCATTTGTTTGATGAAATCTATGGTTGGATGAGATGATGGTGCGGTTGTGGTAAACGGAGGCAAGTTGGACCAAGGGCTTCCGCTGGACAATGGTGGGGCTAAGTGTTGATAAGGTATGGAGGATGAGTATGTTGGAGCAACAGAATAGGGATGTCCCATATAAGGTGTTGAGGTTACTGGATACGTGTATGGGAATGAAAAGGTAGGCGGAGCTTGAGAAGGAAAGCTCGTGTGAATAGGTGGCAGAGAGCAAGTCATGAATGGAGTGGTCTGAAAGAGAGATGAGGTAGGGGCAGTTGGTGGTAACGATACGTGAGGTCCAAAATTAGCCAAGGAAAAGCCAATCTGAGTCGTATGAACCTCTGAAGCTGTCGGATTGGGAGAAGGGGCTAAAGATGCAGGAAGTAAGGCGGTGTTATCAGTAGGAGTGGGGGCTAGATGAGTAGCTATACTAATAGGCATGCCAACAAGGAGCTGACCATCGGCGTACGGTCAGGGGCATGTGACAAATAGTATTGTACAGCACTAGGATTGGCATCCAGAAATTTGGCAAAGTCCTTGTCTCCTACAGAATTTTAGGAACCTCACCGTGTCCGTAGGGTTCCCTATAGAATGTGAAGGGGGTGATTCAGGCAAAGAAACAGAGCAAGCATGTGAAACCATGGCGGCGGCTTGCTTTCGAGTGATAACAACCATGGACAGAAGTTCACAGTAGGGTTTTAATCTGTCAGGAATAGAAACAAACTCAATGAAAATTGTTAGGTTCTTTGGTTTGTCGTCAGTGAATAGGAAAAGACAAGAACCGATATCGGTCTAATAACCGATGTCGTGGTTATATAACTATACGCCGACGCCGGTCAAGTAACCGATGCCGTGTGTAAAAGTCTAGGCTAACAAGATATAAAAAGGCTGCTAATTTGATTTTTAACAACGTTTAGTATACTTGTCCAATTATTGATCACAAGACAATATGAATGAAAGAAAAAGCGAGAACTAAAAACAAGCAAGATGCACACGCAAATCCGAGATTAACCCTAGGGTTAATTTTAATTATCGTGGGCTTATGCCTTTAGACATAAGATGATGTCGAATCCTAAACAACAAGACCTAGGGAAATGTCAAGTTTGTTTTGGCTTATAAGGTTACCTCAATCGGGTGGAGGAATACCGCGGAAAAGGGGGATGTTTGAGCTTATTGTGTTAATTGTGAAGTGATTCGGTATGTGTTGTGCGTGCAAGTGAAACTAGGGTTAATTTCTGTCAATACCGTGGATATCACCCCACGTGTACGACTCACATTATTTAATCTATGTTCACTAGAATTGAAGAACAACAAGCAGAATGCAAAGCATGTGTTTTAAACCCAAATCAAAAATTATGTTCGATGAAGCAAGAGAGATGACTTTCACTAATGCGAAACTAGGAAAGCAAGACAAATTCTTTACTTAAATATATAACAAAAGCAAGAACAAAGAAAGTATGCTTCCTAAAATGAAAATAAGCAAGAGAAAGAAACCCAAAATGGGTCCCACCTACTGCGTGCCAAAATGTTTCACTTTCGAAATGTTTCGTTCCTTTTAGAAACAGATAAGGTTAGGGGGCTAGGAGGAATACCCAGAATGTCGAGATGGTGTGCGCGTACATCAGAGAAAGATCAGGCTGATTGCGAAGAACTCCTTTTGTCTTGGAAGGACTACCTACAAATAAGAACACAAGACCACAAGATTTTGATTAGACAATAAATGAGGAAACTCCTTGGGCCTAGAAATATAAAACTTCCTTTCGAAGGTGGTCATTTCCCTGCTAATATGAATTAACACAAAAGACTCAGTAAAATATCAATTAAATTGCTTCGTTGAACCGGGTAGGGAAAGGCTGGTTTTCTGGTTTTGATCGAGAGGAACCGATGGCGATTACTTACGATAGCCGATGCCGATGATTATCGATAGCCGATGCCGTTATCGATAACCGATACCGTGGGTTCTAGTCTTCTTCTTAAGTAGCTATGGTGTTTTGTAAAGGCTGGTTTATGGATGATATTAGGAAATGGGATGATTAGAAGCAAAAGAATAACAGCTTAGATGCAATGACACGTTGGGTAGTAGATTCGAGACGGATTTAGGAGGACTCGAAATTCACAGAGCATAAGAAATGTTATAACAGAGGACATGCAAGATGTGACTTACCGGTTTTGAAAAGATGCAAGTTGATCTCCTTGGTCAGAAACACTTCGGTATTTCCACTGCTCTACTTTGTCAAGTGAAGATCCTGACTCTGTTCCTCGCTCGCAATGCTCTCTGTTGATCCAGAAATCCTTTCACCGATCTCCAAAATGAAATTCGATCCATTGTTTTGGTTTGGGAGCCCATTTACAGGAACCGATGGCGGTTACGTAACCGACGGCGGTCGAGTAGAACCGACATCGGTAAGGAAAAAGTAGGCTATTTTTAGTAAAATAGCCCACCTTCCCGCTTTTCTCCCGAGAGATCAGGCCATGGGCTTGGTCAAGTGGATAGAAGGTCGGCTTTGGGTGCGAGTAAGGAGGCATTAGTTATGGATGTGAGTCTGTAGACCAAGTCATGGGTCTTAATTAGGTTAGTTTAGGGTTAGGGCTGGGTCATGATGAGGTGGCAAAGTGAGGTGGCGGGTAAGGTGATGTGGATTTATCAATTATAAGGTAATTAATAAATAATTGTGTAAGGTTTAGGTGATGGGGTTAGATTGCGAGATGAGATGTGGGTCACAGGGTCGTAAGACACAAATTTGGTGTCTACACTTGTTGTTATTGTATCATGTTGAATTTTGAATGCATTATGATATTTTTCATCAAATATGTAGTGTTTTGCATACTTGACATCATGTTGCAAGAGTGTGGGATAAATGTCCAACAAAAATATTCAATGGAATTTATTCGACAATATTTTTGTGAAAAATCAACAAGACAATTTTTTTATAACAAAGCATGTTTGGATGGAACGTCACGATGTACGCGATGGCTTGCCAAATCTAAAAATTTGTATCCATGAGGAGAGTACATATTCAATAGGAAAATAATTGGTTGATTTCAACAAATATAAATCGAGTGTCATATCAATTAAAAGATGGAAATAATCTAAGAGGTGTGAGATTGTTAGAAAACAATTACAGCCGTATCAAAATATATGGTCAAATTCGGAGAGGAATTTTTTTATGAGTATCGAAGGCACACACATAGAGCTAGATGGTTGGATGAAAAATTCAAGTTAAGAAAGGACACATTTCCACTTGGTACTATTGTTTCAGTAGTTGACTTCACAAATAATTACACCTTACGATGACCACAAATGGAGGTTTAGTCTCAATATTATAACTCAGTGCAAGTTTCTATTTTCATGCATATAACATTCATGCACTCTCTTGAAAGCACTGAGAAAGATCAAAAATATTAAGAGAGTATCATTTCTACATCAGTGATGATCGGACACATTCTATAAAATATGTACAAGGGTGTTTCCAAGTGTTTTATGTGAACTTGAATGAGAGGAACATTAGTTTTGATCAACATTACATTTGGTTGGACAACTGCACATCACAATTCAAGAATGCATGGATGTTCTATTGGTTAAGAAGGATGCACAAAGAAACAAATGTACAACATATCTGGAGTTTTTGCGAGGCAGGGGCATGGAAAAGGAGAGCATGATGGTACAAGAGCATATGTGAAAAGAGCACTTGCAAGAGAAGAGTTAAAGTTCAAGGATGGTGCTAAATTTACAGATGCAAAAAACATTGTTGATTGGTGTGTCAAGAATATGGGCCATGAATCTCAAGAGAGATAAATAGTTCATAGATATTTTTGGTCTGCTAGAGCAATAACATCTAACGAAAACTTTGAAGATTATATGACGATTGCGAGGATCAAGTGATATGCACTCATTCCGTAGTTCAAATGCAAATGCTTGGACTATTTATACTAGGTGCATGACATGTTTTTATATATCATGCATTGATTTTGTGTGGAATGAATGTGAGTCACAACAGTGGGTGGATGAATGGACTTGTAGACCTCTAATTCCACTCGACACACATTAAGTTCCATGAGTATTACAAATTACACGGTCTTCAGATCAAATGACAACATCACCTGACTTTGACCAAGTCTCTAATTTAGTGCAACAAGGTACATACATATATGTACATGCCATGTTTTAGATTTATACATTATTAAATGGTCAAATCCTAATGTATTTATTAATTGACTGATCATTTTTACTTTGTGATACATAGGGCACATTTTTGTAGTTATTGCGACGGAATTCAATGAATAGGGAACAAACTAATTCTTATCTCGTTGTGTAGAGGGGAAAAAAATTGCCTTCCACAGGTCATTGATGGTGAAGACCTTGGTATCCCACTTTGGATCAATGGTAGTCACTTTGGAACTTGGCTTTGACGATATCCTATCAAAAATCAAATATTTGGTTGTTTGAAGAATATGAAGTACATCGGAAGATACTTCACTATTCACATTTGGTCCTTAACAAATATTAAATTGATTAATATAGATGTCGGCCATCAAACAAAAATATGTGGAAGGTTCGTGAATCGGATCGCGAAGCAATTATTGCTCTCTGTCAAGAATAGAATTGATCCTTGCGGTTCATTGGATTGAACTTGCAAAGGTATGTTCGAACATGAATTTAATTTGAATATTTACTTAAATGATTTTGTTTAAATTTTTGTATGATTTAAAATTCTATTTAATCAAGGTTATTAACATGTTTATGTAGGTTAGTGGTACCAAAAAAAGCTTCCACCTTCACGTGATTAGCACTCTCAATAGAGAATTTATTATTCTCAAATGCAAGTGAAGCTAAGAGAAATTAAATATTAGAAAGGAACAACAAAAAAAAAAAAAAATTCTCATTTCACCACCTATATTGTAAAAATATCTTATTAAAATTCTCATTTCACCACCTAGATTGTATGAACCACCTATATTATTCAGGTGATTGGCAATGAACAACCTTACATTGAATCGGCTGAATTGGCAATGAACAACCTTACATTGAATCAGCTAAATGGATGGAGGTCTTAGATCCGATGAGACATCTCTAAGTACCACAGAGTCCGAGAAATCACTCACGAAGATATGGCATGTTTGGGCCTCGGGGCTCTTAAGCGACTATGCCCGAGCGGGGTAGGCCGAAAGCACGAAGTGTAGAGAACCTAAAGGAATGCTCAACTAAGGTTCACATGGCCTCCCGATGTGTTGGCGTAGTTGGTTTGGTCCCACGAGCTTACTCGTTTGCAAACTCAGACCTCTGCCTGCCCTGGCTGACTCGACTTCACTATTTCATGTGTTTGCAAATAATAGTACATCGAGAGAACCGGATCGAGACGGAGAAAACCATTAGAGAATTTCATATAGGGCCCTAAAATGGAGGTCTCGAGATCGACAAGACATCTCTAGGTGCCACGTAGAGTCGACAAATCACTGTCGAAGATATGGCGTGTTTGGGCCTCAAGGCTCTTAAGCAACTACGCTCGGACGGGGTAGGCAAAAGCACAGGGAGCATAGTGAACCAAAATTAATGATATAATAACATTCACATGGCCACCCTTACATGTTGGTGTAGTTGGTTTGGTCCCACGAGCTTCTGTTTGCAAACTACAGTGTCGACTGACCCTACACTGACTGTTTCGCACTATTTTGTGCATTTACAAACAATAGCACAACGAGAGAAACAAATTGAGATGGAGAAAACAACAATATTTTTTCATAGAGGGCCACGATGTGGAGGTATTAGATCGATGAGACATCTCTAAGTGCCACGAGTCCAAGAAATCACCCGTCGAAGATATGGCGTGATTGGGCCTCGGGATCTTAAGAGACATTCTGGACGAGGTATCTCGAAAGCACGGGAGCATAGGGAACCAAAAAAGTCCTCCACTAGTGTTCACTAGGCCATTTGGAAGTGTTGGACTAGGCGGTTCAGTCCCACAAGATATCGTTTGCAAAATACAACATCTAGACTCACTTAAGACTACACTTATTTCACGTTTTTGCAAACAATAGGACAACGAGAGAACCGAATGGAGATGGAAAAAACCATGAGAGGATTTCATAGAGTGCCTTGAATTGGAGTTTTGGATCTAACAAGATGTCTCTAGTTGCCACGGAGCTCAAGAAATCACCCGTTGAAGATACGACATGATTGGGCCTCGGGCTCTTAAGCGACTACGCGTATGCACGGATGGGGTAGCTTTGTAGAACACGGGAGAGTAGGGAACAAAAATGAAGCCTCCAATAGCATTCACCTAGCCACCTCGATGTGTTGGCATAGTTGGTTTGGTCCCATGAGCTTCCGTTTGTAAACTATAGCCTCTGGTATCCCTACACTAACTCAAACTGCACTATTTCACGCGTTTGCAAAACAATACAATAGTACAACAAGAGAAATGAATGGAGATGGAGAAAACCACGAGAGGATTTTGTAGAGGGCCTTGACATAAAGGTCTCAGATCTAATGAGATGTCTCTAGGTGCCACGGAGTCTGAGAAATCACCCGTCAAAGATATGGCGTGATTTTACCTCAGGGCTTTTAAGAGAGTATGCCCAAACGAGGTAGCCCGAAAGCACGGGGAGTGTAAGCGAACCAAAATGAAGCCTCAAATAGCATTAAACAGGCCATTTTGATGTGTTGTCCCAAACGGTTTGGTCCCACAAGCTACTGTTTGCAAAATACAACATCTAACAGCCTTACACTGACTTGGACTACACTATTTGGAGTGTTTGCAAACAATAGGAAAACGAGAGAACCGAATGGAGATGGAAAAAAAAAAGTGAGAGGCTTTTGTAGAGTTCCGACATGGAGGTTTTGGATCTAACGAGACATCTCTAGGTGCCACAGAGTCTAAGAAATCACTTGTTGAAGATATGGCATGATTGGGCCTCGGGATCTTAAGCGACTACACCCAAACGGGGTAGCTCAAAAGCACGGGAGACTAGGGAACCAAAACAAACCCTCCACGAGTTCACATAGCCACCACTGATGTGTTGGCATAGTTAGTTTGGTCCCATGAGCTTCCATTTGCATACTACAACTTCGCAGCCTTACACTAACTCAAACTGCATTATTTCATGTGTTTGCAAACAATAACACAGTGAGAGCATCGGATGGATATGGATAAAACCATGAGAGGATCTCGTAGAGGCCCGGATGTGGAGGTATTAGATCTACTGATATGTCTCTAGGTGCCACAGAGTCTAAGAAATCACCCATCGAAAATATAGCGTGTTTTGGCCTCAGGGCTCTTAAGAGACTACGCCCAGACGAGGTAGCTTGAAACACGCTGGTAGCATAGGGAACCAAAACAAAAACTCCAATAGTGGTCACCAAGCAATTTAGATGTCTTGGCTCGGATGGTTTTGTCCCACGAGCTACCATTTGCAAAATATAGCATCTGGTAGCCTTAAACCACTCGAAATGCACTATTTCACGCATTTGCAAAAACGATAAGACAACGAGAGAACCAGATGGATATGGATAAAACCGCGAGAGGCTTCATAGGGCCCGAAAATGTTTTCATGTTATTACTGAACGACTTCAAAAATTCATTGAACGACTACATAAATATAACCTAAATAGTCAGAGTAATAGACTAAATCAACATTCTATTTCTCACATATAAAATGAATGTCTTCCTTCAAAAAAGAAACTATGGGTGAATGCTCGATAAAAAAATAAATTACAATTCTAAACAAGTTTCAGGCTCAATTATCAATACTTCATTGTAGTTTTTCTTACCAGTATGTTGCTTTTGGAACTACTTGGTTTGATTTGTGAAGTTGAAGCAGTTGGGATTAATAAAAATAATCAACTTGGCATGTTGTCCTTAAGATTATCCATGATTCTATCGATAACATCACATAGATCTTCCATTCCAGTTAAGTTGTGATCCTTCCACGCTTCCCATTTTTCCTTTTCTTCTACTTGTATCTTCTCTTTAAGTTCTTCCAGATGTTTTTAGGTAATCAAATTGACTCTTTATGACTTTCAGGAGGCATTTCTTCTTGAATCATAGTGACATCTTCACCTAATTATTTTTCTTCATGATGTTCATTGTCATCTAAAGTTGAAGATTGAAAATTTATATGGCCTTCGACTTCTTTTTGGGCACAAACAACCTTTTGTAATGTCCAAAAAAATCAGACTATTCATTCTCTGTTTGTTTGAAGATATTAATTCTTTCAAAATGAACAGTTGGAACATTGGTGGTCTCCCTAACAAAACTAAGTTCATAGTATACATAGTTGCATCATGTGGAAAAATCATTGAACATTGGTGGTTTCTCCACTGTGCTTTCGGGCTACCTCGTCAGGCGTAGTCCCTTAAGAGCCCTGAGGCCAAAACAAGCTATATCTTCGACGGGTGATTTCTCGAACTCCGTGGCACCTAGAGACATCTCATCAAATCTGAGACCTCCATGTCTGGTCCCTCTAAAAAATCCTCTCATGGTTTTAACCATCTTCATTTGGTTCTCTCGTTGTCCTATTGTTTGTAAACGCTCGAAATAGTGTAGTCTAAGTCAGTGTAGGGCTGCCAGAGGCTATAGTTTGCAAACGGAAGCTCATGGGACCAAACTAACTACGCCAACACGTCGGGGTGGTTAGGTGAATGCTATTGGAGGCTTCATTTTTTTCGTACGCTCCCGTGCTTTCGGGCTACCCCGTACAGGCGTAGTTGCTTAAGAGCCCTGAGACCCAATCACACCATATCTTCGATGGATGATTTCTCGAGACTCCATGGAACCTAGATATGTCTTGTTAGATCCAAAATCTTTACATCGGAGTACTCTACAAAAGCCTCTCATGGTTTTTCCATCTCCATTCATTTCTCTCTCTGTCTTATTGTTTCCAAACATGCAAAATAGTGTAGTCTAAGTCGGTGTAAGGCTCCTTGATCTTGTATTTTGCAAACGGTGGCTTGTGGGACAAAACCATCTAGGCCAACACATCTAAATGGCTTGGTGAATGCTAGTAGAGGCTTCATTTTGGTTCCCTACACTCCCCATGCTTTCAGGCTATCTCGTTCGGCGTAGTCTCTTTAGAGCCCCTAAGACCGAAACACCATATATCTTAGACATGTGATTTCTCGGACTCCATGACACCTAGATATGTCTCGTAGGATCCAAAACCTCAATGTTGAAGTCCTCTATGAAATCCTTGTGTGGTTTTCTCCCTCTCCATCTGGTTCTCTCATTGTCCTATTTTTGTAAACGTGTGAAATAGTGTAGTCTCGAGTTAGTGTAAGGTTGTTAGATCTTTGTATTTTGCAAACGGTAGCTTGTGGGACTGAACCGTCTAGGCCAACACATCCATATGGCTTGGTGAACACTATTGGAGGATTTTTTTGTTCCCTACGCTTCGTGCTTTCGGGCTACCTCGTCGGCGTAGTCCCATAAGAGCTCTAAGGCAAAAACACGTCATATCTTGACGGGTGATTTTTCGGACTCCATGACACCAAGAGACATATCATTAGATTCAAAACCTCCATGTCGAAAAATATATAAAATCCTCTCACAGATTTTCTATCTCCATTCGGTTCTCTCACTTTCCTATTGTTTGTAAACGCAAAAAGTCTAGTCTAAGTCGGTGTAAAGATGCTAGATGTTGTATTTTGCAAATGGTAGCTTGTGGGACTGAACCGTCATCAGGCCAACATGTCCAAATGGCCTGGTGAACACTATTAGAGGCTTGGTTTTTCTTCCTACACTCCTTGTGCTTTCAGGCTATCTCGTTCGTGTGTAGTCTCTTAAGAGCCCTAAGAGCAAAACACCTTATATCTTCGACATGTGATTTCTCGGACTCCATGACACTTAGATATTTTTCATTAGATCCAAAACCTCCATGTTGAAGCCCTCTATAAAATTCTATCGTGGTTTTCTCCATCTCCATCTAGTTCTCTCACTGTCCTATTATTTGTAAACACGTGAAATAGTGTAGTACTGAGTTAGTGTAAAGGCATGCTAGATGTTGTATTTTGCAAATGGTATCTTGTGGGACCAAACATGCAGGACAACACATCCATATGGACTTGTGAACACTAGTGGAGGATTTTTTGGTTCCCTATCTTGCCCGTGCTTTTGGGCTACCTCGTTTGAGTGTAGTCCCATAAGAGCCCCGAGGCCAAAACATTGCATATCTTCGATGGGTGATTTCTTGGACTCTTTGACACCTAGAGATGTCTTGTCGGATCTGTAACCTCCATGTCGGGAACTCTACGAAAGCCTCTCGCGGTGTTTTACATCTCCATTCCATTCTCTCGCTGTCCTATTGTTTGCAAACGCATGAAATAGTGTAGTCTAAGTTAGTGTAAGGCTATTAGATGTTGTATTTTGCAAATGGTAGCTTATGGGACCAAACCATCTTGGCTAACACGTCCAAATGGCTTGGTGAATGATATTGAAGGTTTTGTTTTGGTTCCCTACACTCCCCATGCTTTTGGGCTACCTCGTTCGAGGCATAGTCTCTTAAGAGCCCTGAGACCAAAACATATTATATCTTCGACATGTGCTTTTTAAGACTCAGTGAACCAAGTGATTTCTCGTCGATTCAAAACCTCTATGTTGAAGCCCTCTACGAAATCCTCTCATGGTTTTCTCCGTATCCATCCGGTTCTATCGCTATCCTATTATTTGTAAATGCGTGAAATAGTATAGTATGAGTCGGTGTAAGGATGCTAGATGATGTATTTTGCAAACGATAGCTTATGGGACCAAACCGTCTAGGAAAACACTTATGTATGGCCTGGTGACAACTAGTGGAGGATTTGGTTTGGTTCCCTACGTTGCCCATGCTTTTGGGCTACCTCGTCTGAGCGTAGTCCCTTAAGAGTCCTGAGGCCAAAACATGCCATATCTTCAATGGGTGATTTATCAAACTCCTTGGCACCTCGAGACGTCTTGTCGGATCCATAACCTCCATGTCGAGGCACTATACAAAATATTCATGTGGTTTTTTCCATCTCCATTCCATTATCTCGTTGTCCTATTGTTTGCAAACACGCGAAATAGTCTAGTCTAAGTCAATGTAAAAATTTGTTAGATGCTATATTTTGCAAATGGTAGCTTGTGGGACCGAATCTGTCTAGGCCAACACATCTCAATGCCCTAGTGAACACTTTGTGGAGGCTTTGTTTTGATTCCCTATAGTCCTCGTTCTTTCAGGGCTACCTCGTTTGGGCGTACTCTCTTAAGAGCCTTGAAACCAAAACACCTTATATCTTTGACATGTGCTTTCTCAGACTCCATGGCACCTAGAGATGTCTTGTTGGATCCAAAACCTCCATGTTAAATCCCTCTATGAAATTATCTCACGGTTTTTCCGTCTCCATCCATTTCTCTCATTGTCCTATTATTTGTAAACATGCGAAATAATGTTGTCGAGTTAGTGTAAGGTTGCTAGATGATGTATTTTTCAAACGATAGATTGTGGGACTGAACGTCTGGTCCAACACATCCATATGGCTTGGTGAACACTAGTGGAAGATTATTTTTGGTTCCCTATACTACCCATGCTTTCAAGCTACCTCGTCTAGGCATAGTCCCTTAAGAGCCCTGAGGCCAAAACACACCATATCTTGACGGGTGATTTATCGGACTTCGTGGCACCTAGAGATGTCTCCTCGGATCTAAAATCTCCATGTCGAAAGAACTCTACAAAATCCTCTCATGGTTTTACCATCTCCATTTGGTTCTCTTGCTATCCTATTATTTGTAAATGGGCAAAATAGTGTAGCCTAGGTTAGTGTAAGGCTGCTAGATGTTGTATTTTGCAAATGGTAGTTTATGGGACCAAACCATCTAAGCCAACACATCCAAATGGCATGGTGAACACTAAATGAGGATTCATTTTGGTTCCCTACGCTCCTCGTGATTTCGGGCTACCTCGTTTGGGCGTAGTCCCTAAAGAGCCTTGAGGCCAAAACACGTCATATCTTCGATGGGTGATTTATCGGACTCCATGGCATCAGAGATGTCTCCTCGGATCTGAAACCTCTAAGTTGGAGAAATATACAAAATCATCTCATGGTTTTATCTATCTCCATTCGGTTCTCTCGCTATCCTATTGTTTTCAAACGTGCGAAATAGTGTAGTCTAAGTCAATGTAAGGCTGCTAGATGCTATATTTTGCAAACGATAGCTTGTAGGATGAAACCGTCTAGACAAAAATGTCCAAATGGCCTGGTGAATGCTAGTGGAGGATTCGTTTTGGTTCCCTATGCTCCATGTGATTTTTGGGCTACCTCGTTCGTGTATAGTCTCTTAAGAGCCACGAGTCAAAAAAACCTTATATCTTCGACATGTGATTTCTCAAACTCCGTGGCACCCAGAGATTTCTCGTTTATCCTAAACCTCCATGTTGAATCCCCCTACGAAATCCTCTCTTGTTTTTTTCGTATCCATCCGGTTCTCTCATTGTTCTATTGTTTGTAAACGCGTAAAATAGTGTAGTATGAGTCAGTGTAAGGTTGCTAGATGGTGTATTTTGCAAATGGTAGCTTGTGGGACCAAACTATCCGGGCCAACACATCTGTATAAAGGAGAACACTAGTGGAGGATTTGTTTTGGTTCCCTATGCTGCCTGTGCTTTTGGGATAAATTGGCCGAGCATAGTCCCTTAAGAGCCCTGAGGCCAAACACGCCATATCTTCGACGGGTGATTTCTCAAACACCTTGGCACCTAGAGACATCTTGTTAGATCTAGAACCTCCACATTTAGGCACTCTACGAAATCCTCTCGTAGTTTTTTCCATCTCCATTCCATTCTCTCGTTGTCCTATTGTTTACAAATGCGTGAAATAGTGTAGTCTAAGTCAGTGTAAGGCTGTTATATGTTGTATTTTACAAATGCTAGCTTATGGGACCAAACCATCTGGGCCAACACATATAAATGGCTAGGTGAATGCTAGTGGAGGATTTGTTTTGGTTCCCTACACTCCCAGTGCTTTCGGGCTACCTCGTTCGGGCGTAGTCTCTTAAGAGCCCTGAAACTAAAACACCTTATATCTTCGACATGTGCTTTCTCAGACTCCATGACACCTAGAGATGTCTTATTAGATCCAAAACCTCTATGTTGAAGCCCTTTATGAAATACTCTTGCAATTTTTCTCTGTCTCCATTAAGTTACATCGCTGTCCTATTGTTTGTAAACGCGTAAAATAATGTAGTTCAGTCGGTGTAACATTGCTAGATGTTGTATTTTGCAATCGGTAGATTGTGGGACCAAACCGTCTAAGCCAACACATCCATATGGCCTAGTGAACACTACTTGGGAGGATTTTTTTGGTTCCCTACACTGTGTGCTTTCAAGCTACCTCGTCTGGGCGTAGTCCCTTAAGAGCCTTGAGGCCAAAACACACCATATCTTCGACAGGTGATTTAACATACTCCATGGCACCTAGAGATGTCTCCTTAGATCTGAAACCTCCATGTTAGAGCACTCTACGAAATCATCTCGTGGTTTTTTCCATCTCCATTCGGTTCTCTCGTT
Organism: Taxus wallichiana var. yunnanensis; assembly: GCA_018340775.1. NCBI lineage: Eukaryota > Viridiplantae > Streptophyta > Pinopsida > Cupressales > Taxaceae > Taxus > Taxus wallichiana. Next base: position 401,139,985 of record CM031243.1, read on the forward strand.
GTCCTATTGTTTGCAAACACGCAAAATAGTGTAGCCTAAGTCAGTGTAAGGATGTTAGATGTTGTATTTTGCAAACGGTAGTTTGTGGGACCAAACCATCTAAGCCAACACGTCCAAATGGCTTGGTGAACACTAATGGAAGCTTATTTTTGGTTCCCTATGCTCCCGTGCTTTCGGGCTACCTCGTTCAGGCATAGTCTCTTAAGAGCCCTGAGACCAAAACACCTTATATCTTCGACATGTGATTTCTCGGACTCTATGGCACTTAGAGATTTATCATCATATCTGAAATCTCCATGTTGAATACCTCTATGAAATTATCTCCTGGTTTTCTCCTTCTCCATCCGGTTCTATCGCTGTCCTATTTTTGTAAACACTTGAAATAGTGCAATCTAAGTCGGTGTAAGACTGTTAGATGATGTAGTTTGCAAAATGTGAGCTTGTGGGACCGAACCGTCTAGAAAACATGTCCAAATTTCCTAGTGAATGCTAGTGGAGGATTCATTTTGGTTCCCTACGCTACCTGTGCTTTCGGGTTACCTTGTTCGGGCATAGTCTCTTAAGAGCCCTAAGACCAAAACACCTTATATCTTTGACATGTGATTTCTCGGACTCCGTGGCACCTAGATATGTCACATTCAATCTGAAATCTCCATGTCACATCCCTCTACAAAATCCTCTAGCAGTTTTCTCCATCTCCATTCGGTTCTCTCATTGTCCTATTTTTTGCAAACGCTCGAAATAGTGTAGTCCGAGTGAGTGTAGTGTTGCAGGAGAGGTAGTTTTCAAAGTAAATCTCGTGGGACCAAACCAACTGTGCCAACACATCGGAGTGGCCTAGTGAATGCCATTGGTGGTTTCTTTTTGGTTCCCTATGCTCCCTGTGCTTTCCTTGTCGCTACCAATCCAACACTATGATAATTCTTTATCGGGAACTCGTGCTATGATTATTTAGTAATGCATAGCTTTTAGTTTGGTGGATTGAATGCGAAACATAACAACAAACATAACGCAAGAATACCATAGACTATGATAAGAATGAATGATGATAAATCTGAAATATAAGTGTAAATTATAATATCAACATGAAATTGTTACAATCTCACCCATGAGGTACTTCAAGTGTTCTTGTCTTCACTTTCTTTCCAACAATAACTATGGGAGAAACTTCAAAATTACACCTCTTAATATCTTCTTTAACACAACTTCAAAATGATGGCTTCCTTTACTTACTCATATAATATTTCTCACTACTTCCTTCTATGCTTTGAATGAGGGGGTGGCCTCTTTATTTATAGGAATTCAAACTTATCCACCCTATCTCTAAGATAGGATAGGAAATATATTCCGACCAATCATATTCCATGCCTAAACTCTTGCCTTTACATGTAGGCTTATCTTTTAAGATAAGATAAACCTTATCATCTCACATGGGTTCCACCTTTTAGACTTTTCCACAAATAAAATACACAAAATATTTATGACATCACTCTTTGTCCTTATTACAAATATAATATTTCTAATTCCTAATCATGTAGACCCTAATTCTCTACGTACCCAAACTTTGACATTTTAACATTACCGGACCACTTACGTCAAATATTTACTTTTTACAACATTCCTATTATACTTTGACTTTTACCGTACTCTACATTATTGGCGTGCACAGATCTTGGACGCGATTATCTTCTATTGGACACCACTACTAATTATACTTAATAATATCTTATTCCTAATACATACATTAATAAAATAGAAATTATAGAGGAGGAAAATTTTAATGTCGACATTTTCCCCTTCCTAACTTCTACTCCATCCTCGGAGTAGACTCTTATGGACATTCTGAAGCTGGTGCCTGGAAAATCTTTAACTTGTCATGGTTGACCCATTTTGTAATGGGAGTACCATCCAATTCCTCCAGTCGATATGTACCATTTTCATGCATAAGCTATGCTATTTTGTAGGGCCCCATCCATTTGGGAAGAAATTTTCTCTGCCTTCTTTTTTTGTATCTGGAATCATATACTAGAACCAAGTCATTCACATGAAATGGAGACCAATGGATCTTTTGATCAAAGTATTCTTTTGCTTCATTTTCTTCTTATAGCTTGTATCCTTCGCTATTTCCCTCATTTCCTCTAGCAAATGAAGATGTACCAACCTTTCTTTTCTTTGAATCACTTTCATCATCCATTCATTTTTATAACTCTCACAATGGGAATATAAAACTCAATAGGAAGAAGCTGGATCAATGCCATAAGCCAACTGAAATGGGGAGTATCCTATTGCTGACTTTAATGTTTCCTATATGCCCACAATGCTTTGCATGAATCCTTTTATCCCACTTATGTACCTGCAAATTGCATCTTTTGCTAGAATTTGACATAACACAAAATTTGTTCATTCCACTTGTCCATTTTTGATTGGCTTATATATTGTTGCCTTCCTATGCTTAATAGAAAACTTATTGACTAGGGCTTCTACCACCTCATTAATGAAGTGAGTTCCTTGATCTATTACAATTTCTAATGGACAACCAAATATGACAATGCGTTCATATATAAACCTTGCCACTTCATCCATGGAAGTTGTTTTCAATGGCCTAGCTTGACCCACTTGGTTAAATAATGCGCATACAATGTCTATTCCCCACTTTTCAAAGGGACCAAGTGGAAGAATAGGGCATAATGGAGCTGATGAAGTCTTATGGTTACCATGTGTTTGAAAAATATCACATGTCTTACAATAATTATAACAATCTCTAAAAAGAGTGGGCGGTGATAACTTTGCATCCAAGATCCTTCTTGATGTAAGTTGTCTAGAGAAGTGTCCTCCACATGTACCATTGTGGAATTCTTCTATCATCTCCTTCCCTTGATCATGTCCAACTGCTCTCTTGTCTTTCCATCAAGTCCTATTCGAAATAATACTCCATGTAGAATAGAATATGGATGACTAGCTTGAGTAATCTTCCTCTTAGTCTTTGCATTGACACCATAAGGAAACTTAAATTCATTCAGATAATTCCAAATATCTATGTATTCACTAGGGATTGTGTCAAGGGATAACAATGTTGCATCTGGGAAATCATCATCATCACAAAATGAACCTAAACCATCATAGGCTCGAGAGAGTGCATCTGCATTCACATGCTTCTTTCTTGGCCTATCTATAATATCAAATTCAAATTCTTGTAGCAAAATTATCCATCTTTCTATCCTCCGTGATGGGTTAGGATTATTTAAAATATACTTTAGAGCCCGATGATATGTTACAACTATAAATTTCTACCATAGCAAGTAATTTCTAAACTTCTTTACAAAAAAATGATAGCTAGAGCCTCTTTTCGATTCTACGATATAATTTACCTCAACCTTTGCTCATTTGTCTGCTCCCAAAGTAAACTGGATGATCATTCCATTTTCATCCTTTTGGCTCAGTACTTCCTACTACTACATCGAGGCATCGGTATACACAATGAATGGATTGCTCCAATCTGGATTCTTTAAAATAGGTGAAGACACCGGGGCTTCCTTGATTGTTCAAAAGCTTCATGCGCCTTATTTCTGGTTCATAAGTAACATCCTTCTTCAAGAATGGGTTAGTGGTTGTGTAATCTTTGATAAATTCTTGATGAACCTTCTATAGTAACCCACGTGGCCTAAAAATGATCTCAACTTACTTATATTCATAGGAAATGGTAACTCTTTGATTTTTAAAACTTTATCAGGATCGTTACCGATACCATCTCTAGATACAACATGCCCTAACAAAACACCTTTAGAACATCCAAAGACACACTTTGTAGGGTTTAGTGAGGCTTGTGCTTCATATAACCTTTGAAATATTGTCTCCATTTGGTGCAAGTGGTCCATCTTGCTCCCATAGATGCAAAAATCATCCAGAAATACTCTGATGAAGTTCTCAATGTAGGGTTCAAACACCCTATTCATCAATGGTTGGAACGTTCTTTGGAGCATTACACCACCCAAAAGTTATAACTCTATAAGCAAACGTTCCCCAGGAGTGGTGAACATGGTCTTTAGCTGATCTTTCTCTGTTATACGAACTTGGTTGTATCCGCTATATCCATCAGCAAAACTATAGCACTCTGGCCAGCTACTTCATCCAAGATTTTGTCTAGAGAATGGAAGAGGGTAATGATCCTTCTTTGTTGCCTTGTTGAGCTTCCTATAATCAACACAAATGTGTAGTTTCCCATTCTTTTTTATTGAGATCACAATGGGAGAAACCCATTCTAAATTCTCCACAACAAATATGAATCTTGCATCAAGCAACTTATCTATTTCTTCTTTTACAGTCTTGGAAAAATTAGGATTCATTCTATATGGCATTTTCTTTATGGGCTTAGCACCATCTACCAGCTCAATAGAATGTTCTACCCAACTTACTTGATGGACGAAGTTCCTTGTAATCAAAAGTGAATATGTGTATGTACCTTGAAAAGAGCTGGAGGTAGGATTCCTTCTCACTCTCCATCACAAAATGACCAATCTTTATTTGTTGGAAAACGATCATCAATTTGTTCTTGAGATAATTTTATGGGGTCATGAGTCGGTGTGACTGGAAAGATATCCATGACCGAAACATCAACCTCACTTTCTTCATCTTCGGTGTCCACTTCACTAGTACTAGAGTAATCAGAGGATGTCCAATCATCAGTTTCATCACTTGAATCCACAGGTTCTGCCTTATGATGCCGAGGGATCACGTTTATCTTCACCCTCTCTCTACCACATCCAAGTGTCATGAAGCCTTCATTCCATTAGTTTCTTACATGAACTCTCCTTAGCCATGGTCTTCCCAACAACATTGGGTATGCAAAAATAGCATTTTTCATCACCGAAAGTCTACCAAACATACAACACCCATAACGAGATATTGCCATTTGAAACTACACCTTCTCGGTTTAGTTTTCCTTTATTTAATGACCTTAACATAAGTATTGAGGGTGATCAATTTTAAACCCAACATATTCATTACATACTCGGTCATTACATTAACCCCAACACCTCCATCAACTAAGACATCATGAATTGAAATACCATTACATAATACCTCAGCTTGTGGAGCGTAGGGATCCACCTCTGCCTCCAAAATAGGGACCTCAACTTCCTTCCTTCGTCGAGCATTAATTCCACTTCGTAGCTCCCGCCTCTTCTCAGAAGACATAGCCAAGAGTTGACCATATGTAATATTTGTAGGCCTTTTGGATAGATCTTCTAAGATGGAGTATGGTCCTTGTCCCTGTGAAATTAGAAAATCCTACACACCCAACTTTTTTCTCCTATGTTTCTTACTAGTTTCTCCTTTCATCTTCTTAGGATCATTTCCATCTTGGTTATCTTTTTCTTTCTTTCTTTTTGTTACAAACACATCTACTTCATTATTTATGCTCTTATCTACTACATCAAAAGAATTCACATGTGCTTTTCCTTTATCATTATCTCTTGTACCAGATGTAGAAGCTCTATCTGGAAAATTATACTTATAATGACCCTTTTATAACAACCATAACATACAACTTCAGAAATATTTCTTTTTGGACCTCTATCTCCTCCTTGAAAACTAAATTCCTTTCCTTGAAGAAGATTAATAGTTAAATTGCCCATCTTCCTGAGAAGATCTTCATACTCAGTAGATGTATTAGGAGAAAGATTTGTGCTCACCGAGAGTTGTTGTGGATTACGGACCAATGGTGCTAGTGTAGGCTCTACTTTAGCAACAATTTCTTTGGGCTCCTCTTCCATGCTTTCTTCTTGCTTTCTTACAAACTCCTTTTCTTATTCAATGGTAGCTGGGAGGTCATATTTCACTCGTTGTCTAATCTCTGGCTTCATCCCAAGAATGAAGTTCTTATAGAGGAGATTATCCACGCCATTCATCAACCCATCCGCTAATCCTTCCTTCGGATCTCGGGCATCGAGCTTCCTCCTTAGCTCTAGAACATGAGCATGATAATGTCTTATCTTCTCCTTCTCTCCTTAGGCTAGATTTGTGATCTCGATCATGAGATCTGCATATTTCTGTTGTTCACCAAATTCTTCAAGAAAACTTTTAGTTAATAAATCTCATCATTTTTTCACATTATCACCTAGTGTTTCAAACCACATAAGTGTTGAACCATCCAAAAGGTAGGAAAAAATTCAGTCCATTGTTCCCTTCTTATGAGGCCATTACAAATGCAAGATCGTTTAAACTCTTGAATGAAAGAGGAAGCATCTTCATTAGATTGGGCTGAAAAAATAGGAATCTTCCCCATTTTAAAAAGTAACCACAGTGAAATACCAACTCACAAGTACAATCAGTAAGACTTATGTGCACAAATAATTGGACTCACTACAATAGAAAGTGACTTTACACCTTTCTACAGTAAAATAGGAATGACCACGGTAAACTATGGTAAAACTTGAATTATCATAAAAAATGACTTTCTTGTGCAAACATTATTCATAGTAAAAATGAAGTTACTGGGGTAAACACTATTCATGGTAAAAAATAAAGTTACTGTGGTAAATACTATTCACGGTAAAAAGTGACTTTACCATGGTAACTACTATACACAATAAAAACAAGGTTACCCTCCAAATGTTTTACGACTAAGGTGGGAATATCTCTCCGAAAATCCACCAACGAGGAATGGTCTCGGCAATGAACCAAAATGTCACCACCAATCCAAAGACTATGATAATTCTTCACGAGAACTCCTCGTGCTATGATTATTTACTAATGCACAGACTTTTAGTTTGGTGGATTGAATCTGGAAACACAACAACAAACATAACACAAGAATACCATAGACTATGATAAGAAGGAATGATGACAAATCTAAAATATAAGTGTAAATTCTAATATCAACATAAAATTGTTACAATCTCACGCATGAGGTACTTAAGTGTTATTGACTTCACTTGCCTTCCAACAATAACTATGGGAGAAACTTCACAATTACACCTCTTAATGTCTTCTTTAACACACCTTCAAAATGATGGCTTCCTTTACTTACTCATACAATATTTCTCACTACTTTCTTCTATGCTAAATGAGGGGGTGACCTCTTTATTTATAGGAATTCAAGCTTATCCACCCTATCTCTAAGATAGGACAGGAAATATCTTCCGCCAATCATATTCCATGCCTAAACTCTTGCATTTACATGTAGGCTTATCTTCTAAGATAAGATAAACCTTATCATCTCACATGGGTTCCACATTTTTAGACTTTTCCACAAATAAAATACACAAAATATTTATGACATCACTCTTTTCCTTACTTACAAATATAATATTTCTATTTCATAATCATGTAGACCCTACTTCTCTACTTACCCAAACTTTGACATTTTAACATTACTGGACCACTTACTGAAAAATATTTACTTTTTACAACATTTCTATTGTACTTTGATTGTTACCGTACTCTACATTATTGGCATCACTTTATCTTGACGGTGCCGTTATTTTCTATTGGACACCACTACTAATTATACTTAACAACATCCTATTCCTAATACATACATTAATAAAATAGAAATTACGGAGGAAAATTTTAATGTCGACAAGTAGTCCCTTAAGAGCCCCGAGGCCCAAACATGCCATATCTTTTATGGGTGATTTATCGACTCATGGCACCACGAGATGTCTTGTTAGGTCTGAGATCTGCATTCCATTCTCTCTCGTAGTCCTATTGTTTGCAAACGCGTGAAATAGTCTAATCTAAGTCAATGTAAGGTTGCATGCAAGATGTCAGTATTTTTCAAACGGTAGCTTGTGGGACTAAACTTTCTGGTCCAACACATCCAAATACACTAGTGACCACTAGTGGACACTTTATTTTGATTCCCTACACTCCCCCGTGCTTTTGGGCTACCTCATTCAGCGTAGTCTCTTAAGAGCCCAAACCAAAACACCTTATATCTTCAACATGTGCTTTTCTAAGACTCCATAACACCTAGAGATATCTTGTCGATCTAAAACCTCCATGTTAAATCCCTCTATAAATCCTCTCTCCATTTTTTTCCATCTCCATCTGGTTCTCTCGCTGTCCTATTGTTTGTAAACGCGTGAAATTATGTAGTCCAGTCGGTGTAAGGTTGCTAGATGCTATATTTTGCAAACGGTAGCTTGTGGGACCGAACCATCTGATCCAACAACACATCCATATGGCCTGGTGAACACTAGTGGAGGATTTTTTTGTCTTCCTACGCTGCCCATGCTATCGGGTTACCTCCTCAGTGCGTAGTCCCTTAAGAGCCCCGAGGCCAAAACACGCCATATCTTTGTGGGTGATTTATTGGACTTCATGAAGCTAGAGATGTCTCCTCGGATCTGAAAACTCCACGCCGGAGAACACTAAAAATCCTCTCATGGATTTTACAATCTCCATTCGGTTCTCTCGTTATCATATTGTTTACAAACGTGTGAAATAGTGTAGTATAAGTCAATGTAAGGTCAATTTGCTTAGATGTTGTATTTTATAAACGGTAGTTTATGGGACTGAACCGTATGAGCCAACACATCCAAATGACCAGGTGAAACTAATGGAGGCTTATTTTGGTTCCCTATTCTCCCGTGCTTTCGAAGCTACCTCGTCTGGGTGTAGTCCCTTAAGAGCCCTGAGGCCAAAACATGCCATATCCTCGACCGGTGATTTATCTGGACTCCATGGCACCTAGAGATGTCTCCTCGAATCTGAAACCTCCATGTCGAGAGAAATATATGAAATCCTCCCATGCTTTTTACTATCTCCATTCGGTTCTCTCACTATCCTATTGTTTGCAAATGCGTGAAATAGTGTAGTCTAAGTCAGTGTAAGGTCATGTAGATGCTTTATTTTACAAATGATAGTTTGTGGGACCGAATTGTCAAGGCCAACATGTCTAAATGTCCTAGTGAATACTAATGGAGGATTATTTTTTGTTCCCTACGCTCTTTGTGCTTTGGCTACCTCGTTTGTGCGTAGTCTCTTGAGAGCCCTAAGACAAAACACCTTATATCTTCGACATGTGATTTCTCGGACTCAAGTGGCAGCTAGAGATTTCTCGTTGGATCCAAAACCTCCATGTCAAATCCCCCTATGAAATCCTATCATTTTTTTCTCCATCTCCATTTGGTTCTCTCGCTGTCCTATTGTTTGTAAATGTGTGAAATAGTGTAGTCTGAGTTAGTGTAAGGCTACTAGATGTTGTATTTTGCAAATGGTAGCTTGTGGGACTGAACCGTGCAGGCCAACACATTTTTATGGCATGGTGAACACTAGTGGAGGCTTTTTTTGGTCCCCTATGCTGCCCGTGCTTTTGGCTACCTCGAGCGTAGTCCCTTAACAACCCCGAGGCGAAAACATGCCATATCTTCGATAGGTGATTTCTCGAGACTCCTTGGCACCTAGAGATGTCTTTTCATATCGTAACCTCGATGTTAAGGAAATCTATGAAATCCTCTCATGGTTTTTTTCCATCTCGAATCCATTCTCTCGTTGTTCTATTGTTTGCAAAACATGTGAAATAGTGTAGTCTAAGTCGGTGTAAGGCCGGTAGATGATGTATTTTGGAAATGGTAGTTTGTGGGACCAAACCATCTGGGCCAACACATATAAACGGCTAGGTGAACGCTAGTGGAGGATTCATTTTGGTTCCCTACACTCCCCGTGCTTTCGGGCTAGCTCATTCGAAGTAGTCTCTTAAGATCCCCGAGACCAAAACACCTTATATCTTTGACATGTGCTTTCTCGAGACTCCATGACCCTTAGAGATGTCTTGTCGATCTAAAATCTCTATGTTGAAGCCCTATATGAAATAATCTCGTAGTTTTATCCATCTCCATCTAGTTCTCTCATTGTCCTATTGTTTGTAAAGATGCAAAATAGTGTAGTCTAAGTTAGTGTAACGTTTCTAGATGTTGTATTTTACAAACAGGTAGCTTTTGGGACAAAAATATTTGGGCCAACACATCCATACTGGCTCTGCCGAACACCGGTGGAGGATTTTTTTGGTTCCCTACACTTCCCGTGCTTTCGGGCTACCTCGTTCGAGCGTAGTCCCTTAAGAGCCTTGAGGCCAAAACATGCCATATCTTCGACAGGTGATTTAACGGACTCCATGGCAAACAGAGACATATCCTTAGATCCAAAACCTCCATGTTAGAGAACTCTACAAAATCCTCTCACGGGTTTTTCCATATCCATTCAGTTCTCTCGCTGTCCTATTGTTTGCAAATGTGCGGAATAGTGTATTTCTAAGTCGGTGTAAAGGTCATTAGATGTTGTATTTTGAAAACGGTAGTTTTGGGACCAAACCATCTAAACTAACACGTCCAAATGGCCTAGTGAATGCTAATGGAAGATTATTTTTGGTTCCCTACACTCCCCGTGCTTTCAAGCTACCTTATTCAGGGGTAGTCTCTTAAGAGCCCTGAGACCAAAACACCTTATATCTTTGACATGTGATTTATCAGACTCCATGGCACCTCTGAGATTTTTCATCGATCCAAAATCTCCATGTTGAATCCTTTGACAAAATACTCTCGTGGTTTTCTCCTTTTCTATCCGGTTCTCTTGTTGTCCTATTATTTGTAAACACGTGAAATAGTGTAATCTAAGTCGCTGTAACGACGCTAGATGTTGTATTTTGCAAACAATAGCTTATGGGACTGAACCATCTAGACCAACACATCCAAATGGCCTATTAAATTCTATTGAGGATTCATTTTGGTTCCCTACGCTCCCTGTGCTTTCGGGCTACCTCGTTCGGGCATAGCCTCTTAAGAGTCCCGAGACCAAAACACCTTATATCTTTGACATGTGATTTCTCGGACTGTGGCACCTAGAGATTTATCGTTAGATCAAAAATATCCATTTCCAAATCCCTCTACAAAATTCTCTCACAGAGTTTTCTCCATCTCCATTCAGTTCTCTCTTTATCTTGTACTATTTTTTTCGTAAACTCTCGAAATAGTGTAATCTAAGTCGGTGTAGGGTTGCAGAGGCTCAGTAGTTTGCAAACAAAATCTCGTGGGACCAAACCAACTATGCCAACACATCTAAGTGGCCTGGTGAACACTATTGGTGGTTTTTTTTTTTGGTTCCCTATGCTCCTCGTGCTTTTGGGATACCTCGTCTGGGCGTAGTCCCTTAAGAGCCCTGAGGCCCAAACACGCCATATCTTTTATGTGATTTCTCAGACTCAAGTGGCACCTAGAGATGTCTCATTAGATCTGAGAAATCCTTGTCTAGGCCCTCTATGAAATCCTCTCATGGTTTTCTTCGTCTCATTCTCGGTTCTCTTGCTGTTCTATTATTTGCAAACGCACGAAATATTGCAATCTAAGTCGGTGTAGGGCTACCAGAGGCTATAATCTACAAACGGAAGCTTGTGGCACCAAAACAACTAAACCAACACATCGGGGTGGATGGGTGAATGCTATTTAAGGATTTTTTTAATTCCCTATGCTCCTTATGCTTTCAGGCTACCCCATCCGAGCGTAGTCACTTAAGAGTCGTGAGGCCAAAACATACCATATCTTTGACAAGTGATTTCTTAGACTCATGGCACCTACATATGTCTTGTCGATCCAAGACCTCCATGTTAGAAATCTCTACAAAATCATCTTGTGGTTTTCTCTATCTCCATCCATTCTCTCACTCTGTTATTGTTTGCAAATACATGAAATAGTGCGGTTTGAGTCGGTGTAATGATGCCGCAGACTTCTTGTAGTTTTCAAACAAAGCTCATGGGACTTAACCAACTACGCCAACACATCGGGGTGGCCTAGAGAATGGTAGTGAAGGATTATTTTTGGTTCCCTATGCTCCCATGCTTTTGGGAAACCTCATCTAGGCATAGTCACTTAAGAGCCCCGACGCCCAAACAAACCATATCTTTGACAGTGACTTCTCGGACTCCGTAGCACCTAGAGACATCTTGTCGATCCGAGACCTCCACGTCGGGTCCTATATGAAAGCCTCTTGTGGTTTCCATCTCCATCTCCATCTGGTTCTCTCGCTTGTGAAAATATGCTATTGTTTGCAAACTTGTGAAATAGTGCGGTCTCAGTCGAGTGTAGTGCTACGTCGTTTGGGCGTAGTCGCTTAAGATCCCTAAATGAATTTGATAGGGGTATGTATAAGAACACATGGGAGTTATCATTCACCTAGTAAGTCATTCTTTTTAGTTCTTTATGGAGTCACCTAGCCTACGGCTTAGTGACCTTCCATTCATTGATAATTTATATTATGATAAACCCATGGATGCTTTCAAAAGAACTTTAAAAAGGATAGGGGTAGTCATCAAGCCTAGTGAAGGGTGTGATGTGATTTCTAAATAAGTTGAAATGCCTATATATTTAAAGGTAGTAACATGAATTAGACAGATTAGACAATCAAGAATCATTGAATGTCTAAATCAGAATGTCATTCCATCTGGAGACATTCTCAAGTATTGGAGTAATGTATATGGAGAGACATTCTCAAAATATTAACATACGAAAGGCATAAAATTGTGATGAATTTAAGGTGTTTTAATAGGAAGAAGACTACGAAGCATAGAAGAATGTAGTAAGTACATAATAAGATAGGAACTAGTACAAAGAGACCATGAGCAAGAAGAAGCGCAAGTAAGGTAAATACACATATACACATTGATAAATTGAATGAATAATTACTCATATTAGGTAACTCTTTATATACATACATTATATAAATATTGATTTCCAAATTTTGATGCATATTATACATTGAAAATGCAAGTACATGTACGTCACCAATAAATGAAAAAAATAATCCATAATGTCTTAAATATATTCAAGTTCACATCATATTAGATTCATGTGAAAATAATCTTAGAAATGTAAGGTCTCATACAAAATTATCAAGTTCCAAATAGTATTTTAATGTGCATAATAAATACAAAAATTCCCAAATAGGTCATATACCATCAAGTTCAAATGCCATATAGGCGTACATACAATGCCATGCACATAGGCATACAAAAACAATGTCATGTAAGACATATATTTCCTACTCATCAAAATCTATCCCTCTCTTGGTCTTGCTCAAGAAGACCCTCCCTTAGATGAAGATGGATATCCATGAGATGACTTTGAATCGCCTAAGCCCATGCTTTGAGTCCTCTTCCGTTGAATACTCACTGTAGATGAGCCTATAAATGCAAACAATGTTTTTGTGTCAAAACTTAATATATATATGTTTTCAACATGTATTTAATACCATGCTTTGAATGAAAGTATTTACATGAATACAAAAACTTACCGCAAGTTGTCGATCACGCCAAATTTTCATCTCACGCTCAGATGAGTCATCGAGAGCCCTGTGTATGAACGGGGGTATGAAGACGACGAGATGGAGGAGTCCATGCCCTCGAACTCAAAATGGAGGGGGTTGAAGTTCCCTACATACACATAAGATCAAAAAATATAACATCAAAATTAGTGAAAATAGAGCTAAGTACATGTATCTACATAATGACAATATTTTAACTAATTTTATCAATATAGAACTATTGTTTTTACCCCGCCACGCCTATGAATCAAATGAACAAGGATTCTACCTATAGAAGGTAACTCCTGCATACACACAATGAAGGCCATTATTTACATAATTTAATAATTCTACAATGAAATACATTACTAACATGAAATTTAACATAATATGAACTACACAAGAAATTTAACAAAAATTACGTGTTGTTTGAATACCTCAGTGAGTTGCTGCACAGATGAAATCGCAGCGGCAACACCTTTATCTACTTGTCGCAAAAATGGTGGGGTGTCTAGTGAAGTCAACATCTTTATCAAACACGTATATGACGTGAATTAGATGGACATACAAGAACATACACATATTTGACTTCAAAACTAATATATATCTATATACACACACACACACACACACACACACACACACACACACACACACACACACACACACACACACACACACACACACACATGCAAATATATGTATATATATACACATGTATGTCAAAATTTTACATAATTAACATTCTAAATTACCTCTGTGAATGCATGTGTATGCATGGTGCTCTCTGCCTATGGTCGAGATGAAGATGGGCCTCCCGTGCACTATAATATCAATGCATGTACATGTACAAGTACAATTATTTCAAAAATTTAACATATATAAGTAAATCGTGCACTCCAAACTTTTTGTAACACACATAACAAAACATAAAATATTTACTATGAAGGGTGACACCGATGAATGTAATCCAAATGTGTCACTCAAAAGGAAATCGACATAGTGACATTATCATGTTCACCCACTAGGTGCACCAAAATCACTAGACATGAAAGTATCGTCCTCCTCGGGGCCCAAACATATACTACCACATGACGAGAAAAAATGTGGCCTCATGCTAGTACTACCTAAGGGAATACTCGTGGTACGTTTGCGAGCATCTAGGCTCAAAATTCTCCCTCATATGTCAAACAAGGGTCGTAGATAGCCCCTAAAGTGCGTGGAGTGTATCAATCTCTCTGTCTCCTTCACTTTGCTTGAGGGAAAAACTCAAGGTGAGAGGGCCTCTGTGTGGGGAATCTACCCTTCTTGAATAGGTGCATGTTGTGCACCTAATCAATCTGTATAGATCCTTTTCCTCGGCCTTGGAAATCTCGAAAATAAAAATAATTTGGCATCTCATTGAGGATAAAATCGCAATAGCGTTTCTTAGAAAGTATAGTTGCACCTCATTGTTATTACAAGGTGGAAAATCAAACACCATCCACCATCGGTCCCAAAAAAATTTTTTTAATCAAATTATTATTGCACAAATGGATGGGAAATCATTTACATGTCAACAAAATAGGGAAATTAGTGCAGGGGTCCGTGAATAAGGCGCATATGAGTTCTTTTGAAATTTATTTTCTCTTTACATCCACATATGACAATTTGTTGGAATAATAAACCTTACAACCCTCTCTGTATGTTGTCCAATGATCAATTTTCCCCTACCACATCAATTTGAAAAATTAATGCCTCCAATGTGTTTGTAAGAGAGGTGTGGTGGGGGTTTGTAGATTGTGCATCCTTCATTGTTTTGATTAAATCCTCAATTTAAATTTTTTTCAACTATTTGGGCTGCTAAATCTTCTTGACTACCCGAGGGATGTTGAGCAATTATGGGAGTGTCAGGAGAAATGTCAGGAATAAAAAGGTTTGGTTGTGGTTTATTCCCTCGACCTCTAACTATAACAATAAAAAATATGTATTCAATTCAAATTTTAATCTATAATTATCATATTTCAATGCAATTTTGAGAAAATAATTGTGCTTACCTCTTCTCCGTGGCACCATCATCAATTTAGATCTTCCCAGCGATCCAAAAATGATCCTTTGAGCTTGAGATCTAGTTGAATGAAAAAACGCGAGGGTATGAACAAGCTCTAAAACTCACGTTTGAG
The DNA here is from genome assembly GCA_018340775.1 of Taxus wallichiana var. yunnanensis. Taxonomy (NCBI): domain Eukaryota; kingdom Viridiplantae; phylum Streptophyta; class Pinopsida; order Cupressales; family Taxaceae; genus Taxus; species Taxus wallichiana. Next base: position 401,155,440 of record CM031243.1, read on the forward strand.
GGAGGTAAAATGATAGAGGCTCGGGCCTCTTTTTTAATTTATAGTAAGCATAACACGTATGCATTATGTAATGCATAAGTGTTATGTAACGAGTATGCGTTATGCTTTGGTGATTCCCAAGCCAAACAAATTAAAACGCGAGCGCATTTTGATTTTTTTCGGATTCTTGTCCACTTTTTCCCCCTAACTTCGTTCACCTACCCCCTTATTCAATGAGATACACCATAAGTTAAATGTTAAAAAATATAAAAGGAATCTAGAAAAGGAAAAGGAATGTATGATTCACATATTATTAGCCTTCCTAGGACTTAAGTTAAATATTGAAACATGATTGTAATATGTGTGTAATCCGAAAATATCATGTCGTGGGAAGAACCCATCTATAAGTATTTCTTGTAGTTGAGTTGTCATGTTGTGCCTTGTCATTAAAAAAATTGAACTTATTGTGCATCAAGTGGTTGATGTTATCTATGTGGGTTATTATCTGTGTAACATATCTTGTGGTGTGTGTTGTCTGAGTGATCTCTTGAAGTTTCATGTATACTACAATTTAAGTAAAAAAATATATTTTATATTTATTTACTTTGTTGTATTTGTGTGTGTGATATGTGGGAGTTACATTTGGTATTAGAGCGAAGCTTCACGCTCTCGAACCTCTGGGGCCATGATTGGAGTTGTGATGGTTATCATGGTGGTGGTGGAGATTGGAAGAGTAATTTGATATATGTTTTTATGTGTCAAAATTGTAATTGTGATATTATGAATGCCCATGTGGTGCATGTTACGTAGTGCGTGGTTGTTATCATGTTGATGTGGTTGAAGAGTCCAAGTGTAATGTGTTGCCTTGGTATGTGTGAAAAGTCTATTATTATGGATGGTGGAGTATTGGATTGTCTTATCATTTTTGATATGTAGATGTGCTGATATGTTGTATGACAAAGACTTGTGTATAGTGAATTGGATTGTATCATGATGTCACCACCATGTTGTGATGAATCATGTGTGTCACCATGTTGTATTGCAATTGACTATATGTTGTAATGTTAGTCATTGTGTTCATCTTATGTATAATTTATGTAATATGTGATATTCATGTTGTGAATTAGGGGCATATGGTGATCATATGACCCCTATTGTGTAGTACTTGCACCTTGGGTGCATTATGTGGAAACGTGATGTATCGTAACCCATGAAAGTAATGATTGTGTTATACCCTATATATATACCATGCGTAAGACACTATGGTTAATGTGCATGAATCACCATTGTGTTAGTGATGTAGTTATGTGTTATGTTGTGAACCTTACACTAACCAACCCTAAGGGAAACAATCGTTAAAGTGTATGTGTGGAGAGAGGAGGCATGGACCAGGTTTTCATAATCTTGAGCCGAGTACAAGTTAGGAAGTGGAGTCTTATATAGACTGAAAACCCACTTCTATTTGTTTAGTATACTTTGAGATTTCTTAGTATATTGTGGATGCGCACCACCTTAGGTTCAACTTATGAAAACTAGCATCCCCTTCTTCTCTCTATATGGGTTGTCCATTGAACAATCCTATGTGATTTTGACTATGTTGAGCCTTGTGGGATTATGGAGGGATGATTCAGGTAGAGATTATGACAGTTGTATTATTTAATATGTTATTTAATGAGCAAAGATTGATGTCCGAGTTCCAACAACTCGATGAGTACCCATTTTGTGATCATATCTGAGCCACATAGTGATTGTAATGTGTTATTTCTCTATGTGTATTTTATTCATAAATTGATAAATATCTCTTTTGTTGGACCATTAACCAACATTTTCTTGATTGAATGTGTTATTATATTTTGGGCATTTTATTTGGTTGTTGCACTAACATGCATATTTTTCCACTAACTATGGCTATTTGGCCATTTGTTTTGCTTATAGTTTAAATTTACGTATCAAGTTTAATTATTTTTATAGCCTAGCCCAAGGCTTGGGATTTTTTACACTTCACATTTGAAATGATTGTTATGTTGGTTCTAATGTCATAATGTGTTGGAATAGGGTCATGGGATTCACCATGGAGTGGTTGAACCTATGGACTCACTTTGTTGTATGGGGGTACGCCAAGGAGTTACAGATAACTAATGGGGTGTCAACCACGAGTTATTATGTCACTTGGGTTAGAGTGTTTGTAATTTATGTTCCTAGGGCTAAAAGGAAAATTTGCCTTTATTTTATTGCTTGGGAGGTATATGGAGTTTCCTTATGATGGTTTGGGAGGTATGTGTAGTTATTTTATGATGCTTTTTGGAGGTATATGGAGATTTTTTGTGATGCTTGGGAGGTATATGTAGTTTTCTTGTGATGCTTTGGGAGGTATATGGAGTTTTTTGTGATGTTTGGGAGGTATATGTAGTTGTTTTGTGATGCTTGGGAGGTATATGTAGTTGTTGGTGATGCTTTGGGAGGTATATGGAGTTGTTTTGTGATGATTTTGGAGGTATATGGAGTTATTTTTGATGTTTTGGGAGGTGTATGGTGTTGGTACTTTGATTTATGTGTACTCATGTGAGTCTAGTTGTGTTTTGTGATGTTGAGGATTGATGCTCCTCATTGAGAGTACGATTTTGATCCCTTTTTGACACTATGTAACTACAGTTATGGTCTTGATTTTTTGAAACCTTTATATGTGTACATGTTGGGAATTCCATGTTGTAGTAGTTTGCTTATGTTATGAGTAATGTTGTGTCGGGGCATGTGTAATAAGTACTATGTTGTGAGGGATATGTATGTTATTTCCATGGTTTGGTTGAGTTCTTGTGATGTGATATAGTCATGAAATATGTAGAAATATGTCTTGTGGACCATTAGTGTTGTGTTTGGTCTTTTGTGGTATTGTGATGTCATTTTATATGGGCACCCAAAAAAAAAAAATAAACTAAAATCTTAAAAATTGAAATATTAAGAACTTGAGTTTAGGGAATACTATAAAGGAAAAAGATTAATAAAGTAATAATGTAAAATGCAAACAACTAATCTTCATAGAACATTAATAAATTATCAAACTTTTCCTTCTTCCGTAAGGTCTCACTTTTGTAGTAAGTACCTCTTATTGTGCGTGGCATGAATCATTGATCATTTTCCTCCTCCTTTATGATACACCCTTTTGTGATCTTGGAATTTTGTGTCACATCGAGGATGGTGTTCTATAAGGGGAGGGAAATGTAGTTCCCAATAAATAAAACAAAATAAAGAAATGTAATAAAAGATAAATAATAATAATCATAATTAAATAAAGGAATGAGATAAAAAATTTGGGGGAAATTTGAATGGAATTTAATAGAGTTGGTAAGGGAATTAATGGATGGATGGAGGACGGTATTGTTGGGTGTGGTAGGAGTCCAAAGGTATGGTGCACCCAAAGGACTTTTCAAAGGCTTGTCATTCCACTTGAAAAATAATACAAGCTCTTTATTTTTAGATCCAAAGACATTAACCACATTGAAACCCATGCCAATGTTGCAATTTTAGCATAAATTAGATGGTCACAGTGTTTGGCTAAATGAAATAACGAGACAACTTCTCATGTAAGGTGTTTTGGAAGTGTACAAAAGACATGGGTTTCCTCATGGGAAAATCACACTTTTTCACGTATGTAAAAAATAGGTCTCTAACATGATCAATTTACATTTTCCTTTGTATTCCCATTTGTGAAAAAAATGTGAGATTTGGAATAGGGTATGGACATCCATCAAAGCATAAAAGATAGAGGTATTTTGTCATATGTTGTGGTTGTAAATTCTCTAGTAAACGTGTATGTAAAATTTGGGAGCATGAAAGGTGCATGAACTATTTGACAAAATGTCTCAAGGAAAAACTTGGTTTTGGTGGACAAATTTGATTCAAGGATATACGCAAAATGGGTTTTGTTGAAATGCCTTGAAAACCTAAATCAAGGAAATTGAAATGTATAAAGCCAAATTTCACAACATTTCCACCAACCTCCCTACCCTAACGAGATGGTAGTGTTGAAGTTGTGTCGATATGTATTAACAAGTGTGTTGGTAGGCATGTAGGGAAATAAAAGCTTCCCTTTTTCAACCTTTTTGTTGGTTGCATACTTTTGTTGAGTGATGGAGATTGCATTGAAATTGGAATTGGATAGTATGGGAATCGTATGATTTTGTTTTAATGCATGAATTTGGTGTGGGATAATATACATGGTGTGTGGGTTGTGATTGTTGTTGGGTTGTGTCCTCGTAGATATCTAAGTCTCCTAAAACACATAGGAAAGTTTTAAGAAATGTAATGGGCATGTTTAACCCAAAATTCGAAAACCATTATTTGTGTTCTATGTTTTTGAGAATAGCATGCTTAGTGGTTGAGGGTTATAGGAAATTCTATGCATGCCTTATTTCTTTACACTTGCAATATATCATTTTTTTGGGCATGATTGACCTCCTTTCTTTTATGGCTATTTTGAGGACACATGAAACTTTATGGTTAAGATGCCAATTAAATCGATGATAGTTGTGAAGATCCATTTTCTTGGTGTTTGTTTTGATTGGTAGGGGTATTGGTTATGTTTTCATTATTGTTGGAAGAACACATAGGAGAATGATAGGCTTGGAATAGGTCTAAGGACCACCTTATCCCATAGGCTTTGAATGCACTTAATAGTCGATGAGACTTTTGACTTGGCCTTGCATGGTGGGGTGACATCCTTGGTGGCATTCATAGATGTCATTTAGTCTTGAATGATGACCTCGAGAAATAATGTGTGATTGTTGTAAAGGTGCTATCAAAATCCATGAGCTATTAAGAACTCTAAAACAAATCTTGACACATACTACTGTTATGGAGGATTATGGAAGGTACACAAGATGGGCTTGGTGAAAAGGGATTTGAACCCCCTAAAGACCTAAAACCGGCTCATGGAACACAAAAATCACTTATCTTCTATCATCGATCAATTCAAGGTATGGTAAATCTCTCCTTATCTTTCATAATTCTCATATTTTAGTTTTCCCTATTACAATTAAAAAAAAATTTAAACCCTAGGATTATCATAAATTTGAATTTTTAAATAAACTTGTTTGCAAAACAATAAAATGACATATCGTAACTTACGAAATATAATTAATCCCTTGGTAGTCAACAATGGACTTAGACCCTCATTTTAAGATTATCTAACAAACTTCATAACCAAACTAGATTGCTTATCTGACACCTTATTTTTTTGACAAGTTGAAGTTGAGTTCCTTGTAAAAGATCTCGATCGTTTCCTTTGTAAAAAATTAGTAAACCATGATTTTAAGAGACTCACAAAACCTCCTTTGGAATCTTGAAAAAGAGGTGTAAAGAGTTGTATGTGATCCTTGTTATGAGGAGAGTTACATCAAGCTTTAGATTGACCTCAATTGATTGTTTTTACTCTCTATGCCGCTCCTCCAAGAGCCCTGTTACCCAATTTTGTAGTTTTAGGAAGTTGTTAAAGATTGAAAAGTCGGGTTTTGTATCAGCTCACCGTGTGGGACCTAAACAATGAAATTATTGTCCACCTTTACAAACCCCTAGTATTTTTACTAGAAAATTTCCTGTCTAGAACCTTCAGTTTGGGAAAAGCACATTCCTGGTTAGTTTGGAAAAGGGGTTTCGTAGGCCTCCGGTCATTGTTTGACTAGGTCAAACTTGGCCGATTACGACCGATGGCTCTGGAAAACCATTCGCCAATTGTACCCTATTAACAAATTTGAATCTCATCAGTCCTGTGGATTCTTGGTATATATGTGGACATATAGGAATTTTTCCGTCATGAATTTGCTTATCGGAAGACAATTTTTGAATGCACTTTCTTAGCCTCTAAGCCAAAATTGGGCGTTTTTGCAACTAGCAGGAAAATGTAAAAGAAAGTTGTAGGACCCTAGTCAAGTTAGCAAACCATCATAGAAACTTATTAACACTTGTAAATAACTATTTAAACTCTATCTTGTGACTTGTGTGAAATTTGAATTTTGGAAAATAGTATTTCTCTCTCTTCCCTTAGTTAAGGAATGAAATGAATATATGCCCTAACCCTCTCTTGTTGCATGTGTATTTTTATCATCATGAAAATGGAAAAAAATTAATGTAATTTATGATAGATTTAGGTAGATGTCATGTCAATGATTTATCGCTTATTTCATGCTCAAATGGTTTTGCAGGATGCAGTAAGATGGTGAAACGACGTGGTTATAATTCGTTGTGTATTATTGTAATTTATATTTGAAACAATGTAATTGTAGAGGTTGAACCAACTTTTTGTAATGTATTGAAAGACTTATTATTGAAGTTTGGTAGTATGTATGAGATGTTAGTTTTAGGGGTGCTTTGGGAAATGTGCATTTAACCATAGGTGTCATTTTGATTCAGATATATGTATGGAAAAAAAAAAAGTTGAATATATATGTTAAATGAAATTGAATTTAATATCTTATAGTGTAATTCTAGTGTGAAATTGATGATTAATTAATTGGTGTGTTGTGTTCCTTACCTTGAAAATGTAGTAAGGAAATATAAATGAAATAGTTAACTCTATTATAAAATTCATGTATAACTATTCTTCATGTGTGACTATTTTATCATAGGAAACTAGTAAACTTAAATATTTACACTAGATGACACCTTATAGTTAAGTAGATATAAGATCAAGTCTATACTTTTATCCTATCCTGCATGTTTAGAAACAATGTCGTAAACCCACTTATTAGGGTCAACATGGTTAAACTTTTTTTTTGTGTATTTCATCCCTTTATAGGATTGATAGTTGGATGTGTGGTAAGGAGAATGTGTTCTCTTAGGGTAGGGAAAAATAGGAAACCAACATTAAACCTAGTATAAAACCATCTTGGTTGGGAAAATGTGTAGAGTGAAGAGTGTTATGTGGAGAATATTGCCAACCAACCTTGAAATTCACCCTTAAAATTTGGGATTATAAATGAACTCGATACCCAATCTCAAATTTCATCTAGGTTCTATGATGCAATACTAAGAGTTAATGGTGAAACTTAACAACATTTTAGTTTATGATTATTTGGTGAAAAAGTAACCATAATATGATGTGATTGGAAAATGGTGGAAATTATATCACTCGTATAACATGTTTAAACCATCTTGTGGTGAGAAAAGGGATCTATGTTGTGTAAACTCTAATGTGAATCTTAACCCTTTAAAAATGAAGTACTCCATCTTGCTCTCCCACTTGTTCTATTATTTAATTTATGTTTAATGTGAAACTATGTGACCATGTCCTTAAGATAAATCCCCTAAGACATGGACTAGTAGTTTTGTGAGGGTACAAATTCCCTATTAACAAATAGATATCACAATTAGTTAAAACAATCATGTGAATATAGTTAGGGAAAAACCTCTTAAGTTGGACATGAACGATACTTAGGAAACCTAATCTAGAAACAAAAATAAGTAAGTGTTTTGCAATGTTAAGAGCCTTTGAATCCATGATTAATTGTTAGAGCATAACTATAGTAAAAATATAATTGACATTTGGCCTTGGGTAATTTAACCATGAGATGTTATCCCTCAAGTAAATTGAAACATGATCTTCCTTGTAATGTGATTAAACAATGTTTCTATGGGTAAATAACATAATTCATATAATACTTATTTTGTACTAAATAAATTATCCAATTCTAAATGAATGAAAGAAACATGACCCTAAATCCTTAAGAAAAAATGTGAACTTCACCTTAATTGGACTTACACTTGTTCAATTGTGTAACAAGAGTATGAAATAATATTGGATGCCTTCCCTTAGGAGTGAATCCTAGGGATAATATCTAGTAGCCTCATGTGTATGTAAATAGCTTTGTGCATAACTAAATACCCTATTAACGAATGAGCGATTTAAAAAATTAATTGAAATAATGTAGATGATCCTTATTCAATGAGATACACCATAAGTTAAATGTTAAATAGTATAATAGGAAATCTAACAAAAGGAAAAGGAATGTATGATTCTCATATTATGAGCCTTCCTAGGACTTAAGTTAAATATTGAAACATCATTGTAATAAATGTGTAATCATAAAATATCATGTCATGGGAAGACCCTATCTATAAGTGTGTCCTATAGTTGAATTATTATGTTTTTCCTTGTCATTAAAAAAACTAACCTTGATGTGCATCGTGTGCTTCATGTTACCTATGTGGGTACTTTCTATGTAACAATATCTTATGTTGTGCGTCGTCCCGAGTGATCTCCTGTAGTGTTGTGTATACTACAATGTAAGTTAGAAAAATTATTCTAGTATTTTTACTTGTTGTATTTGTGTGTGTGATATGTGGGTGTTACAATAGGGGCAAGGAATTCATCATTAAAAATCCTAAAATTATACTTTTGGTTCTCCAAGTTGAGTTGTGGGTATACATCATATACCTTGAATTTAGAAATATCCTTGGCCTTTATCAATCATGGGAATGATCAGTGGCATGTAATGCTAGATACCATATTTGAGGTCATGTATAATTGACCTTGGGTTTTGGACTCTCCTTCTATTTACACTTTCATCTTTATGAGTTGGTTAAAGCTGAGTCACTTATAAGATCTCCCAAGTAGATAGTTTTATTTCCACTCAAAATTATTTAGATGTACCTAAACATCCAATCATGGTAATGATAAGCGATTCATTCGCCCACAATCCAGGTTTAACAATGTGGTGAGGTCCCTAATTTCTTCGATGAAATCATCCCTTCTCAACTTCTTACGGATTCTAGTAACAAAGATCCTTGGCTTCTCAATCCATTGGTTGTTTAATTCCTTGGAATACTTTGCACTATTGGAATTCCATAAATTTTCTGCTTTTTAAATGAAATTTATGCCACTTGGTCATCATCGGGTATTCCAAGCATATCATCAAAATTATCTAGGGTCAAATATAAAAATAGAGCACCACTTCCATCTCTAACTTCTCTCCTCTCGGGTCATAATTTTGTGCACATGTCTCCGCACTAATTCTTGATATTGAAATTATCGGGAAATATAGATGTTAGGTAACTTAACTCGTCTCAAATTTCTCCATGATTTCTTTAATGTTAGCTATGTGCCATCTCTGGATGAAGTAATCTAAGTCTGCATTTCCCAAATTTGTATCTATAATTTTTTCCATGTCAAAAGTAAGGTGGTACGAGCTCAAGATGTCGGTCAATTGGATATTCATTACTAAAGGGAAAGGGTGTAGATAAATAACTTTAGGGGAGAAGATTGATAACAACTCGGGACATAAAAATAGTCCTTTAATGCTTAGTAAAAACTCCCAATACCAAAAAACACATGGAGACTGTACAATAACTTACCCACATAGAAAGAAGTCCTAGTTTTCCTTTGAACTAACAAGATCACCCAAATAATTGTTAGAGCCTCACGTATGTACCTTACACAATTTAGACATAGAAACTAGGGCTTCATCACATTATAGGGATATAAAGTACTCAGAACAATGAAATTCAAATGCAAAGTGTAGGAATTATCAAGAAATTCAACCATATAACATCCATTGGATTCTCTCTTTAATGGCGGACATAACTCCACAATTTTTTTATATTTATGACCATTTATTTTATAATATAGGCCTTACACGTGGACAAATTTGCCACATCAAACTTATTTAAGTTAATTTTTATTTATTCATTTCCCCAATCATTAAGAACTTCATAAATAGCTAGACACTTTGCTTTAATTTTTATGGTCTATTGGGTATTAAAAATTGTACTTTCGTTAGGTTGGTGGTGGTAGGAGAGTAGTTAACAATATTACAAAAATGTGAAACTTTTGTGGGGCTGTAAATTTTACGTTGTTGTATAATGCCAACATATGTTTCAACATTTCCCTCTTTTAGGCCACACATATGGAAACATAGTCAACAATATTGTAAAAAATACAAAAATGCCTACTTTAAGACTATGAAAATGTTCCTCTAACCAACTATTATCATATCATGTCACGTGTCCTTGCCATCATGCTTTTGAGGTTAAATTATAACTTGCAGTCTTACAAAAACTACGATGATGCAAACTGCAAAACTACAAAGTTAATATTTTGTATTATAGCATTGAAATTCTATGAATAATCCTTTTTTGGGCCTTGGGGAAGAACTAGGAAGTTACAAATTTTTATTAACTATGACTTTGCAAAAATGTTAGCAAACATAGGATTATTCCCTTTTCGGGGATCAAAATTGCAATTGTAGTTTTTAACTTTGTAAAAATTACAAATTTCTTTTAAGAACCGCATAGCCCCATATTCTTCTAGTATTCCTTTTATTGCATCTCAGGGGTGGAATTGCAGTTTACAAAATTATAGAAATGCAATCTCGCATGATTACAAAATGCTAAGTTCGAAAGGCAAGGGGAATTATCTTTGAATTCTCGAATATGTAATTATATTTCTAAAAACCTCTAAAAAGTAAAGCATATATAGTGTGTAATCAATTGAATAATCATCCTAATCAAAGTCAATTGGGTATATTGACACAGACCCACATGGAATATGATCGAAAGAAAGGACCAAATCATAATATTAGATCTTTCACCCACAAAAATCATGTTTTTTTGGGTGATGATAATTCTTACCAAGTGAAGGCATAGGGAGTATAAAATTTTCTATCAACCACGATTTTAATTTCTCAAGAACCTTATATGTTCTTGGAATCACTAACAACATTCTATCAATAAATAAACTACTAGATAATGATTTAAATGTTGAATTTTATTGTATAAGTGGCAATACATTGTTTTTGATAATGAATAAAAAAATTAAATATCAAATTATTACTCATTCATCAAGAATTGATAATATGTTTCAACTTTACTTTTCCTCTACAATCGTTAGACACTCATTGCAAAAATGTAAAAGCTTCAAAAACTTCTGGCACCGTAGATATGGGGATGTGAGTTTTGGATATCTTACTTTACATAGATAAAACAATATGGTTAGAGGATTGATATAGTTACAAAAGGAAAAAAAATTCTTTTGTAGTTTTCTACTAGGAAATAAGTATAGGCCAACATTCCCAAATAATCCAATTGGAGCTAAATACCGACTAGACGTATTTCCTATAGATATTTGCAGAAAATGTGACTTATACTTCCAATGGATATAATTATTAATAGCACTTTATTGATTTTTATCCATGAAATATGTGGAAATATTTTCTATGAACAAAGTATCAAGCCTTTTAATCTTTCAATAAGTTTAAGGAACTTAATAAAATTAAACAAGTTAAAAATTAAAGGTACTCCCCTCAAATTGAGGGGAATTCACAAGTAATGCATTCTATGCTTATTTGAAGAAACATGACATTCACTTACAAATTATTGTACGCTAATTTTTACAGTATAAATGGAGTACATAATGGAAACCCAATAAGTATAGTGAAAATGGTGTATTCTATGATTGAGGATATATATTTGACACAAATATATTATACGTATAGTAAAATAGTTATATACCTATTGAGTAGGTCACTAACAATTCCACTTGATAATATGACTCCGTTAGAAGAATGGTCATAGAAAAATTGATAGTAAATAATATACATGTTTTTTTGTAGAAAATCTCACACACTAGTCCCCAAATAGAAAAATAACAAAAATTGGACAAAAATTCCACTTCTTACATATTTCTTGGGTATGATGAAGAATTTCGAGATATAAACTTGTGGATCAAAAAAAAGAAATATCTACATAGTTAGGGATGTTGAATTTTATGAAAGAATTGTCTCATGTTTATTATCCAAAAATTCAAATACAAAGACTATAATAAATAGATCTATGGTGAGATTATATGATGCATAAAATGGTGAAAATGGTAATAGGATTGATTTTAAAAATCAATATCCACAATCCATAGCTCAAAATATGTTAAAGCGGTGTAGAAATTTGATTAGAGATGTAAAATTAGATGGTTCTCAAAACATATCTACTTGTAGACCATGAACTCACATAAAATTGATATAAAAATACAACATGGACCTAATGAGTAGAGTAGTTGAAAAAATGAACCCACTAAGTTTTGAGAAGCACTAGAGTCCAAACCTCAGAGAGAATCCATGGAGGATTAAAATTATCCACTAGTCAAGAACATAACCTGACAAAGATCTAGATGTTACACTTAAAGTAATCCAATTCGATGCAAATGGATTTTCAAAACCAAATACAAGTAAGATGGTAGTGTTGAAAAGAAGAATACAAGACTCATCACAAATGGGTTTGCAAATTATAATCCATTAATTATGAGGAAACATTTTCTCCCATAGTTAAGTTCAAACATATTAGGATGATTTTTTCTCTACATAAACAATTTGGATGGAAAATACACCACTTGGATGTTAAAAGTGTCTTTCTCAATGATGATATTAAAGAATATTAATTATTTATACAACTATAATTTTTTCCCATTCTAAATTCGGAAATATATTTTGTAGACTCCTCAAGTTACTATGTGGTTTAAAATCCCCGCAATGTAAAAAATATTACATCAAGATTGATGATCATTTCATTCAAAATGGATTTAAGAAAAACCATTATAATCCCAATATCTACCTCAAACAATAAGTACGGAAGATATGGTGGTTGTTATAGTCTATATCAATGATCTAGTAATCACTTGTATTTTATCGATTGTAATTGATGCAAAAATAAAAATTAAAAGATCTTGTGACATGAAAAATATTAGGCTTCTCCACTATTATCTTGGATTGGAAGTTAGGAAAATAAAGAATCACATTTTTGTGAGTCAAATGAATCATGTCAAGAAAATGATTGATAAATAAAATATGATGGAATATAAACCTATTTCTACATCTATGGAGGAAATCCTTTAAATGTCTAAATTATATCTATCACTTTAGGTAGATGCAACTCTCTATTGAAAATTTATTGGGAACTTCATTTACTTGACCTATACTAGGCCAAATATTAGCTATGTAGTGAGCTAAATTTCTCAATTCATGCAAGATACCAAAGAAATACATTGTAAATTAGGGAATATAAAACATAGGTATATCAAAGGAACAATTGACTTTGGCCTAGAATACAAAAAAAAAAAAACCAATTATTTTTAATAGGGTATGTAGATTGATACCATGCTTCAAACATTGATGATAAAAATTTCACTTCGAGATATGTATTTTCTTTTGGTTCTATTCATATATCATGTGAGAGAAAGAAGAATAAAGTTGTTTCTCATTCTTCTACTAAATTATAATTTCATGCTACAACAAGAGCCATCTACGAAGTGATATAGATACATCACATTCGTGAAGGTTTAGGAATTCCAAAAATGTCACCGCCATCTTTCCCCGTGATAATGAAGGTGTAACAAATATTGTTTATAATCCTATACTTTATGATAACACCGATCATATAAAACTACTAATTCATTAATTACATAAACATATTCATTAGCACAATATACGACTCCATTTTTTAATAATGGAAGAACAATGAATGCACATATCTTCATCAAATATCTTGCGTGCATGTGAAAAATTTGAGGAATTTACAAAAGTTATGACTTGTTCACTTGATATCAAGTTGAATTAAGGTGAACTAATAGAAATAATAATATAGTTTTATTCTATAGTGAAATTTATCACTACTATTAATAAGGCACATGAGGACAATTTCGTGAATAGGTTTAATAGTTGCAGGTGTTGTAATTAGACTAGGATGTTGACTCATCCATTGAGTCATGCTTTGTGTACAATTAGGGAACTATACATGCAATTTATATTTATATTTTATCTAAAGTTTTGCACTTGCTAATTATTTATTTTAGTGTTACAATCATTGTGTAACTCTATTGCCCGATTTATATAAATATTGTAGTATGTTTTTTATTAATATATTATTTAGATTCTATTCTTACAACTAATCTGATCTTGTAATTTTATCAATCTACATTCTATATAAAACTATTTAAGAGCGAATAACCATTCAATGGTCTAATCTCATACAAAATGGTTACTTCCTAAGAACAATATAATTCATAATTCATTAAAAAAGCATTTGTAGATGATTCCTTACATGTGCTTACCTTTATCACACCCAAATTACCTTCTAAACTCATTACAGAGATAAGTACACTATTATTCATCTCTGCACATATTTAGCACATGCTCTAATTGATCTATATTTAAATATTATATATATATATATATATATATGAATTTTAACAATTATTTTTAATCTAAATAAACATCTTAATTCTAACCTTGAACTAAATTTAAATGAGTAATAACCCCATATTCAAACCTATTTTTCAGCTAAATCATTTGGTGAACCCACTTATTGTTAAAATCCTTAACCTATTTGGCATAGATTATCTTGTTGCAAATAGGCCTTATACACAAACCCTAATCATATTTAAGGATTCTCTCTATTTTTTTTCTTTCAATATTCCTTTACAATTTTTATTTTCCCTTACTTTTATGGCCATCTCTACCAAACCTTCATGAGGGTAATTTTCTCATAATGATTTGAATCCTCATACCGAAAATTTTGATTTAATTAATTAATAAGAATTTATAATTTATATTTCTTAATCCTTAACATATTGATGCACTCTTCTATATATTTAGGGATGAGAAACATTACTTGGCTACATCTAAAAATCTTATATCCAATATTCTAGAATCTAATATTATTTCATCTTCTATCTCTACATCTACTATTGTCACATCTACTAACCTTCCATGTATTCTCAATAAGGAGGAATCTACTATCCCCTTTAGCAAGATATAAATATTATCATAAATTATACTACTAATCCTACATATCTTTATCACACCCATGGGATCTTGCATTCTTCCTCTACTGCATACGCCCTTGATAATCTCATATTTTTTATTTATATACTAATATGTTGCAATAAAATGTGGGTGTATCTAGAGATTCTAATATCATGGATTATAATCAAGATATTTATAATAAAATTGCACATGAGGTGGAATGTCATCCTTTACCCATAGGTTTTGTGTCCCCTAATATTCCTATGTATGAGGGAAAAGGTGACCCTAAAAAAGCATTCTCTTTTCATATTTATTTCTTATATGTTTTCAATGATACACTTAGCATCAAGATTTTTCGTATAAGTCTTATGGATTATTTCATATAATGGTTATATGATCTATGTAATAAATTAGTGAGGTATTTAAAAGCTAATCACTTTATTTCACACTTCTCTCTTAACATTGGTGATAAGGTTTCCCATTCCCAAATGGACAAAATACAACAATGCTTCAAGAAACCAATTATTGATTATATATTTCTCTTTGATATAATACTTAAAAAATGAGAAACATACTTGAAAATAATCAAATTTAGGATCTATTTACTCATACTCTCATATTTTGATCCTTTAATAAGTATGTGGAAGATCCTATGAAGTTCAAGTTTTTATGCACGAAGTTGAAAGGTCATGCATCTCTTTTGTGGGAGTATATCCAAACCAACCATGTATAGCATAACAAGTAATAAATTGACACATGGGATAAAATGGTCATGAATCTCAAGAAAAATATTTCACCTAAATATTTTCAACTCATTTTTTTCAAAAAAATTCAAGGTTTTTAACAAATATAGCTTAGTGCTAAAAATATAATAAAGAATTTTACCAAATCTATATTAGTGAAGTACATGTGGAGGATGATTAGGAGAGACATGTAGAGGATGATTTGGAGAGATGTTTGGAGGATGATTTGAAGAAGATATATATATATATATATATATATATATATATATATATATATACATACAACATTTTGGATATTGATTCAAGATGAGTTTAGTTTGTTACAATTCCATTCCATAGAAGATGCCTATCAAGGTATACTTTGAAGGAAGAGGAAAAGTTAGGACACAAATGAAAAATATATAACTATGAGAAGAGGAAGTCCTAGAAAGGTCATATATGAGGTGGATGAAGAGATAATTCTTTGAAAGGGGAAGTAAATTCATGACACCATCTCTAGGAGGTGGAAATACATCTAGGGGTAGAGGATACTTTTGTTGCGAAGATGCATAGATTTAGCAACAAACGTTACATGTTTCAAGAAATAGAGCATAGATTATATGAGTTCCCGCACACCCGTAATGGCAAAGTAAGATAAGTGTGCACATTGTGCAAGGTGAAGTAGATGGATTTTTAATTCATGAACGAGAACTAAATATGGTAAAACTGATAATGTTCAAGTGCATAAATTGTTTAAACCAGAAAAGGAGGAGATTAGTCCTAAGTAGAGAAGAATTTTGTTTAGGATGACATGTAAGATAGGGGGAAAATTATAGAAGGTGATAGTGAATAGTGAAAATAATGATAATTTCATTGTATAGTAAATGATGGACAGGATAAAACTTAAAATAATTTAAAATCCAAATCCATATAGGGCTCCACATTTCATAAAGGAAATTATATATTGGTGAAAGAAAAATGTCTTGTTAAATTGCATACCAAGAGATATGAAGATGACTTGACATGTGACACCGCACCCATGGGTGCATGCCATGTGCTACTTTGAAGGCCTTAGTAGTTTGACCAAAATATGCAACATGATGAATGTGGAAACATATACATAGTGGAAAAGGATGGAAATAAGGACACTCCAAACCCATAGTTTGGAAAGGGTGAAACAACATTGAAGTTCTTGATTCTCTCGGAAAATCGATTATGAGTTTCAAAAAGTAGCATAGTGCATGTTTTATTCTCATAGTGACTACCACACAAAGAGAATGAATACTACAAGTGGTTGAATGAGACAAACTAATGCCACAAAAAGTGAAAAAGATATTGGGAGAGCTTTTTAGAAGTCTGTATAATGAGTTACCTAAATGGTTGCCACTTATAAGAGATATTAGTCATTCAATGGACTTAATTATAGGATAAAAATTGTTGAATAAGAACATTACATGACAATACTATAGAAAAATGTTGAGATATATAGGAAAGTCCAATAATTTTAGGATAGAGGACTCATCGAGATAGTGTGATTCCATATGCTATGTCAAAAATTTTAGAACAAAATAAGGGTGGGTAATGGTGTATGTGTACTAATCTAAGTGCCATAAATAAGATTGTAATCAAGTACATGTTTACATTTCCCCATATATATGATATTGTGGATTTTCTGATTGGAGATATGTATTTCGGAAGGTTTACCCAAATATCAAATACCATTCAATTCTCATAAGGGAGGAAAAGAATGGAAGATAACATTTAAGACTCAAAAAGCATTATATGAGTGGTGTGTGATGTCATTTAGATTGTGAAATACATCGAGTAATTTAATGATATTGATGATCGAAGTATTGAAACCGATTTCAAGTTTTTTTGATCACGTATATAGATGAGATTATAATTTTTAGGACACGTGAAGAGAATTTTCTACACATCAAACAAGTGTTGTAAATATTGTGAGAAGATAATTTGTTGTTTAATTTGAATATATTAAATTTTAAAAAAGAATAATTATTATACATGGGGTTTTTGATTTTAGAGGAAGGACTGAAAATGGACCATAATAATGTTTTTGTAGTGGAGATTGGTCTTTACATTAGATTTCAATTTATGAATGCAATTTTCATGGGTTAGCTATCTTGTACAAAAATTTCATCAAAAACTTCAGTGGTGTGAGTGTGCCAATTAATGAGTCGCGAGAGGAGATAAAAATAAGTTTTTCTAGAGCATCGGTGGAGAATTTTTTTGTTGTGGAGATAATAAAGAAGATAAAAGACCAGCCAATGACGCTAGTTGTAAAATCATTGACATAGTATTGATTCAAGAAGATAGACATGTTGCACATATTTTAGTGAAAATTTGTATGACGTTAAGAGGAGGTGAGGTTTTAATGATCAATTTTTTACGTAATTGTGTAAGAATTGAAGAAATGGATACGTTATATGTTTCCTAAGAAATTTATGTTTCACACATACCATTAGGAATAATATTTTACCAATAGGGAGGGAGAGTAAAATCAAATACATGTAAGCGGGAGGATTACTTACAAGGATACAAATTTGGGTTGAAATAAAAGAGTGTAAAATCTAACAATGTGGAAGATGCAATCAATATGTGTAACTATTTATTAACATATGTGAGACTAGAAAGTTGTGGGTTTTGAAGACATGAAGGAGATGTATGTACATGATGAATATTTCTAAGAAGAATGAGAAGATTTCACACTACCCGAAGTGTTGATTTATGACAACTTTTTGCACTACTTTAAACATGTCAATTATTTGTTCGAAGAGGACATTTTTTCATAGTTCATAGTTCAATATGGGGAAACTTGGTTGGGGAAAATCATTGTAGAGGATTAGTGGGGAAGTTTGGCTTGGATAAAACCTTAGCATAGTTAGGGAGAATACATTTTTTCCATGAATGAGTGTAGATGTATGTACGTTTGTGAAAACATGTCGTGTTTATTATTTTCCTAAAGGAAGATCTCAAAATGTAGGGTTATATCAACCTTTTCCCATTCCAGAGACACGCTGGGAGATATAAACATGGATTTTATTTTGAGATTTCTTAGCACATAAAGGTATAATAATTTAATTTTTGTAGTAGTTGACCGATTTTCAAATACGACATATCTTATTTATCATAGGAAAACTAATGAAGAAATGCATTTTACAAATCATTTCTTTAGGGATATTGTTAGGCTACATGGATTACTAGATAGCATACTGTCTAATAGAGATAAAAAATTATGGGTCATTTTTGGTGAATGTTGTGGAAGAATTGGTATACTAATTTGCAACTCAATCAACATACCATCAACAAATTGATGGGTAAAAGAGTTAGTAAACATAATCCTTGGATATTTTTTTAAAGAGGGAACTTGAGATTTATATTTAGCACATGCAGAAATTTCATATAACAATTGAGCAAATAGGAGTACAAGTAAAACACCATTCAAAATTGTATATGGGAACAACCAAATAGGATTTGTAGAGTTAATATACTTACTATGAAATTAATATATGAGTGTTGAAGTTGGATACTTTATAGAACACATGAAAGAAGTGTATCGAAAGTACACAATCAATTGTAGAAGATGAATGCATAGTAAAAAAACATAAATGATAAAAAGAGAGATGTTGAAAATCATATTAGAGACATGATATTAACATAATTAGACAAGGAAACAATTCCTAAGAGAACATAAAATAAGCTTAATTGGCGTAAAATAGGACACTTTGCATAATTATTTGGAAGTATTTGTAAAATTATTATAAGGTTTAATTTCTGAAAGTGTTTTTATCTCTAATATATTTACTTGTGTTGGATATTTACCCATAGAAGGTAGCCTAGGAAGGTGATGAGGTATCATAATATGAAAATGGCGAGACTAGATTGGAGAATAGAGATGCTAGAAAAATAGCATGATGAAGCATAAGTTAAAATAGACACTATAATCAAGAAGACATGGAAAAGGCATGTACAAAGTATTTGGTCAAATTGAAAGCTAACAAGAATGAAGATGGAATGTTTCTAAGTGATACAAAGTTTACATAACTTGGAATTTTGGTTACTTGAGCATGAGCTCAAGATTTAGAATTATCTGAAATATATGATGCATGTAGTACCCACTCCCCTTTGACACTATTTCATTATGAGGTTATTACCATTGAATTCATACTTAGACATTCTGATTATTATATCCGTATTAGTAGACGATAGACTATGCGAGATATTTGCACTATTGACATGTTGTGATTTATATTTTGATTATGATGCACTAAATGACGATGATGGACAGTTATATATGTTGATTTGCATTCTTTTGATTTATAATAACATTTCACATTATGGATGCATCACCTATGTTGGATTCTTTGATTAGAATTATGATTTTATGGATGTTAGAATTTCATTAATTAATATGATGATATGTTATACAATTGTTAATTTTGGATGACGATTATTTATTTTTATATGTATATTATTCTCGATGTTGTTCATGTGTTGTAGGGATAGAGAGGTATTTTTTTATGTTATAGGAAATTTTATCACAAACATTGAAAGGGGATAGGGGACCAACCACGAGAAGGATGTCGGGTGTTGTGCAACATGCCCAAAATTTGACAACTTGTGTATAATGTTAGGTTGTGTTCTTTCATTCTTTGTTAGGAGGTTCCCATAGGGTGGTAACCTCATTTATGTGGCCATGTGTGTAATGTGTTTCCCTTTCTTTTAATTTTTTTCTACTTGTTTGAAGTTGTTCTCGCATGTGTTTAATTAGGAAATATTGTTTCTTTATGAACACTTGATAATGTATTTAATTAGCTAGTTTAGCTTAAATTTAAATTAAGAGGGAAGAAATGACAATGGGATATAAATTGGGTAGATGGTCCTTGAAATATTGTGGATGTAAACAAAATTTGTGTTGGGTTTTGTGTTGTGTACTCTTTCACAACTTCAAAATTCGGATTTTAAATTAGGAGGCTTTTTTTGAGGCTTGTGGGACAAGTTAAGCTTCTCCCATACCTCTTAAATTCATCCAACAACCATACCTATGGTATGGGAAGTTAATTTTATGATTAGTTATGTTTTTAGGATAATAAAAGGGTAAGTAATTACACTTGTTACTTACCACATTTAAGTTTTTCCTTAATAAGTATGGTGTGCAAGTTGGAGTGTCATGTGGGCATGTCAGAAGTGTTACATGTGCATTTAATTGTTTTGGGTTTGGTGTTTGACTTGTGTGTTGGAATGGAGGGATGATGAAGTGGCATCCTACATGGATCCACCTCATCATCCTCACATCCCTTTCTATTTATTGGATGATTTTTATGGATTTGTAGTTAGTTTCCTTATTTGCTTCTCTTGCATTTTTAAAAATTGGTCTTTATTTTCATACTTGGGATTTTTCTTTGGAATTGCATCTTGGATTGAGCTTGGGTGAAGTATTCAAAAGCTTGTTGAGAAAAGGAATTAAATTTACTGAAATTAATTATGGGAGGGTAAGTTTGGACTTTAGCCCTAAAGTATTAAATAAATAAATTATTTTAGAACTAAAAGGATGAATTAAATAATTTTATAATAGAGTTATCCTAACTTATGGTTTATAAGGGTTAATTAATGAAATTGATCGGGAACCTTAGGAGGGGAGTTAATCCTAAAATGATTGGATTTAAATAATAATTATTAATAGTTAATTAAAATGAAGAATTTATTAACCATAAATTATTTTAATCTAGTTGGAGGTTAACTGTTGCAATCCGTTTAAACAAAAAAAACTATTCCTTAAATTTCCCTAACTAATTATTTTGTTTTGTGTGGGAAAATGTGGGCATTTCACTTGGTATCGAACCTTGGGTTCAATGCTTAAACCCAGGGCACATTTGGAAAAATGAAAAAAAAAGTAAACCAAACACAACTCCAAACCTAGAACACAAAACATTGCAATTTCTTTTTAAACGTAGAAAAATGAAACAAAACCTAGATGATGATGAAGTGAATCTCATCTTGATCTATGCAGAGGCATAGATTGAGTGATGATTTCTTACACGTCAAGTTAGATATACCACCCCTAGAGCGGTGTTTACCAATATATTTCCATAGTTACTATAGACATTATAGGATGTCAATGCAGTTATAAAAGGTGGAGCGGTAGGGGGACGAGCTAGTCAGCATGATAGAGAGCCATCAATATCAACTTGTATCATGTCATGAAAAAGTGAAGAGTATAGAGAAGAGAACTCCCATGTGGAGTCAACTAGGCCAGATTCAACATAGAGCGAACATGGAGATACAACTATGGGACACAAAGAAGGATATAGGATCCCTAGGGTGAGGAATGATCATGCGAGAGAGAGATAGGGGCGCGGACAATCGACAAAAGCAGATCACATCAATGAGATATCAAGTTTAACCCACCTCGTTTCACCGGATACATAGAAGGATTTCAGACTGATGCATGGTTGGTTATCTTGAGCGGATGCCTTAAGCTATGTCCTTGTTACGGCAACATGAAATCACGTTTTGTTATCCACCTTCTGAGAGATGGAGCTGAAGTTTGGTGGAGGATTGAGGAGAAGAAGCTCCATGTAGATTCTAAGACAGTTACTTAGGAGATCTTTGAGGAGAGTTTTAGGAGTAGATATATATCCAAGAGATTCATCTAGTAGTGGATCGATGAGTTTCATGATATGCAACAAGCATGCATGACGGTAGCATAGTATGAGGGTTAGTTTCTAGATCTACTTTAATATGTAGATTACATGCAGGATGAGAAGGTTAGGGTTCATAGGTTCATCGGGGCTTGAACTTGGAATTGCGTGGGGTAGTATGAATTCATTGTCTGCAAACACTATCATAGGTCATGGAGAAGGCCTACATTATAAAGGAAATTAGGGGGAAGACTAAGCAAGTTCAAGACAAAGTGAGGAGCCATATACAACAAATGCAAGATAATAGGTGGAGGGGATCAACTCCTCCTCCCGGTGGAAAAAATTAAGCACAATCTTCCTTCGGACTTTTCCTCGAGTGATAGAAGACTTGACCATCCTTTCAACCTCCACGGTGACATAATGATCGGATAGGGAATAGTATGGGACCTATAGCTAGGGGCCCAACAAGACATAGACTTCACCTAGAGCACGCTTAGTAGGGATACATCCACCACAACACCCATAGAGATCTATGGTGGGATCAACAGTTCTACATCATGGACTATTATGCCACCTAGAGGATTATCTTCTTAGTGGAGAGAATCGGTAGTTGTAATGGGTGCGGTGTATATGGACATAAATAGAGAGAGTGTCCTCCTAACCCTATTAATCAATGTAAGGCACCTATTTCTGAGGATATGGTTGGTGAGATGGTTAGGATCCCGAATATTTATGCAGCAGATGAGAACCACCGGGAAGAACACTAGGAAAAAATAATTGAGACCATAGGTGGCATTTGGCATTTCTACCCTATCTTATTTGATTCAAGATCTTTAGATTCTTTCATTTCTCCATCAATAGTAGAACAATGCAAGCTGGTGGCAGTTACGCAGGGCCTTCGTTTGGATATTGATATGGATTCTAGAGCAAAACTCTCAGTGGAATCCTTAGTTAAGGAGTCCATAGTTGACCTGTTAGTGTACAATCACAAAGCACCCCTGAATGGCCTTGGTGTGAAGTGGGGCATTTAGTGTGATTGCACAACATGGGACCATCTCTCAAGTTGTGGGACTTGCAAAACTTGAGATGGACCTCCGAGAAAGCCAATTCTTGCTTCCTAATCTACACCAAAAGCTACTCCAATGTAGGAAGAACCTATTCTATCCTAATCTAACCATTCCAAGGGGACAGAGAGAGAGAGAGGGTGAAAGATCCTACACTAAGTGGTGATACACCAGAAAAGGAAGTGGTTAAATCACAGATCCAACTGCCTGAAGTGGAGAGAGGTGAGCAGAGGAGAGGGTGGATAGAATGCACCACGAACTAGAGATAGATTTCACACGGAACACCACTTCAAAACCCATTAAGAACAGCTCCCAAAACCTACAACAAACATTAGAGTATGCACAGTATACCCTGCAATGATGAAAGGTAAGAAGAGATAAAAAAATAATATAAGGATGGATAGATGCATCATGAAATAGATTTTATTGCTCCAAAATGATACACGGTACATCATCACTAGGCAAGAGGTAAGAAAATTCCATTACAGAGCCATGGGAGGAGGCTTAGACTTTTCATTCTACCTTAAGGTAGAAAGAGAGAGGGGGAGGATAAACATCAACAAACCTTTTGAGTATGCCCCTTCATTACAATATGTAAGAAGAATAGGAGAGAGAAGATGGAAGAATTTGAATCCTTCTTCAACCACCTTGAGATATGTATAGAATCCTGCTTCAAAGCTTAACCACTATCAATCAATTCCCCTCTCAGATTTTCCCATAATATTTCAATTATCATCATTCCTATGTCTATTTTGCGTGTCGAAGAAGGAGAACGGTAGATCAAATCATCAAATCTTGGTAGTTGAAGAAATTGGATTACGTATTAATGGCCTAGAACTTTTTCTCACATTTTGACCCATTAAATCATATTAAGAATGATATTTTATGTTTCCATGGTGTAGAGGTGTCAAGATGTTTCCAAAACATCTTCTCCCACCTAAATTTGAGTTTCCAGTCAAAAGATATGGTTGTTTGAAGATTCGAACTACGGGAGTGCAATATTGAAAGAGTTTGTTCATACAGGGTCCATGTGGCGGCCTCACACAGCTTGGAGATTTTGCGCCTTCCTTTCAATCTAGAAATAGCAATGGATTCGTATGTGGTGGCTCCTATGAGCTCTTTGGGATTCTTTGTATTTTTCCTGAGTCCCTTTGCTTGGCAGGCAAAAATTCTGACCCTAGACATGTAGAGGCCTGACACTTGTTTAGAAACCTACCCAAATTTTACTCTTGAAACAACACCGTGTTCATACTTGGTTCCTTTCACCTACCTACCTCTGCTTTGACTATTTAAACCCTGACTCTGTCCCTTTTTTGACTTGGGACACGCGGTGAGCCCGCGCTCGTTTGGGAACTGCCTCCAAACTTTCCTTTTGAAATCGCGCCAATGAGACATGTGGAGGCTTCCGCTGGTTCTCTATACTTAACCAATTTTGGGCCCACTCTCCTTTTTACCTCTATTGACCATTAGCTATGTGGAGGGTCTGGCACAAGTTTGAGTCTCAAATCGAATCCTGATTTTGAATGTGCGTCATTCGGAAACTTGGCACCTTCAAATTTAGTCGAAGAATTTTCAACGACCAATGCAACTTTTAGGGTTACGGATGCGTGGAGGCTCGGCACTTTTTTTGAGGAATACCTTTTGGATTTAACCTTTGAATATGTGTCATTTGGACACTTGGAAGCTTCGATATCTCCTCCATATTTAGCCAATTTTGGGGCTCGTTCTGAGCCATTTACAGAGTTCAAATACTTCGAGCATTCGTCGTTTCCTTTCATTTGAGCCTCTAATCCTTTGACACTATCTTCACTTTCCCGACCCTGTTATTCCATTTTAGAGTCTTCCTATAATTTTTTGTTGGATTTGAAGTGTGGGTTCATTCGATGAAGCCTTTTCTTGAATTTCTTTCTGCATGGGGTCGTGTTTGATCAATTTTCCGGGGTGAAAAATTGAGATAACATGACCTAAGACCTTTCATCACTACTTTGGATCTTCATATCCTTCCCTTGGGTTCATATGGAGTTATCTTGGGCATGGATTTTTTTCTACACACGAGCTAGAGGTTATTGTTACAACAATTTTATATCTTGTGTAGACGAATTAGGAGTTGAGTTAGTGATAGTTGGAGTTAGGAAACCCATCTTTATTTACACCATATCCAATATGCAGGTGAAGCGGTGTGTGCACTAGGGTTTTTCAGTTATATTCCATCACTATTAGTGATCGGTCATAGGTTGAGACTCATTGAGTTTCACTTGATGACCACCCCATTTTGTAGGATTTTTCTAATGTTTTTCCTAGTGAGTTGTCAGGGTTACCTCCACCATGTGATATACACTTTCATATCAACTTGGTCCCCTGGAGCAAATCCTATCTCACACGCACCATATAGAATGACCACACATGAGCTATGTGAGCTCAAGTTATAGTTAGAGGGTCTTCTTGAGAAATGCCTAATACGTCTAAGTGTATCTCCTTGGGGTGCACAAGTGATTTTTGTGAAAAATAACAACGAGATCCTTACGCTTGTGTGTGGAATACACATAGCTCAACAAAGTAACAATAAAAAATTGCTACCCCCTTCCATGGATAGATGATTTATTTGATCAAATGATGGTGCCACCATATTTAATAAGATATATCTTAATTCATGCTAGCATCGCCTAAGGATTATGAAGGAAAATATCCACAAGACAAATTTCAACACTAGATATGGCCACTATGAGTTCATAGTAGTGCCATTTGGTCCGGAAAACACCCCTATAGTATTAATGAGTTTGATGAATATGGTGTTCGGATGTTTTTGATCACTTCATGCTTGTGTATGTGTGAGGAGCTCCTTCGTCGATTCTGCATGTCCTTGTGAGCAACAACTATACGGAAACCTAGAGAAGTGTTCCTTTTTCCAGTCATAGGTTTAGTATTTAGGTCACCTTATTTATGGGGATGGTATCGCATTCGATCCTTTTAAGATTATAGATATTAAGGATTTTCTTACACCAACCAATGTGACCTAGGAGCATAGTTTCATGGGATTGGCGGGTTATTATTAGTGCAAAATCCCAACACCCCCGAATGGCGTCAAATTTGAGTGGGGCACCCAGGTGTGATTGCATAACATGAATCTTTCCCCAAAGAGTGGGACTTTGTGAATCGAGAAGCTTTACGGATGAAGGTGGATCTTATTCCTCTCTTTGAGTGCCCATGTTCGATTGCAAAGGATATATTCTAAAACCGATTCTAACTTTCCAAGGAGACAGGGAGAGAGAGATGCTATAAATAAAACCTAATCTAACAGAGGTGATGCACCAAAGGAATGTTGAACATCTGCATTTCCCTTAAACACAAACCATTAAAATGTGATACAATAAACATGCACAGATGACCAAAATGTAATGAGAGACCATGTGGATTTAATAAACACAAGAGAGGGTTGAAGTCATCCACAAACTTATCTTATTGCTCCAAAATTGATACAGTACATTACAGTAGCCAAGGGGAAAAAATTTCATTATAATTTTAATGGGGGATTCAAAACTCCACAAATTTGCTCGCTAGGAAGAGAAGAAGGGAAGGCGCAAAGAAAGAATGTCCAATGTTTAGAAATTTCCCCTCTTGTATAATATATAGGAATGATTAGAGAAGGAGGCAGAAGAAATCAAGACTCTACTCAACCACCCCAAAAGGGGAAATGAATTCCCCTACAACAATGATGGGTCTTGCTACAATACCCATGCCCCCATCATTGTTCCTTGTTGGGAAAGAAAGGAGGTCCATTATTCATCATGGTGGTAGGTGGGAGAATATCTCAAAATGGTGGACCGATGCATTAATGGTGGCATGCGAGTAGGCTGGTGCCGAGGGTTTTCCTAAAAGTCCTCTCCTACCTGATTTTAAGCTTCCAATCAAAAATTTGGCCACCTAAAGGGGCTTCAGGCTTGGAGTCTACCCACACAAGATGGAGGTGGTGAGCCCATGCATCTTAAGATTTTTCCCCCTCTAGTTGGCTCTCTGAAGTTGCACCGAAGGGACATGTGCCGTCATCCACGAGTTGGTTCTGTCTTCTTTTATTTCTATCTAAGCCCCTATTGTTAGTGAAAACACTATGTCTAACTCCGCGACACATGGAGGTTTCATGCTTATTTGAGACCGCCTTTTGGTCACACCTTTGAAGTTTCATAGATGAGGCACGTGGAGGCTTCCACCGACCTGTTGTCATTTCCTTTTTGTCCTACTCGAGTCCCTTCATTTATGAGCAACATGTCGACTCGAGACACGTGGGGGCTTGTACTTTTTGGGTCTTTCCTTTTGGGTCGCGCCTTTGAATTTGTGCAATTGGGACATGTGGATCCTTTCACCATCCTTAGACTTTTCAACAGACCACTCTATCCCTTTTTGGTTCTAACTATGTGGCGAGACCGCACTTGTTCATTGACCCTGTCTGGATCTAAAGCTTGGAGGTGCGTCATTCGTATGTGTGGAGGCTTTCATGGTTCCTTCATTCCTTAGCCGTTTCGATGGCCAGCTCTACCCCATTTGGACTCCCGGCCATGTGGTGAGCTCGTGCAAACTTGGGGACCACCTTTTGATTCAACCTTTGGAGATGTGTCGTTAAGGCATGTGGCACCCTCCTCGGGTAATTATTTTGCCTCATTTACTCGACCTTGCTTTCCATTTTTGAGTCGGACTGTCCTTTGATTTGGAATCGATGATGAACCCACTTGGACTGAAATGTACCCTTTGGTTTTATCATACGTACGGTCTTGTTTGAAAAAAATTTCCCAAGAGGGGAGTGTAAAATTATATAACAATTCAAAGTGACTCATGGGGAGATGAAAAGATCAGCGGCCTTACTACATCCATTGGGTATGGTGTCACAAATAATAGCCGGGTATTGATCCTGTTCTTGAAATGGACTCCCCGATTGCTTGCACTTGGTGACCTTAAACCTTCCCCACTAGGAATGGACTATGCACAATCAACAAACACCACAACACACATTATATACAAAAACTAAAAACCATACATTTCTCAAGTGGGATATGTAGAGTGTGTAAAATCACTTGTTCTTCCTGAAAAAAAAACTAATCCTACCCTACAATAACAAGAGAGATGGACAACTTCAAACAAAACCAAAAATGGGCTATGTAACTTAGTCAGTTTCTTTTATTACAATCTACAACCATGAAAATGATTTGGGAAAAATATAAGGAGATTAGGAGTGAAAGGTTGGATGTAAATTGATCCTTCGTCACTTCATTCATCAAGGTGTCAACAAGAAGAAAGACATAGATCCCTTCCGAATGTTGTTCGATCAGTTCTAAGGGGTATTGTTGTTGATCCTTGGAACATTGAAGTCCTCCCTCATGCTTAGAAGAAAACATGACTGGTGTTGGCTTCGCTCTTGGCGCTAATGAGGCCAAGTACCTTATAGAGAACAATCTATTCCTTTGAATGTGTCCAATACTCGAATTTCAACTTAAGAAAGGAAGTCTTCTTGCAAGCCTTCCTAGAAGAGGTGATTGTTTGCAACTCAATTTTATTCATCTTGCATGTCTATAGACAACGATGTGGTAGCTTGGTGAGTGGTACGAAAGGGATGGTAACGTCCTATTCTTTTCCTTTCTCTACTACATTTTTGGTACTTAAAAGATCAAACTATCCTAACTTTAATTCAAGAGGCATGTCTTTGAAGACCGTAGGTTGTGTTTTCACATCCTCCTTTATGGAGGAATGTCCCCTGTGGTTGAAGGATGAATGATGGGGCAGTTAAAGTTGTAATTTCAATGGGCCACTCCTCATCAAAACATTCCTCTAGTTCTGATAGGAAATAAAACTCTTCGTTATCCTATTGTAGCAATATTTCTCCCTCTTGCATGGCGACCTTCAAATCTACATTCTTTTCACCATGTGTAGCTCCATCTTCAAACATTAAGCTAGTGAGTTCAAATTCTTCCAAAAAATCATATTTTTGGAGAGATTGAGTGGGAGAGAAATCTATAACTTCTTGTACAACCCACTCATGATTCAGTGCCTCTGAATTCATCTTGTTCACCTCCATGTGCTCCTTCTCAATTGGACTTGGAGTTAGTTGTTATTTCTCTTCCTTTGATTTTGTAATGGGTGCATAACCAACAACCATCCAAAAAAATAGTTCCAATGTGGAAACTAAGTTATGAGAAAATCGATTGTTGATCATGACTTTCTTCCTCTTGCTCCACTGCTGCAACATTGGCTCCAAACTCAGCCCCGACCACAAGTTTCTCTTCAACTTTCACCTCCTCTCTTGGCTTCACCATCAAGGGAAATTTTTCAATACCGAACTTAAGAGACCATCTCTTCAAGTCCTCTATTATTTTTTGAGCTCTTGTTGTTGTCCTCCTTGGCTGGTTTTTTGACTATTTTCTTCCCAAGTTGAACTTGGCAAGAAGGTAAGAGGAGGGTTGGGTTGGGGGACAACCGGTTTTGCAATTATTTGTGGTGGTGGGAGAGATGAAACTTCATGTTT
Source organism: Taxus wallichiana var. yunnanensis (assembly GCA_018340775.1). Lineage (NCBI taxonomy): Eukaryota > Viridiplantae > Streptophyta > Pinopsida > Cupressales > Taxaceae > Taxus > Taxus wallichiana. The sequence continues at coordinate 401,185,152 of CM031243.1, forward strand.
CTTTGGAGGGGATGACCATTTGGAAGGGAAAAGGGCAGAAGAATTGAGATGAGGTGGAAGACCAGAAAATGGAGGAGTGAAACTAAAGATGGGGGTAGCAGGTGAGAGACTTGAAAATTGAAACTCATAACAAGATGGTGCTGCTTGGGGAATGGGAAGAGGATTGTGGGGTAGAAATGCTAAATTTTCCCATTGACCTGCAAAATATTCAACATCCTTAACCCATTCTTCAAGTTGGGGCAGCATCTCAACGATGTAACTGAGTTTCTCTTATGGGCTGAAATAGCTTGGAGCAGGGCCTTCCCATGGACAAGGGACCCTAAATCCAATATTGAATGCTTTCTCTTGATTCGTATCCTGGGCCTACATCATACCTACCTCCAATTTGTCTATATTTAGCTGCAGCTCCACATTATCTGGCGTAAGATATCCCCCATAGTTGACATACTCTTGTTCTTCCACAACTGCATAGTCTGGCTCATGTCCACACTGATTTGCATATTGCTCTTGTGAGTATGCCCATTGTTGATTTTATTTATAACATGGGTCTGGAGGAGGTTGATAATAACTTGAGAATGAATTTTGTATGTTTGGAGGAGAGTATGGATTGTATGGTAGTTATTGCAAATGTGAGTTCCACTGTGGGAATGAAGCCATGATTGCACAACTTCATAGAATGGAAGAGAATGAAAGAAATGGAAGAAAATGGATGGGGAGAAGGTCTAAAACTAAGAGAATTGGTTTTTGACCAGATGGAGTCACTAGATGTGCTTGAAGGTGCCTCCAAAGGCTGAAATCTTCACCAAGGCACATCAAACCTGATGAAGTGAAGTGGTAAGGTGCTTCAAACCTATCCCACTGGGCATGCCAAAACATTAGTGTGGTCACATGGTGGTTTAAGATTTGTTGTTGATAATGAGACACCTAGGAAAGATGAGAAAAATCTAACTTCGCCTCCCACTGGGTATTCAACAATTGCTAGTGTAAAATCACAAAGACCCCGAATGGCCTCGAGATTTGAGTGGGGCATCTGGTGTGATTGCATAACATGGATATTTCCTCAAAGTGTAGGACTCTGTGAATTGGGGAAGCTCTCTGGATGAAGGTTGGATCCTATTCCTCTGTTTGAGTGCACACGTTCGATTGCAAAGGATCTATTCTAAAACCTATTCTAACTTGCCAAGGAGATAGGGAGAGAGATGCAAGAAATAAAACCTAATCTAATAGAGGTGATGCACCAAAGGAATGTTGAACATCCACATTTCCCTTAAACACAAACGATTAAAATGTGATACAATATACATGCACAGATGACCAAAATGTAATGAGAGATTAGGCGGATACAATAAACACAAGAGAGGGTTGAAGTCATCCACGAACTTATCTTATGGCTCCAAAATTGATACAATATATTACAAGAGCCATGGGGTAGAGATTAAATTATAATTTGAATAGGGGATTTGAAAACTCCAACAATTCATCTCTTGGGCAGAGAAGAAGGGAGGGTGCAAAGCAAGAATGTCCAACACTTAGAAAATTTCCCTCATGTACAATATATTGGAATGATTAGAGGAGGTAGAAGAAATCCAAACTCAACTCAACCACCCCAAAAGGAAAAATGAATTCCCCTGCAACAATGATGGGTCTCCCTACAATACCCATGCCCCTATATGTGTTCCTTGTGTGGCAAGAAAGGAGGCCCATTATTCATCATGGTGGCAAGTGGGAGACTCGACATCCTCGAAAATGGTAGACCGATGCATTAATGGTGGCATGCAAGTAGCAGGTGCCGAGGGATTTCCCAAACGTCCTCTCCCGTTTAATTTTGAGCTTCCAGGTTGAAAGATATGGCCTCTTGAAGAGGTTTTGGGCTAGAGTCTACTTGCGCAAGATCCACCCGAGAGCTGCGTGTCTTAAGATTCTTCCCCCTTCTGTTGGCTCCTGAAGCTGTGCCGAAGAGACATGTGGCATCATCCGTGGGCCAGTTCTGTCTTCTTTTCTTTCTATCTAAGCCCCTAATGTTGGCGAAACATTGTGTTTGACCTACAACATGTGGAAGTTTCATGCTTATTTGGATACCTCCTTTAGGTCACGCCTTTAAAGTTGTGCGAATGAGGCACGTGGAGGCTTCCACTGACCCTGCTGTTGTTTCCTTTGTTTCCTACCTGAGTCCCTTCTTTTTTACGGAGCAACATGTCTGACTCGAGACACGTGGGGGTCTTGCTCTTTTTTGGCTCCTACCTTTTGGGTCATGCCTTTGAAGTTGCGATGTTGGGATGCATAGCTCCTTTCATCGGCCTTGGAATTTTCAATAGCCCACTCTGTCCCTTTTTTGTTCTAACCACATGATGAGCCTGCGCTTGTTCATGGACCCTATTTAGATCTGACCCTTTGGAGGTGTGCTATTGGGATGCGTGGAGGATTTTGTGATTCCTTCTTTCCTTAGCCAATTCGATGGTGGATCTTCCCCACTTGGACTCCTAACCACATGGTGAGTGACACAAACTTGGGGACCGCCTTTTGATTCAACCTTTGGAAATGCGGCATTAAGGCATGTGACACCCTCCTCGGGTTATTATTTGGCCTCATTTTTGACCTTTCTTTCCCATTGTCGAGCCATCTTGTCCCTTGATTTGAAACCCATGGTGAACCCACTAGATTGAAATGACCCCTCTGGTTTTCTCCTACGCAGGGTCTTGTTCACCAAATTTTTTCCATGAGGGGGTAAAATTGGATAAGAGTTATTATAGGAGGTTTGGTTAGGATTATCTCGTATTGCACACCCCATTTCTTCCCTTTAGCGGAAAGGGAAGAAATTTATTTGTTCAGATAGATGTGAGCAGGTCTTCAATAAACTAAAGGAATGCCTTACAAAAGCACCTATTCTTGTAGTATTATATCATTAAAGGGATTTCTTAATGTGTATAGATGCTTCTTTGGCGGGGATTAAAAGGTTTATTGATGGAGGAGGGTCATGTCGTATCCTTTGAGTCTCCAAAACTCAAGGATTATGAGCTCAATAACCCAACTCGTAACCTTGATCTTGCAGTTGTGCATGCTTTTGGTTTGATATAGACATTTCCTTTTAGGTAGGAGATTCATTCTCGGACGATCACTTAATTCTTCGTCACCTCTTCACACAACCCAATATCTATGCTCATTAGTGGCATTGGATGGAGTTTCTTTGCGAGTATAACATGGAGATAGAGCATGTGAGGGGAAGAAGAATGTGGTTTCAGATTCCTTGAGTCATCGGAGACATTTAGTTATGGCTACAGTAGTTGGCATAGACTTGAGGACCAGGATCTTACAACAGCTTCCACATGATTGCTTCTACCTTTTGATTAGAGCATAGATAGAGTCTTAGAGTCCCCTTGAGGGGAAGTTTGATGGATTTTCATTAGAGGAAGATGGTCTTCTTTGGCACAGAGGTCGGATCTATGTACCCAAAGATGGAGGATTGAGGCAGGATATCCTTGTTGAGGCACATCATGCACCCCGATCAGCCCATCCACAGTGAAGAAGATGTACGCCACTTTGAGATAGTTATACCATTGGAGAGGACTTCAAAGAGATATAGCTCATTTTGTATCTTGTTTTTGGATCGTTAGAGGGTGAAGCCCGAGCATCAAAATCCAACCGCCCTTCTTTACCCGCATGTTATACCGGAGTGGAAATGAGACACCATTTCCATGGATTTCATAGTTACTGAACGACATTAACATACCACCATGATGCCATTATGGCCATGATGGATAGATTGACTAAAGTGCCTCTTTTTTATTTGGTGAATACCACCTATATAGCTAGTGTGGTGGCGCAATTGTACTTAGATGAGATTTTTAGACTACATGCGAGGATTCTGTGGAAGATTATTTGTGACCACAGTCCCTTATACACCTATCATTTTTGGATTACCATGCAACATGCCCTTGGGACAAGTATCAAATTCAGTACACCATATCACCCAGAGATAGATGGACAGACAGAGAAGGTAAATTAGATTTTAGAGGACATTCTTCGAATGTATGTCATGGACCATAAATCAAGATGGGAGGAGTATTTGTACTTGATTGAGTTTGTGTATAACAACAAATTCTAGAGTTCTATTAGTATGGAAAAATTTCGAACACTTTATGGTAGGGAGTGCAGGAGACCATTGAGTTGGGACAGATTAGAAGACAAAGTATCTCTTGCGCCGGCTTTGTTACAGGACATGGAGTAGTAGGTTGTGTTAATCGGACAAAGGCTACAAGACGCACAAGATAGACGGAAGAAATATACGATTAGAGCAGTTGATTTGCGCAGCTATGAGGTGGGCATGAATGGGCTGTCTTCATGTTAGAATTCATAAGAGTCTTATCCATTATGAAAAATTCTCTAAGTTAGCTCTTTTATTTGTGGGTCCATTAGAGATATTGGTGCGGATCGATCCCTTAGCTTATCGTCGAAGCCTTATCACACAACTTGTCTCACATTAACGATTTTTTCGTGTTTCTCTTCTTAGGAGATACATTCCACATCACTCTCATGTATTGTATTGGACTACATTGCAGGTGTAGGAGAAGGAGCAGGTGTCTGTGGAACTCATGCATGTCATAGAGTGCAGGACCCTAGGTGTTTGAGGCCAAGAGATTGACCAGGTGCAGGTCTAGTGGGATATGTACGATGTGACTGCAGCGACATGGGACGATGCTACTTTAATACAGGCCCAATTTCCACACCTATATCAGTGACTTCTAGGAGGAATTCGAGTCTAAGGGGAGGGGGATGTAATTTCCACTCATCATCGATACTATTTCATTATGATGTTATTACTTGTTGGATTGATACTTAGACATTTTTATTATTACATCCCTATTAGTAGACAATAGACTATGCGAGATATTTAGATGATTGACATGTTGATTATGACGCACTAGATGAAAATGATGAACAATTATATATGTTGATTTGCAGATATCTAGATTTATACTAACATGTAATATTATGGATGCATCACCTATGTTGGATACTTTGAGTAGAATTATGATTTTATGGAAGTTAGAACCGACCTAATTAATATGATGATAGGTGATAGAATTGTTAATTTTGGATGACAATTACTGATTTTTATATGTATATTATTCTCCATGTTATTGATGAGGCCAAAAGGCCGAGAGAGTATTTTTTTGTTCTAGGGACATTTTACAACAAACATCGAAAGGGGATAGGCAACCAACCACGGAAGGATGTTAGGTTTGTCTGTGCAACATGGCCAAAATATGAGAACTTGTGTATAATATTATGTTGTGTTCTTGCATGCTTTGTTAGGATATTCCCATAGGGGGTAACCTCACTTACGTGGCCACACATGTAATTTGTTTCCCCTTGTTTTTATTTTTTAAAATTATTTGAATTTTTTGAGCACGTGTTTAATTCGGGAAATATTGTTGCTTTATTAATACTTGCTAATGTATCTAAATTAGCTAGTTTAGCTTAAATTTAAATTAAAAGGGAAGAAATGACATGTCGGCAATAAATTGGGTAGATTTTCCTTGAAATCTTGTGAATGTAAATTAGATTTTTGTTAGGTTTTGTGTTGTGTACTCTTTCCCAACTTCAAAATTCGGATTTTGACTTGGGAGCATTTTTAGGATGCTTGTGTGACAAGAAAAGATTGTCCCATGCCTCTTAAATTCATCCAACAACCATACCTATGGTATGCGGAGTTACTTTTAGGATTAATTATGTGTTTAGGATAGTAAAAAGGGTATATAATTACACATGTTACTTACCACATTTAATTTTGTCCTTGATAAGCATGGTGTGCAATTCGGAGTGTCATGTGGGCATGTCATAAGTCTTACTTGTGCATTTAATTACTTTGGTTTGATGTTGACTTGTGTGTTGGAATGAATGGATGATGAAGTGGCATCCTACATGGAGCAATATCATCATCCTCACATCCCTTTTCTATTTATTGGATTATTTTGATGGATTTTGGGTTACTTTCCTTATTTTCTTCTATTGCATTTTTTAAAAAATTTCTTTGTTTTCATACTTAAGAGTTTTCTTTTGAGTTTCATCTTGGATTGAACTTAGGCGAAGGATTCAAAATCTTGGTGAGAAAATAAATTGGAGGCTTTATGAAGAGGTAGGATATCATATTTTTGCATTTTTGTATTAATGTATTTGATGTAGAAATGGTGTTTCTTGTATATTGTATGAGTGTTATGGTTATGTTCGTTTTAAAATGGGTAGTTTGCCTTAAGTTGGGTGTGGGAGATGTATTTATGGGACCATTCGGGAGGAAAAGGGAGATGTAATGTATGCATTTTGGAGGGAGTGTTAGTTTGAGTTCCACCTATTGGGAGTGAAAAGGATAACATGGATATATTTTGCATATTTACAAATGTAGATATAAGCATTTAATTTTTTTTATTTGTGCACATGGAGGCTTTTGGGTGGAACTCCAACATCACTTGGGAGACTAAAGGAGGTGGTGCCCATATTTCATTGCTCCTTGTTGTCTTTTTTTTTTGTCAAGCGTTTTTGCTTGTTGGGAAGGTTGAGATATTGTTTGAGTTTGTTGTTAAATGTGTTATTTGAATGTGTTATTTTATGGAATTCTTGTTGTGATAGCCTCTTGTAAAAATTTTCAAATGTTGCATAATACCCCATATTGTTATTTGGTTGGGGCTTAGGAGCTAGTAAGGGGATGGCTTCTCCTTTTATAGGATTATTGGTTGGGTGGAGAGCATTGCCTACTCCCCTATTTTGTTGGTGTGTTGGACTTTCGAGAAGATGGTGGAGCTCAAGTGAATATTTGGTCATAGTTACACTTTGAATAAAATGAAGAAAGATCCTACCTTTGTAAAATTGTTGCCATGTTATTTCGAATTAATGTGGAAGACTTGTAAACTTGCATTTTAAAAGAAAAGTTCTTGGATATTCTATTCATAAAATTTGAAATGTTATCCTTGGTCGTAAAATTAAAGTGGAGATATTGAAATTTATTCTTTTGTTAGTGTGAGTTATCCTATGTGTTCTCCTCTCATGTATTGGAGGGTCATCTCACATGGGTTAGGTTTAGGGTTTCTTATGTGTCATGCACTAGGGTTACTCAACACCCTATATGTACCCCTTTTCTATTTATTTATGAGCATGCCAAGACACTTCGTTGTCTTTCCTCTATGCAAGCTTTGTTTCTGTTGATCAAGTTCTTCCATTACTTGATCAATCTTTTCCTTTTGTCGCTGGAGCTTTCACGATTCTATTGGAGTGCAACTACTTCGTCGTGCCTCGTTTCCGATTCAATTCTTGCAAACTCTTTTCATGGTATCAGAGCTGAGATCGGGTAAACATGCACTCAATTTGTTTTTTGTTGCGATTACTCTTACTTGGTTTTGTTATTTTACTCTGCATGTAAGTCTTTTGATCACTATTTTCTGGAAATTATCTTGCTAATATCTCTAACAAGCTTTCTCGAAAAGTTTTGTGTTTTTTTCTTGTGCATGTTGTCTGTGGTTGTAGGATCCTTGAGTTCTTTAGTCGTGGTTGCTCATCAACGAACTGCTATCCCTCTGACCATTTTTGGACTGTTCAAACTGCCATCAATTTTCCTCACATTTTTGGGTGTGGGAAAGATAAAACGTAGCTGCATGGCATTTTTGGACTGTTCTAGCATTTTTTTACTGTTCCTCACATTTTTGGGTGTGGGCAAGCTAAAACGTGGTTGTACACTCATATGCGCGGCCTGTACACTCAAATTGGTAAGTATTTGGTAAGTTTTCACTTTCTTTCTTTTTAATCTTCCTCAAAACAAAAAAAAACTCTACTTTTATAAAAACGTGCCGCTTTTTTTCATGCTGAGTTTTTTTGTTTTGTTTGGTAAAACAACTCAAACCTTCTTGGTAAGTTTTTAAAAAGTTTCCATATATATTTAAACAAAATCTTCATCTAAATATTCATTAGATTAGATCTAATTAGATTTAATTAAATTAGATCTACTTTTATTTAATTTCACATTATTTAAACTATATTTTCTTTGGCATTATACAATTTGGTTTTGGCTTGTTGTATTTCTACCTTCCGTCAAGTGCCGAAGACGAAGGGTGAGGTTTGGGATTGGCAGGTGGCTAATCCCCCCTCGCAATACAAACAAACCCTATCTCAAATTCCGTGCCATTTCCAACGAGCATACATACGACACCCTTTGCATGCATTTAGGGAACTTTTAAATCTGTTTGCAGGCTTCTTAGCTTTTTCTCATCAAATTACGGGAATTGGTTTTTGCTATAACTTTTGACTCGTTGCTCGGTTTTGAGCACTTCTTTTGTCAAAGTTTCATGTTTTTTCACAATATAGATGATGGGATCATTATCTTTATAAACACACTAATTTTATAAAGTGCTGCATTCTGGGGGGTGTCTTTGTGTTGCTTAATTCAACTCATTCTTTTGAGCTTTGTTCCATTCCTTTTTTTCGTGGACTTGTGAGCACATCTGCCACAGTCTTATAACAAATGGATTCTTTCATGTGACATGAGATGCTTTTTCTCACCACCAGGGTTGGCTTTCGCCTCCTTTCAGTTTTTTGCTTGTGCTTGTTTACGGTGTTCCTCTTTTGTTTTGCTCCACGAAACATTGTTGTGGTCTCCTCTCTTGCGTGTTATTATGCTAATTGTAAGATGAGTTACCAAGTGTTTCAAACCACATGCATGGACCTGATTGTAATCAACGCACTAAACTATAAAGTGCCGAAAGTAGGGGGTTGTTATTATCATAGGTGGTTGTGTTTATTTTTGCATTTTGTTCTCTCTCTCTCTATGGATGCACTTTCAATTCCTTTTGCTTACGCCATTCAAATTTTTCGAATGGAGATCAAAAATAATAATGAAACTAAGGGGTAAAGAGTTATCCTGCATCACCATGGGAACTGAGACTGAACCATATGATGAACCTAAAAAATCTAAGTGGTTAAACCGTAGTGATGAAGCTTTAGGTCTTCTCTGCATGTCCATTTCTCCTGACTTGCTCTTCCACATTGAGGTGTCTGAAACACCTACATCTCGCATGAAAATGCTAGATGCAATGTTTGGACAACTAGATGACATGAGAGTGCATGAGTTGGAAAATGAAGTACTAGGGTTAAATCCTAGTGACTTTGAAAACCTCCAAGCCTTCTTCTCAAAATTTGTCCACATAAGATTATTTTTAAAAGGATGTCAAGTAGAAAAGAAATATTCTCAACTGATCTTGTTGATTCTCTCTAAGCTAGGTCCCGAATATTTTGTCTTCGTGTCAACTTTCTACGCTACAAAAGCTGCTTTGGGCGATACTTGGATGATGCCCTCCTTTGACTATTTTTCATCCCAACTCATTCGAGAACAGGACAAACTCATTCAAATGGGGTCTCTCAAGTCCAAGTCACATGCCCTTGTAGCAAGTACTAGTAAGGGAAAGAAGACTAAAAAGAAGAAAGAAACTAAGGATCAACCTAAGAAAGAAACCAAGATCAAACCTAAAAATGACACAAACACTTCGACTTCTGAGCCTAGAGCATAGAAAAGCAAGTATTTGTGTTCCTATTGCAAGAAGACTGGTCATGATGAGCAACACTGTTTTAAGAAATAGATTGATCACTTATCTCATTTACTTGAGAAAAATAAAATAAGTGTTCCTGAATCCATAAAACAAAGTGCTCCAAAGGCCGAGTCTTCTACTACAAAAGGTGCTAAAAATGATAAGAAGAAAGGAAAGGCCCTTATAGCCAAAGTTGCTCCTTCATCGACATGGATTATAGATTCCAATGCCTCACACCACATGGGTTCTTCGCATGTTGATTTTCCAACATTGAACCTTGTGGAATGTCCCAAATCATGATGGGTAATGACATGACAATGTTGGTTTCCGGTAGTGGATCGGTAGAGATGGATGGGGAACATTTAACCAAGTGTTGAGTGTTCCTGATCTCTCTACCAATCTCCTATCGGTTTACCAAATTACTCACCTTGGTGAAGGAATGCAAGTAAAATTTGGTCCTAACTCGGTGATCATTCGTGACCTTAACAATGACACTACAGTGGCTGAGGGAAAGGTAGATCACCGTTCACGGTTGTACACCTTCTCCCACTTTACTTCTGATTCTACGCCCACTACCTTGCTCACTCATGCAAATGAGGTTAGTAAGCTATGACATGAGCATTTTGGACATCTAAATTATCACTACCTTGAACAATTGAGTCAAAACAAAATGGTCAATGGGTTGCCTCGCGTCAAGTTTTCTAAGGGTCTTTGTGAGGGTTGTACCCTTGGAAAGCATCCTGAAAATAAATTTGACAAAGGAAAATCCTGGAGAGCCACTCGTCCCTTGGATCTTGTTCACAGCAATGTTTCTGGTCCATTTCCTTCTCCTTCATTTACTAGAGCTCTTTATGTGCTAACCTTCATTGATGACTATTCGCGATATACTTGGGTATATTTTCTTAAGCTTAAGTCTGAAGTCTTTGAACATTTTTAGGACTTTAAGGCTCTTGCTGAGAACAGTGGAACGGTCTATCAAGGTTCTTCAAACTGACAATGGAGGTGAATATGTAAATAATAGGTTCATGGATTTCTGTACTTCTGAAGGGATCTCTCTGCAGCATATAGTTGCTTATAGCCCTTCGCAGAATGGAGTCGTAGAAAGAAAGAACCGTACTCTTAAGGAGATGGCCACTTGTATGATTCACTCGAAGTCTCTTCCTCCACAATATTGGGCCGAAGCAGTGAATTGTGCAAATTACATTCAGAACCGTGTTCCACACAAGGCAATAAGAGGGATGACACCCTTTGAAGCTTGGTTTGGACGCAAGCTTGATGTTGAGAACTTTCAAGTCTTCGGATCCAAGGCTATGGCTTGGATTCCCAAGAAGAAATGCAAGGCCTTGGAACCACAATCCAAACCTTGTATCTTTATAGGGTATCCTGATGGCGTGAAGGGATATCGATTGATAAATTATACTTCTCATGAGCTATATATTGAGAGAAGTGTTAAGTTTGATGAGTCTTCTTTGATGAGTCTTCTTTGAGTTTGATGATGATACTGTTGAGCGTGCTCCTCTTCCAGATCCTCCCGACCATCAGATCTTTGAGTCTTCTGATTCTAACAGTAGTGATGACAAGGACTATGTCCCTTCTCACTCAAGTGAAGAATCTTCCGACTCTGAGCCTGATCCTCTTGGTCCCATTGTGCTAAGAAAACTTTGCAAAGTGTTGGAGATTTAGTTGGAGATACTTCGGATATGAGACATACTCACTTAGATTTCGTTGGACCCCACTCTTTCTTCACCTCTACTTCTGATCCACAGTCTTTTCGGGAGGCTTTTGGTATTCCTGAGTGGGATTCTGTCATGGATGAGGAGTATTCCTCTCTCATGAAGAACGATACTTGGGATCTCACCACTCTTCCGAAAGGAAGAAAAATCATTCGGTGTAAGTGGGTGTTCAACAAAGTATGGAGTAGATGGAGATGTCAAAATTTTAAAGTGTGATTAGTAGCTAAGGGTTTCTCCCATATAGTTGGGGTTGATTATACAGAAACCTTTTCTCCGGTTGCGAAGATGACTTCTATTCGACTGACCCTAGCCATTTCCGCAACAAACAGATGGAAAGTCCATCAAATGGATGTTAAGAGTGCCTTCCTTCATGGTGACCTAGAGGAAGAGATCTATATGGAAAAAAATTTGGCTTATGTCCAAGATTCCTCCCTCGTTTGTAAGTTAAAGAAGTATTTTTATGGCCTTAAACAAGCCCCTCAAGCTTGGTGTGCCAAGATGGACCCCTTCTTACTTACATCAAGGTTTACTAGGTGTCACTTTGATCCAAATGTTTATATTCTACAAAGCAAGATGACTCCATACTCATTCTTGTTGTATATGTTGATGACTTGTTGATCACAGTCAAATCTTCCTCTATTATTGATTCTATGAAAATCACCTTAGCCAACAAGTTTTCCATGACTGACTTAGGTCTGCTTCATTACTTCCTTGGGATCTAGATTTCACAATCTGACTTGGGAATCTTGATTTTACAACCTAAGTATGCTCTTGATTTTCTAGCTTGGTTTCAGATGTTTGATTGCAAGTCTTCTCCTACTCCTTTTCTTTCCGGGGTTAAGTTGGTTTCAAATTGCTCTACTCCCTTAGTTGATGGTACTCTTTACCGACAGTTAGTTGGGAGCTTGATCTACTTGACTCACACTCAACTGGATTTATCGTATGCTGTTGGGATCGTGTCTAGATTCATGTAGGAGCCACATGAGCTACATTGGAAAGTAGCTAAATGGATCCTTCATTATGTTCGTGGCACTTATGTTGATGGCATACACTATCATGGAGGGGTTGATATTGACTTGATTGGATTCACAGATTCTAATTGGGCCGGTGACTTAGATCATCAGAAATCTACTTCTGGCTATAGTTTCTCCCTTGGTTCGGGTCCTATTAGTTGGTCTAGCAAGAAGCAGAATGCAATTTTGATATCATCTACAAAGGTAGAATACGAGAGAGCGATTAACGCTACCACGTGAAGCTATTTGGCTACAGGTATTCTTGATAGAGTTTGGCATCCACTTTCGGTGGCCTACCATTATCTACTGTGATAACTCGAGCACTATCTCTATTTGTAGAAATCCAGTTTAGCATCAGCGGATGAAGCACATTGATATCCATATGCACTTCATACGAGAGCTTATTCATGATGGTATCATTAACGTTCGATACATTCAAAAAGCTGATCAAATTGCAGATTTATTCACTAAGCCCTTCACTGAGATGAAGTTTCTTCACTTATGGTCTCTTCTTGGGGTGAGGTCTTCCGTAGATGCCCATCTTCTTAGGGCTTCTTTTCTTCTTCTTCTTCTAGGAAGATTGTGTTTGTATATGGGCACCTTATCAGGCCTTTAGTTATCGGGCCCCATTGACACATCTTTCTTAGTTGTTTAGGAGTGTCTTCCTCTTCCGTCTGACTCATCACAGCCGCTACCCCAGCTTTGATGAAGGGGGGTGTTAGTGTGAGTTATCCTATGTGTCCTCCTCTCATGTTGGAGGGTCATCTCACATGGGTTAGGTTTAGGGTTAGGTTTAGGGTTTCATATGTGTCATGCACTAGGGTTACTCAGCACCCTATATGTACCCCTTTTCTATTCATTTATGAGCATGCCAAGACACTCCATTGTGTCTTTCCTCTATGCAAGCTTTGTTTCTGTTGAGCAAGTTCTTCCATTACTGATCAATTTTTTCCTTGCTATCGCTGGAGCTTTCACAATTCCGTTGGAGTGCAACTACTTCGTGGTGCCTCATTTCCGATTCGATTCTCGCAAACTCTTTTCATCTTTTACATTTTTTAAAAGAGGGACTATATATTTTAAGAATGAACCAAGTTCTTGAGAAAAGATTGTATTGTTATATAGTTATAGTTGTAACATTGTAATGGTTTGAAAGAATAACTTGAAAGTTCTATTCAAAAGAAAATATATTTGTCTCAAAACTGAAAAATAAATTCATATTTGCTTGTGATTTCCTTTAGCGAAATGGTTATGTTGGAACTAGAAAAATGTTTCAAGTGATACTTAGTTTTTACTTATTGCAATAGATATCATTCTTGTTGTGGAAAGGAAGGAGTGACATTTTCTTTTTGATGGAAAAAGTAGGCATTTTGAAATGTTTGGAAAATATAGTCGATCTCATATTATTTATAAGAATAAGGGATCTTTTCTCTTCATTATTGACTTGGGATATGACAAGAAAAAAATCCTTTAGTTTCTCTATTTTTCACTTATTAATGAATAGATAGAATTTGTCAAATCATCTTGTCTATACATAAACCCCCTAATTAAATGATCTTAAGTATATGTTTAAACCTTTTTAGTACAAAATGTGTAATGCTAAATGTATCTTTAGACACACACACACAAGCGCGCATACGCACACAATAATAACAAAATAAATGAAATTAAAAATGCTTATTTTGAGAGTCTGGGTTTAGCTGCTATGTTGCGTATTGTATTATTTTGAATAAAATTATGTTTGGGAATGGGGGCGTAAGGTTTTAACCCCACCGCCCCACCCATATTTATATGGGATCGGGGTGGGGTTGGAGACCTCCCCCAACATATCTAAACCCTTTCACTTAAAAAAATGCAACCAATAAAGTTTATTGCGGCTGCCACATTTTTAAAGTTGCGACCTATTTTATAATCATTGTGCATTAATTTGTTCTGTTTCAATACACACACACACACACATATATATATCCCCGAATCACTTGTGTATATACACCATTTTAAACTAGATCTAAAAATGGGGCGAAAATGTCCATTCCTAAATAGGAAAAATACAAACTCAATATGCAATAAGTAATAAAATGTGAACAAACCCTAGGAGAGGGTTACAAATGGAATAAGCAATAAAAAAAGTGTATCCATCCTTGAGATTGAATATACTTCCATGGCCTCCACTCTCTTTCTTCTCCCAAACCTGCAAAATGAAAGTGAGTAAATAAGACAAAAGAAAGGAATAAGATCTTTTCATAAGGATGATTAGGGTTAGTTTGAATACCTAAGATCCAAGGGCTCTAATTGAATCCATATAATGGTTGAGAATCAACCCTACAAAATTTAGGTGAGGATATTTTGGTGGGAATGTGTTTTTAAATTAATTGTATGTGTAACTTGTGAATGGGGCCACTAAAGGAGTGTTATGAGGTAGGATTAAAATGTGACCTTTATTGTTTTAGTTTAGTGACTCTTATAAAGGAGTTAATTTGAAATGCATTAAATTAAACACAAGATAACTAGACAATGTTTATTATAGGGATTAAATTTATTGAACTTAATTATGGGAGGGTAAGTTTAGACTTTAGCCCTAAAGTATTAAATAAATAAATGATTTTAGAACTATAAGGATGAATTAAATAATTTTATAATAGACTTATCCTAATTAATGGTTCATAAGGGTTAATCAACAAATTTTATCGAGAACACTAGGAGGAGTTAATCCCGAAATGATTGGATCTAAATAATAATAATTAATTGTTAATTAAAATGAAGGATTTATTAACCGTAAATTATTTAAATCTAATCGGACGTCAACCATTGCAACCCGTTTAAACAAAAAAATTATGTAAATTTCCCTCAATAATTATTGGGTTTTATCTTAGGTTTTGTTCAAGAAAAATATGGGCATTACAATGCAAGAGCATTAAGGTCTACAAGAAATATTGTATCAAATAAAAATATTTGAACAATTTGTATTTACATATTTAAGATTGTATGAGTATATTGTGCAAATCTTGTCGAGTGCACATATCCTTTGCACATTGTCATATATGTTGTGAAATTATTTTAGTGCATTAAATAATCTTCACAATCTTGTTTGAGCTGTGAACTTAGGAATAATTTCAAATGTTTGAATGCACAAGTTTTGAGAAATGCCAAATTATTGTGCATGGATCTATACTTGGGTCCTTCAAGAGATTTTGATTTGAATTACACAAGTTTAGTAGTCTTAAGAGGTGACATGAATGAAGATGTAAGTAGAATCCTAATTTCCTTAGGGAAGTACTTAATGTTTTGGGTTATTATAAGAAGAGTGTAGATGTAAGATTAAATATCACATTAGCGTGTCTTATAAGTAATTTGACATAAGGAATGTCTTAGAAGATTGAGTGAATGATAATAGTAGATGGAGGATTTTCCATACATTATTAGTATGATTAGAGAGTAAAATACTTATATGAAATAAGTTGTATGATGCTACGTTGTTTTGATCGATTCGATGATGCTATTTCTATGAATAAATATCCCAAAGATTTTTATTGAAATATACGTTCATTTGATCTTTCTATCGATGCATGTTTTCTTTTTATTGTGTTTGTATTCTATGTATATTGTGAAGGGTATGAGATGTAAGGTGGTTCTTCATGAGCACCCTAACCCTATCTGTGTTAGACATTGAAGATCAGCCATTTTTTTTTCATTTCAATGAATGTACGCAGAGGTAACTAAATCAAATTGCGCTTAAAGAGCGTTTGTAAAATAGTGCGAGTAAGTTGAACAAAGAGTTATATCGTAGCATGCAAGTTGTTTTAAGGGTTACATCAGGTTCACTAAATGTAATGTCAAAATTAGGGTTAATAAAATTAACACTAATTACTATGTGCAAATGTTATGGTTTAGAATATAACTATTGTCAAAGTAATAAATACAAAATTCCCAAATTATGTAATGGTTAAACATTAAAATACGAAGATATTGAAAGATCGATAAATTGCAAGTGAGGTTAGGGTATGATTAGGGTTAGAAAGAATTTAACTTTACACGGATCGGAATAAAGTAGAGTGATACTTTGCAAAAATATGCTACGTGGAGTCTCATTAAACTAGTTATAAAATCTAGAGTGATGAAACTAAGTACAAGGTAGAATCACCCAAGTTGCGTAGAAATAATGAAGAATTTTGACCTATGTGGGAAATATTGACCTATGGTGATTTGAACTAGTTCTAGATCATGTTATTTGATGTTTCTTTCTCTTTGGGTTTGGGATCTATAGAATTTTACAATCACACCTTTGTGGTGGAATATGGCTTCATCTTTTTGAAACCCCAACTCTTTGCTAGAAGACATGGAAAAGGGTTAGTTAGATGAGGCGAAAATGACCTCACCCCACCCCCAGTGGTGTGATGAGCATTGCAATATGTATAAATACTTTGAAGATGAGTTTATTTGCACATACTTCTCCCTTCCATTGGATGTGTCAGAACGTGCCATAAACAATTATTAGGCAAGAACTCATAAGGCCTATGGTAACGTGGTAATGATATTTGTTGTGAGTTTTTTAATGTGATAGTGATCTAGGAAAGAACATGAGAAGTCCAACTTGATAGCCTATTGATGTAGTCTAAGGTTTGACAATGCAATGAGTTGGGCCAATAACAATTCTTAGAGTTCTATAGTGTGACATGACCTAGATAGCCAAAGATGTCCATAATGAGGAGGGTATATGTGCTTTTATAACTGATTTATGTGAAGTATTTCCCTTTACTAACCTTAAGTTGATTATGATAATTTATGCATTCGAAAAAATTGACTGTCATAAGTGTTTAGGACATAAACGTCGACCGGGTTATAACCATTGACCGATTTTATTTTTGTTAGACGATTTTTTCATGTTTAAGTTGGGACCTAATCTGAAAAAGTAACGAGTAGCCATAATTTCAAAAATGTATTCAGTGTATATTACATAGATTCCTAATGAAACATTTAATTGAGTGAAAAGTAGTGACTTAATATCTTTAGAATACAAGAATCGAATGAGATGTATTTAAGATTAAGTCAACTTATTATATAAGTAGAAAAAGAATAAGATAAATAGTAAATAATTATTACCAGATACCTTTCCGTCCAACTTTAGAATATAACACTAAAATAGATTCGTTACAAATACAAAAAAATCTTGTAACTTAGACTTGCTAACTACAATTTACAAAAACTGGGACACCTAATTATTCCAGTAAAGCTTCTCTTGTCAATCAAAACAAAACACACAATATATTAAAAATGATAACCAAATATCGAGAGTTAATTACAAAACCAGAAATATTTTTTCAACATGAAAACTATTCAGAATCTCCACTTTCCTTTAGTTACAAACTTAAATGCATCATATTATTAAATAAAAGGAACAGTTGCATTAAAAGTGTGGCCATTCATATATTTTCCGTGACGACGAAGGTCCACCTTCAAATTTCATCCCTCCTGAATCCGTGATAGCAATTTAGCGTTGACATTGTTTTAAAAATTATTTCCTACAATTTTGGGATCACAATATTCGAAAAATGGCAATTGTTAGGAAGGAGTGAAAGAACCCACACACCACCTCCACAAATATAAAATTTGCTGTTATTAGATAAGCCATCGTTTTATATGGTATCAAGGAAAAGAGGGGATAGACCACTATAAACCAGTAAATATTTAAATACAAAATGTTGATAATAATATTTGGATTTGCCATATAATTCTTATAATTTAAGAGTTTTGTGTAAATTATTGATTTCGATGGGGAGTGAAAATTTAACTTTATGTATATGTTAGAGTTGAATCAATCTTTGTTAACGAAAAAAATGGGCTTCAAATTCTACCATATGTCTATTGTATCATAATTTTTCGAATGTGAAGAGAATTTGTTAGTATATTTAAATGGACGTCAAATTTAAGGTCATGTATGTTTATTGGCATCTCACCAAATTACACTTCACCACCACCTCTTTGCTCTTGGCATGCCACTTTACGTTAGTAAGAGCTATGATGATTAATTATTACGTGAAATTGAGATTTTTTGCTAGCGTGGTTTAGTCATTACTCAAATGACCTTCATGAATAATTATTATTGTAATGACATTTTCACTCATTAAGGAATAGATGCTTTAGAAGTTGACTTTTGGATCTAATTGAGTAGATTTTTTAATCAATTTGCAATCTAATCCACTATGAAAAAAATCATTTCATAATTTGACATATTTCCTTGTGTATTTGATAATAAGTATGAGATTACCTTATTACATTTTCTTCATATATATTATTATTAATATTCATAAGTGAAATGGACCCACTTAATATAGAAATATGATATTGTAATTTTTCGATCGCATGTTTCATATACAAAGAGAAATTGCACTATAACAGTCAAATGTATATCAATTTTATTAATGTCAAGTATTTTTATTGACATCTCATTGGCTTACACTTCACCACCACCCTTGGTTCCTACCATGCCAAAGTGTGAGCTATGTTGATTAATAATTATTTGAGATTAAAAAAATTACTAGTGTGTTTTTAGTCATTACTTAAACGACCTTCATGAATAGTGAAATGACATTTTTCCTCAACAAGGAATAGATGCTTTATTTTGGATCAAATTAAATAGCATTTTTAATAAATATCAATATACTATATCATCTAATCCACTATCAAAATAATCACTACATGATGCCATTTTTCCTCATGTACATTTGATAATAAGCATGAGATTACCTTAAACACGAAATGATTCTAGAATAGTCAAATAGGTGTCGTATTTAAGGTCAAATACATTTATTGACATATCGTTGAATTAGACTTCACAACCACCGCTTGACTCCTAACATACCACTTGTAGGTTATGCGAAAGAGCTACAATGATTACTTATTACGTGAAATTAGATTTTTTAGAAGTGTTTTTTTAGGCATTACTCAAATGACCTCCATGAGTAGTCATTAGTGTAACGGCATTTTTCCTCTTAGAAATTGACTTTTGGATAAAATTTAATAGAATTTCTAATCAATCTCTATAGACTATATCAAACTAATCCACTATGAAAATATTCCTACATAATGGCATTTTTCTCGTGTACATTTGATATTAAGTATGCGATTACCCTAATTATGTTTTTATGAATAAATGTAAGTAAAAAACCCACTTAAGATATAAATATGATAAATATTTATCAAACACTCTATTTAATATTTAAGAAAAAAATAAAATAAAATGGTCAATTACTCTTTTTTATTATAGACTTCCCACCCTCTTATTACCTAGAAGATATATTGAAATGTTGTAGAACATGTCAATGTCAATTTAAGCTTATATTTTAGAAAATCAAATCCTTTAGTGCTTAGATTTTTTTTTGGATGGCTCAAAGCATTTTCATATTTAAAAATTCTAATCCCAATAGTTTATTTGTATACTGGCATTCTCCAATGAATCGACTCGCACTCCTTCTTCGATGCACCAAAACTAGCAAGAACTTGACAAGGTCATAACTTGAGCTTCGGTGTCCGTCTAAGTCCTGCTTTTTTAAACCACATTTTTTTATGAGACGAACACACCGAAAACCTACCCAACCGGTTGGGGAAATTTTTGACACATTTTCGGGCCCTAAATCCACCATCTTGAGGCTGAAAATTAGGATTTAAGTTGTAGTTCGGTTTTTTCTATTTTTGGGCATTAGTTAATTTTAGTCTATTAGTTGCATTATGAGTTAGAAAGTTGGCAATTCCTCTAATTTAGGAATGTATAAGATGCATGGAAATTTCTATGCCCGTACGAATAATCATGCAAACTTACTAATAATGGTAGGTTCTAGTAAACTGTTAAAAATAGTAAATTCCGCCACCTATAGTCGATTTAGTCAAAGTTAGTTAGGGTTTTCTTGAAACTCGAGTTGGGAGTTGTTTTCCTATTTAGGAAACATTGTAATTGATTATTCAATAACAAAGAAGGAGATCTAATTTCTTTTGGAGTTCATATTATTTGTAGTATATCAAGTTTGTTTAGAACTTTGCTACATTATCTGGTATCAGAGCAAGTTTGTGTCTTTTGTTTAAAAAAATGGTAGGAAGAGGAAGAGGAAGAGGAGGCAATATTGCCCATATGAATAGAAATGTGTAATATCTACAAAGGTAAATTGTTGTGCTTGCTGCAATGATAAACCAGAGAGGAAATCAAGGTGGAGATGACATAGATGAAGAAGAAGTTTGTGAAGAGGAGGAAATGCAAGTGCCACCATTAGCTTTTGAAGAAAGGATGCTTTGAGCATTAGAAGGAAAGAATGATGGGATAAGAGTTGATGTTTTGTGAGTATGGTGGTAGTCTAAAACCGAGGGAGCTGATAGACTAGTTGACTAGCATGGGGAAATGTTTTGAGTGGAAGACTATGTCGAAGAAAAAAGGTAAAATTTGCATGCACGAAATTGAAAGGTCATGCTATGTTATGGTTGGATCACCTACAAAAGAGCGGTCAAGAAAGGGAAAAGAAATAATTAGGACGTGGAGTAAGATGGAGAAGAAGCTGAAAGATAAATTTCTCCTTGTGGATTATGCACAAACCCTTTACAGAGGTTTGAGAATCTCGAGGCATGAACTTACAAACAAAGGTAATAATACATAGACAAGTTCTACAAGTTGTCCATTTTTGTAGAGCATGAAGAAACCGAGGAACAAATGACTCGCAAGGTATGTAAATGGATTAAAATTTTCTATTCAAGATGAGATAAGTATGCATAGGATTAAGAGCATGGAGGATGCCTATCAAATAGCCTTAAAAGATGAGGAAAAATAAAATCATCAAAGTTTTAGGAGATCACCTAAAATGAATAAGGGGCCTCATCTTCCTTTTGGGGATGAGATCATTTCACCCAAGGTAGGGGAGAATCATCTCGTGGATTGGAAAAGCAAGAAGATATGAGACAAGATTTCCAAAATCAACAAAGAGGCAGAGGATATGTTGGTGATAGAGGATGCAAGGCTCCACAAAGACCATTTGTTTGTTACAGATGTGGTGAAGAGGGACATCAAGATTTTGAATGTTTGCATTCTTATACACATGACAAGAGGCAAGGAGATGCTCCAAGAGTAAATCTTGTTGAAGATGAACAAGTATAAGATGAACACGACCTACAAATTCCACTAGATGTTGGACAAAATCTGATGATCAAGAGGACGATGATTGCTCTAAGAAAGGGAATCAAGGGGGATGCATGGCTGCGTACAAAAATTTTAGAACAAGATGCACTTCAGGAGGAAAGGTATGTAATATTATTATTGATGGTGGTAGTTGTGAGAACATGGTTTCAAATGAGATGGTTGAGAAATTGGGTCTTCATTGTGAGAAGAATCCTAACCCTTACCGTATTGCATGGTTTAAGAAGGGTAATGAAGTTACTGTTGATAAGAGATGTTTAATAAGTTTTTCTATTAGGAATAGTTACAAGGATGAGATTTGGTGTGATGTTATTCCTATGGATGCATGTCATATGCTTCTAGGAAGACCATGGCAATTTTATAGAAAAGTTATGCATGAAGGGGGAAATAATAGTTATACTTTCCTAAAGGATGGAACAAAAATAGTTTTGATACCTCTTAAGCAAGAGGAAGGCTGAAAATATGCTTTCAAAGAAAGGAATTTGTGAAGGAAGAAAAGGCAACTAGTTTCAAATAAGGATGAACCTCGTAAGTGCACAAATACTAGTAGAAACAACATAATTAATAGAAAAAATTTATGATGTTAATCCTGATGAGCTACTTGATGGATTACCACCCAAAAGATATATTCAACACCATATTGATTTGATTCTAGGGTCTTCACTCCCAAATCAAGCGGCTTATAGGATGAGCCTGAAATTACATGCAAATTTGAATAGGCAAGTGGCAGAGCTTGTGAGAAAGAGGGTCGTAAGGGAGAGCACGAGTGCATGTGAAACCCCAGCTCTACTAACACCAAAGAAGGATGGAACATTGATAATGTGCATGGATAAGAGAGAAATCAATGAAATTACAATCAAGTATAGGTTCCTAATACCTCGCCTTGATGATATGATGGATGTGCTTGCTTGGATCTAGGTATTTCACCAAGATTGATCTTCAAGTGGCTACAATCGAGAGAAGGAGACGAGTGGAAAGCATCATTCAAGACAGAAATGGATTATATGAGTGGTTGGTGATGTCATATGGGTTATCCATGCACCTAGTACTTTTATGAGACCGATGAACACCGTGTGGGAGTATAATGGTAAGTTTGTTGTGGTTTATTTTGATGATATCTTGATCTTTAGTAAAACTAAAGAAGAAAATTTGAGGCATCTAAAGGGGATATTTTAAGTGTTAAGGAAAGAGAAAGTCTATGCAAATATGAAGAAATGCACATTTATGCAAGAGAGTTTGGTATTCTTGGGATTTATTATTTTAGCAGATGGGGTATAGATGGACTCAGAAAAGATAAAGGAAATTATTGAATGGCCTACTCCACGAAGTATAATAGAGGTAAGAAGCTTTCATGGTCTAGAAACATTTTACGTAAAGTTTATTAAAAAATTTAGTAGTATTGTAGCACCTATAACAGATTGCACAAAAGGAATGGAGTTTTTGTGGACAAAGGTAGTTGAGGAGAGATTTCAGTTATTGAAGAAGAAGGTGAAAGAGGCACCTATTTTGGCACTACCATATTTTGATAAAGTGTTTGAGGTTGATTGTGACACCTCACATGTGGGTATTGGTGTTGTCCTAAGTCAAGGTGGAAAGCCAGAGATTTATTTAGTGATAAATTGAATGAGGTAAGAAAGAACTACTCTACTTATGATGTGGAATTTTATGCAATTGTACAAGCATTAAGGCATTAGAGGCATTAATTAGTGCCTAATGAGTTTGTGTTATTTGCAAAACACATAGCCTTGAAGTATATGAATACACAAAAGAAGTTAAATAGTAGTCATGCAAAGTGGGTATCATTTTTGGAGGGTAATACTTTTTCTCTAAAACATAAATTAGGAAAACCGAATCAAGTTGTAGATGCATTGAGTAGGTGTATGACTTTGTTTACCACTATGGAAAATGAGGTGGTGGGTTTTGAAGCAATAAAGGGTTTGTATTCTTCTGATTCAGATTTTAAGGATATTGTTGAAAGGTTAATTCGTCCATTATCAGACAATGCAGGAGATGTCCAGGATGACTACATTTTGTAGGATGGCTACCTATTCAAGGGACGCCAACTATGTATTCCAGTTTAGTCTATGAGGGAGAATATAGTGAAAGAGTTGCATAGTGGAGGATTCGCTGGGCATTTTGGTAAAGATAAGACAATAGCCTTGGTAGTAGATAAATACTATTGGCCAAAGCTAAAAAGAGATGTGGTAAGATATGTGGAAAGGAGTCAAATTTTCCATGTCTCGAAAGGCCATGCACATAATACAGGGTTGTATATATCGTTTCTATTCCTAAAGGTTTGTGGACAGATCTCGAGTATGGATTTTATTTTGGGATTACCAAAAACCCAAAGAGGTAATGAATCAATTTTTGTGGTTTTTGATAGGTTTTCTAAGATGGTTCATTTTATTACCTGCAAGAAAACAAGTGATGCGATAGGCGAAGCAATTTTTTTTTCGAGAAGTTGTTCATTTACATGGTGTTCAAAACCATTACTTCAAATAGGGACTCAAGGTTTTTAAGTCACTTCGGAGGAATTTATGGAAGAAATTGGGAACTCAACTACATTTCAATAGCTCCTATCATCCTCAGATTGATGGGAAAACAGAGGTGGTAAATTGAAGTTTGGGAAACCTGTTAAGGTGCATCATTGGGGAAAAGCCGAAACAATGGGACTTAGCATTACCACAAGCTGAGTTTGCATATACTGAGCCCATAAATAGATCTACAAGAAAGTCTCCATTTTTAATTGTGTATGGGAGTAACCAAAATGGGGTGTTAGATTTGGTATAGCTACCAGATGATGGAAAAGTCAGTGATGATGCAAAAGCATTTGCCAAACATATCCACCAATAATAGGAAGAGGTACGAGAAGAAGTTGTAGAATAGTAATGATAAGTATAAGGAAATAAAAGATGTGCACAGATGGAGAAAGGTATTTATAGTTGGTGAGTTGGTTATGGTATATCTATGAAAGGAAAGGTTTCCAAAAGGAACCTATAACAAGCTCAAGTACAAGAAGATTGGTCCCTACAAAATTGTGAAAAAAACAAATGATAATGCTTATGAGGTAGAATTACTAGGGAATTTTGATATTTCTCCAAAGGTTTAATGTTTCATATTTGTATTATTTTCATGGGGATGGTGTAGAAGGGGATGTTATTGATGAAGTAGTAGATTGGAGGTAGTAGGTTCTAGTGAAGAAGAAAGAATAAGTGGATCAAATTCTAGATAAGAAAACAATGGACACGCGACATGGGAAATACAACAAATATTTGGTACATTGGAAAGGACTGGAACAAGAGGACAATACTTAAGTCATAGAGTGGGAGATTAAGAATTGGATGTAGATAAGTGGAAGCAGTTTGAAGAAGAAAACTTGCAGGAGCTACGTTTTTTTCAAGTAGGGGAGAATGATGCGCCAAAATTAGCAGGAACTTGACGAGGTCATAACTTGAGCTCTAGGTGTCCGTGTGAGTCTTTTTTTTTAAACCGCACACGTTTAAATGAGACGAATGCACTAAAGCAACCCACCCTACTAGTTGAGGCAAGTTTTGGCACATTTTTGGACCCTAAATCCATAATCTTGAGGCTTAAAATTAGGATTTAAGTTGTAGTTCGGTTTTTTTCTAGTTTTAGGCATTAGTTAATTTTAGTATATTAGTTGCATTATGAATTAGAAAGTTGGAAATTCCTCTAATTTAGGAACGTAGAAGATGTGTGGAAATTTTTGTGCCTGTACGAATAAGCATGCGAACTTACTAAGAATAGCAAGTTCTAGTAAACTACTAAAAATAGTAAATTCGACACATAGAGTAGATTTAGTCAAAGTTAGTTAGGGTTTGCTTAGTAAATGGAGTTGGGAGTTGTTTTCCTATTTAGGAAACATTGTAATTGATTATTCAATAATGAAGGAGATCTATTTTCTTTTGGAGTTCATATTATTTGTAGTATATCAAGTTTATTTAGAACTTCACTACATTACCTTCTATATTAAGACACCTTTTGGTTACATGCCCACAAAAAATTTAGACCCGCCAATTTGGAGGTCGAGATTTCGAATCCCCAAAGTAACCTAGTATTACTAAATTCAGCTTACCATGGAAGGACTATTACCTTACATTTACAGAGCCATCATTCAATATAGAGGAAACGCCAAAGAAGAGTATTCCTCTTCCCCCAGTAATTCCGACATATTTTAATGGGACTTTGTGTGTATCAGCCTCCCTAGAGACTTTGGAAGGTTCACTTCGACATTCTTGGACTTCGCAATCTCCTAAGATGATTTACTCGCATCCTCAATTTCCATCCCGTTCAAATAACATCGTTAACAACCATAATGAAGAGTCTATGTTTGGAAACACCAAGGTTCGAGTCCCGCCCACCGCTTGGCCACCATACTAAATAACCCCGAGGGAAAATACAAGAAGAAATATAGTGGGGTGTGTAAATTGTTTTTGAAACTGGATAATATGTACAAAATGCATTTTTGTAGATTTTTAAGTGAGGGGTTTAAGTTAACTTGGCACAAGAGCCAAGGAATTCGGGTGATTTGATTATAGAGGGTTTGATGGGCTTCTCATAAGTGGAAGAGCAAATTTATCACGTATGTTATTAGTGTATAGGGTTCAATGATCTATCTAAGACAGAAGACTCTATTTCTCATGCACATTAATAGTGTGCTTAAAGAACAAAGATACATTAGGACTCTATAAATATTTATTAAAATTAAATATATTGTCAACTACAAATGTACATCGAGAGTCTTATAAGTAATTACTACTCTACATCAAGTCGTAAACATCGAAAAATGTACATGGTGATTTCACTCAATTGTATATATACCATATTTAATGTTGTTGGACTAACTACAAAGAGTTAAGTTGCCCAATTTCTTGAAAAAAATAGGGATGTTCTGGAAATTTGAACACAATAGAATATTTTTGCTTTAATTGTTCATCATTTTTAGATTAATGGATTGTGCGAGTCAAATTCTTTGTTTTTGTTGATGGTAATGTTCATGTTTCAAAGATATGCTTCATAGATCTTATAATAGTTTTGGTTAGGAGAAGATTTTCTTGAAATCATATTACATTTTTCCACCTTTAAAGAGCTATGCCTAACCATTACCTATTTTAGATGTTTGCAATAAAGTCAACTTTTTTGTAAAATTAATTTTCAAATTACTTCCAGTTGAATGGTAGACTTTTTAGATTGCAGTGCAAAAGTTATGGATGTATTTACCTTCAAATTGATAAATAAAATAAGTGGGAGTATGAGGTTTTACCTTCAAATTGATAAATTAAAAAAGTAATTTCATTGTGATGTATTAATAAAGAAGGAAAGTCATAAGTATAAGGTTTTGAGCAACTCCACTCCAATTTTCCCTTTAAACAAATAATAATATGAAATATTATTTAAAATTTAATATCCATACCTAATATAATAAAATAAATAAATAAAACAATAATATTTTTTCATAATACAATCACCTTTACATACTCAATGAAGAGCTTCCCTTTAGAGTGACTTCTACATATTATTTGGCCAATTGAAAATATGCATTCAAAAATATTAAATAGGTGTTAAAAACTTTATTGACTTCTCATTGAATTAGACTTCACAACCACTACTTGACTCATAAGATACCATTGTAGGTTATGCGAAATGGCTACAATGATTACTTATTACGTGAAATTAGATTTTTTTAGTAGTGTGTTTTTAGGCATTACTCAAATAACCTCCATGAGTAGTCATTAGTGTAATGACATTGTTCCTCTTTGAAATTGACTTTTGGATAAAATTTAATAGAAATTGTAATCAATCTACATAGACTATATCAAACTAATCCATTATGAAAATATTCCTACATAATTTTTCTTTGTACATTTGATATTAAGTATGCGATTACCCATATTATATTTTTATGAATAAATATAAGTCAAAAAAACCCACTTAAGATATAAATATGATAAATATTTATCAAACACTCTATTTAATATTTTAAAAAATAAAATAAATTGCAAATTACTATTTTTTGATTTTAGTTTTATAGACTTCCCACCCTCTTATTACCTAGAAGATATATTGAAATGTTGTAGAACAAGTCAATATCAATTTAAGTATATATTTTAGAAAATAAAATCTTTTACTTGCTTAGATTTTTTTTTTTGGATGGCTCAATTTTCATATTTAAAAATTCTAATCCCAATAGTTTATTCATATACCAGCATTATCCAAGAATTGAATCGGCACCCTTGTATATTAAGACACCTTTTGGTTACATTCCCACCAAAAATTCAGACCCGCCAATCAGAGGTCACGCCAATCCCGAAAGTAACTCGGTATTCTTTAATTTAGCTTCCCATGGAAGGAATGTTTCCTTACATTTACAGAGCCATTGTTCAATACAAGGGAAACACCCACCGAGGATCTATGGCTCTCTCCTGGCTTCCTCTTACCTTGGTAATTCTTGTAGATTTTCATGGGAATCTACGTATATCAACCTCCTCGGAGACTCTAGAAGGTTTGCTTTGGACATTCATGGATTTTTGCAGATATCCTCGGATGATTTACCCGTATCCTCTATTTCCAACCCCTTCAAATAACGTTGTTAACAACCATAATGAAGAGTCTATGTTTGGAAACACTAGGGTTCGAGTCCCACCTACCGCCGGCCACCATACTAAATGAACTCCGAGGGAAAATCAAGGAAGAAACATAGTGCGGTGTGTAAATTGTTTTCTCAAACCGGATAATCTATAGAAAATGTGTTTTTTTTTGTATATTTTTTTGTATATTTTTTTTTGTGAGGGGTTTAAGTTAACTTGGCATAAGAGCCAAGGTATTCAGGTGATTTTTTTATAGAGGGTTCAATGGAATTCTCGTAAGTGGAAGAGCCTATTTATCACGTACGTTATTAGTGTATAAGATTCAATGATCTGTCTAAGACAGAAGACTCTATTTCTCACGCATGTTAATAGTGTGCTTAAAGATCAAACATCAATTAGGACTCTGTAAATATTTACTATATTGTCAACTGCAAATGTACATCGAGAGTCTTATAAGTAGTTACTACTCTACATCAACCTTTTAACATCGAGAAAATGTACATGGTGATTTTGCTCAACCGTATATATACATGTTTAATGTTGTTGGACTAACTACAAAGAGTTAAGTTGCCCAATTTCTTGAAAAAAATAGGGATGATCCTAGAACATTGAACACAACAGAATATTTTGGCTTTAATTGTTCATCATTTTAAGATTAATGGATTGTGCAGGAGTTGAATTCTTTGTTTTTGTTGATGGTAATGTTCATGCTTCAAAGATATGCTTCACGATATTATATATTTTTTTGGTTAGGAGAAGATTTTATTGAACTCATATTATAGTTTACCACCTTTAAATAGTGGTTCCTAACCATTACCTATTTTAGATGTTTGCAATAAAGTCAACTTTTTGTAAAAATAATTTTCAAATTACTTCCCACTTTAGTGGTAGACTTTTTACTTTGCAAAGTGCGAAGTTATGGACATATTTACCTTCAAATTGATAAATAAAATAAGTGGGAGTATGAGGTTTTATCTTTAAATTGATAAATTAAAAAATTAATTTCATTGTGATGTATTAATAAATAAGGAAAGTGATAAGTATAAGGTTTTGAGCCACTCCACTCAAATTTTCCCTTTAATCAAACAATAATATGAAATATTACTTAAAATTTAGTATCCATACATAATATAATAAAATAAATAAATAAAACAATAATATTTATTCATAATACAATCACCTTTACATATTCAACAAAATGTAATCACCTTTACATACTCAACAAGAAGAGCTGCCCTCTAGAGTGACTTCTACATATTATTTGGCCAATTGAAAATATGCACTCAAAAATATTAAATCATTTCCTTCCGATCAATCTTCTAGAATCACGACCTCTCCTTCATCGATATCTAATTATAAATCCTTGGGATATTTGGGATCCTTTCCATTGATAGTTTGCCCAAAAGAAACTCACGTACCCAAAATCTCCTTCATGGATCCCGTAAGATGTTTTTCGATGGATTGGCACATCATGAGCTTCAAAATTTCAATAATATCCTCCAACGAGATGTTCCCCATATGTTTAATGTTTTTCATCTTTTTCCTATCATGTTTAAGTTCCTTTATGACTTTAATCACCAAGGAAGTTGTGTTGGGAAAAACTATAACTTTGGCTTCATGCTTTTGCATGCTGAGCTTCACAAGAATCCCGAAACCCTTCCAATCTCTTAAAATATCCTTTGCAATGTCTTCTCTCGATTTTCTTTGGTGAAACACCCAAAGGAACAATTTAAGAGGCCAATGAAGAGGTCGTTCCAACTTCTCCTCTTGTCACATGGAGGAACATATCCTAAACCTTAGATGGGTCAAAAATTTGTGGCTTTTTTCCTTAACCCTTCGAATCGTGCCTCTTTCGCAAATCTTCTACAACTCTACGGCCTCTTGTTAATAGGGAAGATTAGGAAAAACCTACGTCTTTATCTCGTACTTGGACTTAGGTTTTTCTCTCTTTTTTTGTTTTTTTAACTAATATATGTTGTTATTTCTTAGATTGATTAAGGTACATGAAGGATCAAGCCTTATGTAGTTCCCATATGGTATATTGTTTGAAACAAATAATTCACATCAGATCTTGTGGGAAAAAATGCTTAGCAAATGTTAAGAATCTTTTCCTTATCAAAAGTAAGGGCACAAAGTGGACACTAGGTTCAACAACTTAATAATTTTAAAAATGCGATAAAATAAAAGATCGTGCTCTAGTTTACCACCACTAGGCTCCCATCATATTTTCTCTGGAACTAAAAACTGGTCATCAATATTGTGTTTATAGTTCAATTGATTATAGTGAAATCTCATTGGAATGGAATTGTAGATGGTCTTACATTAGCCTTAAACCTCAAAACTACGTAATCCAAGTTGACGTATTTTCATCAACTTCCAACATAACCCCCTTTCCTCAACATAGCCACAAAGATTTGGGCCATTTAAAACTTGTCAAACCCCATCCTTGTTGTAGCCTTTACACCACCACTTATGAGAATGTTTGTCAATGAATTAAGCCTCATACCCTGAATTCATAGGAAACAAGCTTTGTATTGTAAAGTGAAAATAAATTATTACATACTTGATCTAGTAAATATCTTACTAGATGTTACTTTATATTTTGGTTTAATGCTTCCAGCTTGATATTTACAAAGTGTAACATTACCAAAACAACTCAAATTGACTTCTTATTTTGGTTTAATGCTTCTAATTTGACTCCTTTGCATCAATATCGAACATAACCCCCTTTCCCTCAACATAGCCATCACATATTTGGGCCATTTGAAAACTTTCCAAACCCATCCTTGTTTTTGCCTTTGCACCACCACTTATGAGAATGTGTGTTAATGAGTTAAGCCTCATAA
This sequence comes from Taxus wallichiana var. yunnanensis, assembly GCA_018340775.1. Lineage (NCBI taxonomy): Eukaryota > Viridiplantae > Streptophyta > Pinopsida > Cupressales > Taxaceae > Taxus > Taxus wallichiana. The sequence continues at coordinate 401,216,087 of CM031243.1, forward strand.
CCCTAAATTCATACGAAATGATCTTTGTCTTGTGAAGTGAAAATAATTTTTACAAACTTGATCCATTAAATATCTTACTAGATGTTACATCTTATTTTTGTTTAATGCTTCCAAATGATATTTATAGTGTAAATTGAAATTGACATTTAAATGTTCTAGAATAAGTAAATGTCAATTTAAGCTTATATTTTAGAAAATAAAATATTTTAGTGCTTAGATTTATTATTTTTAGATGGTTCAACATTTTTCATATTTAAAAATTCTAATCCCAATAGTTTATTTGTATACCAACATTCTCCAAGAATCGAATCGGCACCCTTCTATATTAAGAAACATTTTAGTTACATGCCCACAAAAATTCAAACCCACCAATTTGGAGGTCACGGTTTTGAATCCCGAATATAACCTAATATTCTTGAATTTGGTTTACCATGGAAGGACCATTGCCTCATGTCGGTGCTCGAAATTATCTCGCACCATTTGTGCCCTTGAAGATTTATTGATTCACGACCTCGTGCTTTATACTTCCATGTATTGTGTTTAGCCGATCTTTGTTACCATTTTAATCTTCTCCTGGGTCGAAGATCATGTGTGGGTCCATATTTGTCTCATGGTTCATTTGTTTCTTTGGAAGAGCTCTATATTTTGAGTCCCCCATGCATTGTTCCTTTAAAACTCACGTTTTCCCATTTCCTCCATTTTCCACAGTCAAGATCTGTTGTCCCTTTCATTTTTTCCCTAAATACTTGAGGAGAAATGAGTTGATGTGTCCCTAAGGATCATGGTTGAGCCTTGTAACAGTTTAAATTCTCTGTCCTTGAAGAAAACCTCATTTTTTGGCTCGAATGGATGTTTCTCTTGGTAGAATTTGCATCACTTAGTCAACAAGGAAATGTGGCACCTCTTGGTTGGATGCGATCAACTTAATACTTTGGAAATTCTATAAAAAGCCTCAACTTTAAAATGTGTCCACGTGGAGGAATGGTGCTCATTTGAGAATAAAATTTTTGGTTTGGCTTTAAAGTAGCGTCGGGAGGACACGTGGAGGGCTGGTAGAAGGAGACACATAGAGGCTTCCGCTAGGTTTCTCATACTTAGACAAATTTCAAAAGGTTTTTGGGAAGTCTAGGACACGTGGAGGAATGACACTCATTTGAAAATCTAGTTTTGGGCTTTGCCTTGGAGTAGTGCCGGGAGAACACGTGGAGGCTTCCGTTGTTTGGCCCAGACTTGGACAAATTTTATGCAAAAGGATAGAGTTTGGCAGAATAGGACACATGGCGAGCTCACACTCATTTAGGGTCTCTATTTTGGGTGCTACCTTAAAGTTGTGCCATGGAGACATGTTGAGGAACTGCGCATGTTCGGGGACCAACCCTTGAGTTTCATTTTAAAGAAGCACCATGCTAACACGTGGAGGCTTCCACTCACTTTGCATTTTACTTAGACTTTTCAATGGAAAAAAGGAGACTACCTCGGAGCTTGACACATGGCACCTTCCACTGAACTTCAAGCATTCGGATAAATGTTCACTGGAAGAGGAAACATGGCAAGCCCACGACGTTAAAAGCATCAAAAATTTGGGACAATCTCAAGGAGTGACGTGGTGACACGTGGAAATTTGAAAATTCATAAGGGGCAGGAGGCATACCATAAGAGGTAATTCAAACTTTTCACCTCTTTTCTTCATAAAGGTTAAAATATCAAAAATGGCCCATGAGCCTGATGGGAAATAGTCAATTTTTTTCCCGGTCAACAAATGCGGAGGTGCGGACCCACCGAGGAAAATTAGAAAAAATTCTTTTGAGAAAAAAGAGTTAAATGGATGATTTCTCTATGTTTCTTTTAGGGCCCACCTCACGACACGTGTGAGCCCCATTTTCGAAAGCGAGAGGTGCGGAAAAATGGGAAAAAATTTCATTTTTTCAAAAGGGTTAGAAAAGGTCAAAGGAAGCCCCCGAGCCTATTTTTGCATCTTCCACGTGGATGGCCCACATTCAAAATCAAAGATCAATGGCTGCTGAGCATCTAAATCTTATTTCCCCCGTTTTTTCCTGTAAAACTCCCGGGAGTACAAGTCTTAATTATTTCTTGCTATTTTCTACATGCTAAATAGAGAAGAAAGTTAAAATAGTCCGACTCTCGGGCCTTTGATCTGGTTTTCTCTGTTTTTCTTCTCCTGAGCACACAAGGGGCCATATTTGATTGATATGGGGCGGAAGTGGTTGGCGAATGGATGGAGGCGTGTTTTTCCTGAGAAAGGAGTTGAATGCGGGAAGAAATCGAAGAGATTTTCCCTCGAGCACCTGGAGACTTTTATAGATCTGATTCTATGAATCACAAAAGAATCATGGCAAGCACTAGTGCATTTAAAGTTTTTGTCTTTTGGGAGGAAGGGGCTCTATTGGAAATGCTATAAATGGCACAAATTCATCATGTAAATGGTTGGGAGTTTTTGGAAAGATCAGGACTGATTCTCTCTAGCAGAAAAATCTTGATAGACCCCATCCATTTTAAGAAGTTGTCTAGAGAAGCATGTATGTCTCTCTTTCTATCGAGATTCGATCGTGTCAAGGTGGTTGTGAGTTTACAACCATTGACAAGCTTTGAGATTGTTGTGGAAACTTTCCCTTGCATGGAAAAATGTGATCAAACTTTGAGTTATTCCGTGTCAATCTTGAGTAAAGTATATTTATTTCATTTACGAATGCATGTAGGTAGTTTTTATTTTTCTATTACAACCTTGTACTAAAATATAGTCCAATCACATAGGTCTCAGTCCTTGTGATAGTTTAGTGCCATCTACAATTTCATTTCTCGAAAACCCTTCATCCGGAAGTGGGATAAACGGTTTAAAATCACTTTTATTTCATTTTTTAGATAGAGATTATCTGTAAGCCTCTAGGTATACCTCAGGCATGACTTGGTTTAAATATTTGTGCTTTATTTGGTTATCTAACTCAATCCTTCGTGATAGAATCCCACAGGTTGTGTGAAAGAGTGTTCATCTGGGCATCCATTGAAGCACATATTCTAGTTGAGGAAACAATTTAACTTTTCATGGCATTTCGTTGATTGAATCTTTCCATTTTTCATAAGCTCTCAAGGATCTGGTGATTCAAGTCCATCCTGTCTCCCCTCCCACAAAAATTCATTTAAAAACAACTAATCCTACCCATACTACCCCTGTTTTTGCTCTGTATACCCACCCAAGACCAAAATCCTTTTACTAAAGTATGTAGAACAGATCAAGGTCTCAAATGTCTTTAGTAACCTTTGCCTTGTTGTGAAGATATCTCCATGATCTGGAAGTGACAACTCGATGAGAGTCAGATTTGGTGTGTTGATCATATTTTCCCCAAGGTCTCCTTTACAAAAACTTATGCAAAAGAAAGGTACATGTATCTCCTTTCAAATGACAGAGGTTACACAATAGGTTCTCTTACCTTGGTTGAAAGGCACAACCTAAAATAGTTAGGATAATATCATATCCTTTTGAGTTGCTATCCATCTCTCCAAAAATCCAAGTGACAAAGGGATGGCTAGATTTCTCCCTGGCTTCAAAATGACATACATTTATGATCTATCTTCCTCTAAGATCCCTATTGAATCTGTGTTGCTACTTGGCTTGAAAAGGAGAACAAATTTGGGTACCAACACTAGTGGCACCACTATCGTGGGAACTTATTAAATCTTTAGTTTCATTGAGAGTTTAATTTTCCTAACGATCAATTGCCAGTCCATATCTATTTGACCCATCAACAACACCAACACTAGTGACATCGTTGCCGGGGACATTGTGATACAGTTCATACTCAAACCCTGGTAAAGCAATTCTTGTATGATTCAAGTGTTGTATGCAACTTCTCTAGTTTCTACAAGTTTTGCATTGGTATTTATTGATAAATTTTGGAAAAGAAATGTCATATTTTGCATTCCTAGCTTCTAGCATTGACATACTTGACAAATCATATTTAGTGCATTTGCACAACTAAGGTGGAAGTCCTTAGTGTCGACTCCCGTTGATTTTATTTTGATAAGGACCACTGTCTTAAACCTCTGTCAAGTAAGATTTGCTACTAATATTTGCAAAGCTAGAAGGAATAATATCTTTCTTTGCTAGGGATCCTGCTAGGACATTGTTTTCTGAGTTAGGAAAAGTAAAGTCAAAAGGAAGAAAATATTGGAGAGTGGTGGGAGAACAATAGACAAGAAGAGGGATCTCCGTTGATGAAATTAAACGGCCTATCATTGAAGACTGTCATTCAAGTGATTTTGAATTAGGTAGCCTCTTTGTGGAATTGGATTCTCCAGTAGAGAATGGACATCATTTTATTTTGAAAGGTTTGCTTCACACTCTGCATCTATATTTTCTGAGATTGATAGAGATTTCCAAGAAGTAAGGCCTTTAGAGGGTGTCCATTTATAAAGCTACACTCTTGTGTTCCAGGACCCTCTACCCTCATCAATTTTTCACCCCTCTAAGATCACATCCTTGAATCAATATGGCTAAACCCGGACCTCCTATTGTTGTAAAAAAATTTGGACCTATAGTTTTTGTGGGGATGGTGGTTATCCAAATGCAAGACTCCTCATGTGAGGAACAGACTTCCAAAGTTCTAGGGAAACAATTCCATAATCGGTGACCAACATCTAAATCTCTTCCTCAATATGAAGGAAGAATTTGAGATTGAACATGAAGATGTATACATCAAATTATTTATTCACACTCTAGAGGAGGATGCAAGGGATTGGTACAAAGAATTTCCAGATAACTCTATTGACTCTTGGGATGAGATGAGCAATGCATTCATATTACAATATGGTGATAGGACTGACCCTAGGTTTCTTCTATCATAATTTTAAAACATCAAGAAGAATCCCAATGATTCATTAAATGATTTTAATACAAGGTTGAATAAGACCTTGAGAAGATCTCCTGTTAGAATAAGGCCATGTGATGAGTCATGTTTGATCAAGTACACTTGATGCATTTGATAAAAAGGCTACATATTACTTAAGAGAAAAGAAACCCACAAATTTGAGGCAAGCCTTCACCAAGGCTCTGCAAATAGAAAAAAAATCAAGTCAATTAGAAAACCTCCAAAGAGGGAAGGTGTGAAGCTGATTAACCTAGAAAAACCTCAGACAAGCAAGGGTGCTGATTTGGAAGAAGTGGTGAAAAATTTGGAACGGGCTATCAAGGAGATATCCTACAAACTAGCCTGAGATGAGAAAGGAGTTGGGTAGAGTTCACTAGTACAACACAAGCAACAAGGCCAAGACATATTTACAAATCATCAAAGAATTGATGACGAGTAAAAGGAGATGTTGTATTTGGGAATAGGCAGCCTCAAGGCAAACAAAGTAGAATGCTACATGATCCTTTGGCTACCAGAGTTCCCGTGGTGGAATAAAAAGAATTCATTGATTGGTGTGACAGATGTTTTATGCCCCATGCTCTTTGTGAAGAAGATCAACAAGAATAAAGTGTAGATGATGATAAGAGTGATGATGATGTTTGCATGATGGGATGCTTCACTAGATCACCCCTCGAGGTAATTTTGATAACATGCATCAAATTCTTTAGTCCCAAGCAAATAGATTGATTTAAGACCCAAAATCATGTTTTTAGGGGTCCCCTCGGGTTCTTTCTAACTCTCCCATCCAAAGAAAAAATCCCAACAAGTTTTAAAAAATGTGAAAAAATGCAAAAAAGGTTGCTTGGGCCGAAATTTGAGAAAAATCAGCTAAGTCTTGTCTTAGGGGTCTGGGGGCATTGGGACGTCGGGGCACGAATCGGCCAAAAAATCCACCGAGCGGTCCAGGCGGTGGTCTTGGGACACGTTGGGACATCGGGACGTCGGGACGCGCTTGGGATGGGCGAAAAGCCGAATCAGCCAAAAGGGAAAAAAATTACCTAAGTCTTGTTTGAGCGTTTTGGACATTTGGGGAAAATCAGCGGCAAAAAGGTGGATCGGCGGTTTGGCAAGTCGACGCATTTCGGGCGGTTGAGATATTTGTCCCAGACAGTTTGGGACATCCGGGCCAAAAGTACGTGGAGGATCCTTGAACCGGCCGGTTGGCGAAAGCAGAGATTTTATCCAAAAGTTGGGGCCAAAAGTATGCGGAGGGGCCGAAAAGAGCCGAAGAGCCAACGAATGGAATCTCGCCACGTGTCTTCACCTCAAACAGGAACAAGGAAGCCTGAATTGGCCAAAGCAGGAGATTTTCATCCCAGACAGTTTGGGACATCAAAAAGTACGCGAGGGGACGTGAAAAGCCGAAAGAGCGCGCCAGCGAATGGAAATCTCGCCACGTGTCTTCACCTCATCGGCCGAGCCGAAAATTTTGAAAATTTTTCCAGAAGGGGACTTTCGGAAATGGTCGGAGGGAGCCAAAGGTACGCGCGAGGCGAAAAATCAAATGCCAAAAGTGGCAAGGAGGCCCAGGATGAATCGGAGAAATGTGCCAAATTTCCCAAAGTGAAAAGTACCAAATGTTTGGCTCGAAGGAAAAATGCGCCCCTCGGGCCGAACCAATAAAATAGTGCCACGTGTCCAAGTTTAAAGGGCACGAAAAGAATTTTCAGAGATGAACCCACGAATGAATCGAGGCACGACACGTGTCATCCAGTGGCGAGCGCGGGAAAAATTCAAATATTTTCCCATGATCCGTTTTGGCTTTTTTTTGCCCTAAATCTTGATCGCCATAACTTTCGATCCAGAGCTTAGATTTTCCGTTCTTTATATCAATGGAAAGCTGGTAAATTCTCTACATGATTCGGGGTCAATCTTGCATTTTGGTTCAGTTTGAAGAGATAAAATCAAAAACGCCTCTGGCACGTGATAATGGCCAGAAATGATGTTTCAACAACCAGCTTAAATGCAAAATACAGTTCGCCGCTTTTTCTAGGGTTCTCACCTACCACCATAATGAGATGAATTAAATGTAACCTAGAAGTGGTTGGGGTAGATCTGGATTTCCTCTCTCTTCCCTCTCTCATTCTTCCTATAAATTGTAAGGAGGGGCTTCTTTCTAAGGGTTGAACATTCTTGTTTTGCCCCTCCCTTCTTCTCTTTGGCAGGTGAATTTGTGGAGTTCAAACCTCCCATTTAAAACTGTAATGCAACCTTGCCTCTTGGCATTTTGTAGTGTATTGTATCGATCTTTGGAGCAAGTAATGCATGTATATGGATGATTCTCAACCCTCTCTGTGTTCATTTGCATCCTCCTGATCTTTCACTACAAATTTTGTTATCTGTGCATGATCTTGCATCACATTTGAATGGTTTGTGTTTATTGGCAAGATAGGTGTTCTTCATTCCTCGGTGCATCACCTCTGTTAGCTTAGGTTTATTTTTATGCATCTTCTTACCCTGTCTCCTTGGCAAGTTAGATTAGGTTTTGAGTAAACCCTCTGCATTTTTGTGTGCATCTGAACAGAGGAATAGGAACCAGCCTTCTCTGGAGATTCCTTTCTCATTTTTGCAAGTCCCACACTTGGAGAAAGGATTCCATGTTGTGCAATCACACTGGATGCTAGTATGATCAACCTAGAAATCTGATCAACATCCAGGGGTGTTGTGATTTTGCACTAACAGTTTTGGCACGCCCGGTGGGACCTTAGAGGTCTTCACTTTCATTACAACAAGATCGATGTGCACTTGTTGTAAGTTCCAGCTTTGAAGGAGCTTTAAAATTACACATCTGGCGACTCCAAAAGAGGCATAATCCACTGGTTTTAGCAGTCCAAGCCTGGAAAATTTATGAGAAGAATACAGACCAGGTCAAGAACTAGGGAGGAAGGATTGTTTGTTTATCTGCACCTATCTCCAGGCAGAGAAAGAAGGGGAAGAAGAGCTCAAAGATCACCATCTCCACCTAACAGAACTCTCTCTACACCTCCACCTGGTAGACCTTTTCTCGCATCAACAAGGGTTCTCAGGCCAATCAGAATGGCGCAACCACCGAATCCCTTTGTCAATTTCACTTTGGCGTAGCCCACTTGCCCTCAATGCACGAAATCCGGTTCAATTGCAGCGTTGAAGAACATTCCATTTTCACTTTGAGAAAATCATACCACTCTGGTGATCATGTCAAAGACATTGCTAACGTCTGTCGAATCCATGAGATAAATGAAATGGATGTGGTTTGTCAAATTGTTGGCATCTTCGTTCAAAGGAAGGCATTGCGAATGGTTTAGGAGCCTTGGAGTGGTTCTATCACAAATTGGAATCGAGTTATGCATAGTTCTCCATGAGCGAGTTTGGGGAAAAGGGGACAATTTGTCTCTACTAGAACAATTGACAACTATCAGAGCTCCCAACGAGCGGTGAACTGACTTCAACTTCAGATTTCAAAGGTCTTGGGAGAGGATTCCAGTGGCAGTAAGGCCAGCAGCAGAAGGTGCTTTTCTATACTATCTTAAGGCTTTGAATTCTGATATTTCTATGTTAATTCAATCTATGGGAGGCACAACCTTACCTGCTTATAGCATTGCCATTAGAGCCAAAAATTGTCTTATTCAAGCTGGTAAACTGGCTCCTAGGCCTCCCATGCCCTTGTATCCAAACTTAGAAAATCCAAGCACTAGTCAAGCACCCACTTTGGCTCCTATTCCCACTCCTAGAAATCAAAGTTCAAATGAGACTTCTACTTCATCCTCTAGTGCTTCAAATGAACTCCAAGAGGTCATGAAACAATTGCAAAATTTGGGAAATGAGCTGGTTACTATCAAAAGACAGCAAGCTCAAAGTGCTAGACCGTATCAGCCTCAAGCACAGTACCAGGCTAGGCCCCCATACCAACAAAATAGGTCACCAACTCAGGCTGCAAATCAAAATCAAAGCCAAGTAAGGCCTCCCGCTAATAGACCATTTCAGCCCTATAACCCCAATGTCATATCTTCTTCTAAAGCATTAGTGCCAGTCCAAAATAACATGGCCCAAGAATATGATTGGTGTTTCCCATGCAGTCAGCCACATAACCAATCAATGTGCTTTAACGGTGCATTAAATCAGGCTCTTATGGTGCAAACCATTGGTGGGTCGCAAAGTCCGCCACGAAGAGGATCGGCGAAAGAAGCACCTCGGCAAGGAACATCTCGAAATGAAACTACTCTTGTCAATTGGCGGGCGAAGATTTACGTGGTATGAATCAAATACCCTCTCAAGTGTTGCAGCACCCAACACAAGGTCAAAGAGGAGAAATTTGGGTGAAGAACAACCATTAGCCCCAAGTAATCCACACCTTCTACACTCCACAAACTATTGGCAACAAAATGCAATCCCAAGCACGCAGGATTGCACCCAAACCAGCTCCTAGGCCAACCCAAATGCCGATTCTTGCTGCCCATGTGCAAGGAATGAATGTGCGAGGCCAAGGGACAACGAGAGGGATACTTCATCTCCATTCGATATCATTGATCGGATGAAGAAGACAAATGTAAACATATCAATGTGGGAATCACTATCCATCCCGGAGCAAAGAGATTTGCTACAAGCTGCCATGAAGGACTGGTCAACTTCAAATCAACAGGTCCAAATGCAAGAGAAGGTACTCACAAATGCTTCCCAGCCTGAAGGAAATCATGGAGGACAGCAAGGTAAAATGTTGAAGCCCCCTCCTTTTTATGTCTCATTAATCATTGGAAACCAATTGGTGCACAATTGCATGATTGATTCCGGGGCAAGTAGCTCAGTGATGCCCAAGCAAATAGCTGATCAGCTAGGGCTTCAATATGAAGTCATCTCCAAGGGTGTAGTGCAATTAGATGGGACAGCAGTGACAACGGTTGGAGTAATCAAAGGTTTGAGCCTCACACTTTGCACATGTCCCAACGTAATAGTATTACAAGATGTGTCAGTCATAGACCTGCCACCACTCTTTGCATTGTGCTTGTCAAGAGACTTCACTGCTAAAATTGGAGGCTATCTTTCGGTGGATTGGTCACACATGTTGTTTAGAACAAGGTATGGAACTAAGGCCACAATCAGATCTGAACCTATTGCAAACTTTCACATTGAGCCTTACACTCCAAGCCAAATCAATACCAACTGTTCAGCGTTTGATCAAGAAGATTATCCAAGCACTGATGAAGCTGACACCAAGGTTGGAAGCATCCTAGATTTGACTCTTGATGAATGGGCAAGCAAGGTGCATGCTTTTGATCCTTATCAAGAAATAGAAGAATCTGAGCTAGGAGTTTATTGTTTACATGAAGAGAATCAACCTCTCCCCAGCATCACCAAGCCAGATCATAAAGACAAGAATGAAGTATGGCAATTGTTCTTTGATGGGTCAAGGAGTAGACAAGGTGCGGGAGGAGGAGCTATGCTCATTTCTCCACAAGGTATAAGTATTACTCGGCCTTCCATTTTCAGTTTTCTTGCTCAAACAACACATGAGTATGTAAGCCTTAATTCATGGATTGCACTTTGGGCAAGAAGAAAAAGGCATCAAGAATTTACAAGTATTTGGTGATAGTGAGCTGATCGTAAACCAAGTTAAGGGGCAGCATGTTGTCAAGAATAATCTGCTCAAGTGCTACAAAAATCGGGTATGGGATCTTATGGAAGATTTTGAAGCTTTTAGCATCAATTCCATCCCAAGAAAAAGGAATGAAGCAGCGGACAGACTGGCAGCAATTGGGGCTGCATTTGATGTTGTAGAAAATATCAAAAGTGAAAAATCTCAGCCTCATATCAAAGTGGTTGTGAGACCAGCTGTTTCGGATAACAATACACAAGTGGCAAGTCTTCGAGAATGATCAGAAAATTGTTAATTTCCTGCAAGAAGAAGCTGAGTTCTCCGCTAGAATCAAGACAAGGCTTTGAGCAGCGATATGGTGACCAAGTGGTGCAGTGAGAACTAACAAATTACCAAAGGCCTCATAACCTTGGAGTCAATCTTCACCCGAATGATCGATTCCGGAAGGAGAAAGTGAACATTCAAGTAAAGGGTGAAGATTGAGCCTATTTTAGTGGATGAAGGCAAGACATTGCAAATTGGCAAAGTAAGTACTCCACAGAGAAATCTGATTTTGTTCGGCTTTGTCAAGAGTTCCCGAGATGTCTTTGCTTGGACTTACAAAGATTTAAGAGGTTTGACCCAAAGTTGGCACAACATACTATTGAGTTGGATCCGGAATCCAAGCCTGTCAGGCAAAAGCAAAGGCCAGTAAATCCTCATATCGAACCTCTCATGAGAAAAGAGTTAAGCAAGCTCATTGAGGCCAGTATCATCTTCCCCATCAAACACTCAAGTTGGGTTGCAAACTTGGTGCCGGTAAGAAAAAGAAATGGAGAAATAAGATTGTGTGTGGACTTTCGCGATCTAAATAGAGCATCACTCAAGGATCATTATCCGCTTCCATCAATGGAACAAATATTGCAGGTTGTAGCTGGTTCAGAAAGGTTTTCATTGCTAGATGGATATTCAGGCTATAATCAGATAATGGTGAAGGAAGAAGATCAATTCAAGATGGCCTTCACTACAAAATGGGGCACGTATGCTTACAAGAAGATGCCATTTGGACTGTCAAATGCGGAGCAACATTTCAGCGAGCTATGGATATGGCATTCAAAGGCTTAATCAACAATATAGTGCTGGTATACCTAGATGATATCACTTGTCTTCTCAAAGAATGCAGTAGACCATCTCTTTCACCTCAGGACAAGTGTTTCAGAGGTGTAGAAGGTTCGGAGTGTCATTGAATCCAAAGAAGTGTATATTCTTGGCACACGAGGCAAATTGTTGGGTCACATTGTCTCTAGGGAAGGGCTAACAATTGATCCTGAAAGGGTTGAAGCCATCCAACACTCCCATTGCCACACCACAAGAAATCTCTTCAAAGCTTCTTAGGAAGGATAAACTTTGTCCATAGATTTGTGCCTAATTTTGCCACTCTTGTGAAGCCTTTAACAATGATGTTGAAGAAGAGTCTGGCATTCAAATGGACAGCAGAAGGCAAAGAGAGTTTTGAAAACATCAAGCATGCAATATCACAAGCTCCAACTCTTATCAACCCAAACTTTTCAAAGGACTTCATGTTGTATGCGTTTGGAGGATCAGATACAATCTCAGCTATCTTGACACAGCTGAATAGAGAAGGTTCAGAACAGCCCATAGCATTCTTCAGTCAAACCTTGGAAGATTACGAAATAAAGTATTCTTTCATCGAAAAGCATGTCCTTGCCATCATCAGGAGCTTGAAGAAGTTCAGACACTTGGTCTCGAACAATAAGATTCAACTGCTGGTGTCTCATGCTGGTGTCAAGGACTTCCTCCTAAACAAGGATTTAAATGAGAAGAGAGCAGGTTGGATCACTCGGGTGATGGAATATGATATTGAAATCAAAGTGACCAAGCTAGTTCGTGGCAAAGGTTTGTGTGAGCAGCTCGCTTCCAAACAACCAGACGGCTCAAAAGGTGAAGAAGATGTTGTCCTACTACTACAGAATGATCAAGAACAACCAGCTGATGATGCACTCATCCCATGTTGGACTCAAGACTTGGTGCATTACCTCCAAACAGGCTTGTGCCCTCCAGAAGTGAGCAAGGCAAGAGGAGATACTTTAGATTACAAGCTATCCCATATGTACTCATTAATGGTATCTTGTTCAAGAAAGACATCCATGGTGTTCTATTAAGATGCATTGGAACAGTCAAGTTGAGAAGATCTTACACGAGTTCCATGATGGGGAAGCAGGAGGCCACTTTGCTCCACGAGTGACAGCTCTCAAAATCATGAAAGCTGGTTACTATTGGCCTATTGTGTTCAATGATTGCTACTCATGGGTCAAGAAATGCAAGAAATGTGCATTCTTCACAGGGAAAGAAAGGTTAGCAGCGCTGCCCCTTCATCCAATTTCAGTAAATCAGCCATTCATGCAATGGGGATTGGACTTCATTGGGGTTATCAATCCCAATTCAAGTCAAGGCCACAAGTGGATACTTACAATAACAGGATTATTTCACCAAGTGGACCAAGCAGTGGCACTCAAGGAGGCAAATGAATCTAATATCTTAGATTTCTATGAAGGGATAGTCACGAGGTTTGGTGCCCCTGCCACTATCATATCAGACAATGCATTGGCATTCCTTGGCACAAAGATCACTGAATGGGCTGTCAAGAATTGTGTGTATCTCAGCACTTCATCGAACTATTACCCTCGGGTAATGGCCAAGCCGAGTCTACGAACAAGAACCTACTAAGAATCATCAGAAGGACTCTTGATGAGAATCAAAGGACTTGGCACTCAAAGCTCAAATCAGCCCTATGGGCTGATAGGATCACACCCAAGAGGTCTACAGGAAGCTCTCCATACAAGCTTGTGTACGGGAAAGAAGCAGTTCTACCTATATCACTTGAGTTGCCAGCATTGGAACTCATGAAACAGTTGGAACTAGCTGAGTTTGAACCCATGGAGGTTAGATATGCAGAATTGATGGAGCTCCAAGAAATTAGAGAGCATGCAGCCCAGGCGATAGAGAAGGATCAAGCCTTGATCAAGAAGACTTTTGATAGGAAAGCCAAGGCTAGAACCTTCCAAATTGGAGATCTAGTGTTGAAATGGGATGCAGATCGTGCAAAGCCGGAAAGCATTCCAAGTTTGATGCCATCTGGAGTGGCCCATACATGATCATTGAATGCAAAGGTAGCAATGCCTTCCGACTGGCTAAGTTGGATGGTGAAGAATTGCAGATTCCGGTCAATGGGATCTATCTCAAACGTTGCTACTAGAAAGATAGCTTTTCACCCTTGTAAATATTAATTTAGAATTTCCATTCCTCTAAGTGCTTATGCACATTGTACTATTGTTAGAGTAGTTTTTATTTCCCTAAGTGCTTGTGCACATGTCCTATTGCTTCTAGTATGTGCATGTTTGCAGTTCATCAAGCTCTGGAAAAGAATTTGCAGCCACGAGAGAACCAGATCAACAAATGTTTCAATAGCTCAAGGACACAGGTTTTCAAATTTCAGATCAGCTGAGAGGTTATCAAATAGACTCCATGCCCAATGGATTGCTACAAGCAGCTGGCCATTCTTCATCTAGCAGGCAGATAACCCCACTGAGTCGCCAAAATTGTTATCCAAAATTCACCCCTCAAGGTAATTTTGATAACATGCATCAAATTCTTTAGTCCCAAGCAAATAGATTGATTTAAGGCCCAAAATCATGTTTTTGGGGTCCCCTCGGCTTCTTTCTAACTCTCCCATCCAAGAAGAAAACCCAACGAGTTAGAAAAGGTGAAAAAATTGCAAAAAACCAAGCTTGGGGCCGAAAAATGAAGAAAATCGGCTAAGTCTTGTCTCGGGTCGTCCTTGGGACAGAGCGAGGTTCGTCGTACCAAACTTGGGGCCGAAAAAATGAAGAAAATCGGCTAAGTCCTAGTCTAGGCGGTCAGCTGGGGACATTTGGGACGTTGGGACGCGGGGCGGCCATGGGCGAAAAGCCGAATCAGCCGAAAGAGGGAAAAAATTGCCTAAGTCTTGTTTCACGCGGTCTGGGACATCCGGGCCAAAAGTACGCGCGGGACACGGATCGGCCGGTTTGGCGCAAGTCGGTCCATTTCGGGCGGTTCGGAGATATTTTCCCGAGGCGTTGCAGGACATTGGGGCCAAAAGTACGCGGAGGATGGAACGGCACCAGATTAGGCCAAAAAGAGACTTTAAATCAGGACATTTGGGCCAAAACGCGAGGCTGAAAAGCCGAAAGCGAGCGAGAGCGAATGGAATCTCGCCACGTGTCTTCACCTCAAGGGACAAGGAAGCCGAATCGGGAAGTAGGAGATATTTGTCCCAGATTTTCATTTGGGACATCCGGGCCAAAAGGTACGCGAAGGACAGTGAACGAAAAGCGAAAGAGCAAAGAATGGAATCTCGCCACGTGTCTTCACCTCAAAAGGGAACAAGGAGCCCGAATCGGCGAGCGAACGGAGATTTTCATCCGGTGGGGACATTTTCCAAAGGCAAAAACAAGAGAAATGGTGGAAGGGCCCGTCGTCCAATGAAATGGCCATGTGAGACTTGAGGGTGGAGGCCCGGGGATGAATGGGAAAATTTTCCCAAAGTTGAAAAATACCAAAGTTTTGGCTCAAGGTAAAAATGCGCCCCTCAGGCCCGAACCAATAAAATAGTGCCACGTGTCCAAGTTTAAAGGCACGAAAGGAATTTTCAGAGGATGAACCCACGAATGAATCAGAGCCTGACACGTGTCATCCAAGTGGCGAGAGCGGAAAAAATTCAAATATTTTCCCGCCGATCCGTTTTGGCTTTGTTTTTGCCTAAATCTTCAGATCGCCATAACTTTCGATCCAGAGCTCGGATTTTCACGTTCTTTATATCAATGGAAAGCTGGTGAAATTCTCTACATGATTCTGGGTCAATCTTGCATTTTGGTTCAGTTTGGAGAGAGAAAATCAAAAAACACCTCTGGCACGTGATAATGGCCAGAAATGACGTTTCAACAACCAGCTTAAATGCAAAATACAGTTCACCACTTTTGCTAGGGTTCTCACCTACCACCATAATGAGATGAATTAAATGCAACCTAGAAGTGGTTGGGGTAGATTTGGATTTCCTCTCTCTTCCCTCTCTCATTCTTCCTATAAATTGTAAGGAGGGGCTTCTTTCTAAGGTTGAACATTCTTGTTTTGCCCCTCCCTTCTTCTCTTTGGCAGGCGAATTTGTGGAGTTCAAACCTCCCATTTAAAACTGTAATGCAACCTTGCCTCTTGGCATTTTGTAGTGTATTGTATCGATCTTTGGAGCAAGTAATGCATGTATGTGGATGATTCTCAACCCTCTCTGTGTTCATTTGCATCCTCCTGATCTTTCACTGCAAATTTTGTTATCATGCATGATCTTGCATCACATTTGAATGGTTTGTGTTTATTGGCAAGATAGGTGTTCTTCATTCCTCGGTGCATCACCTCTGTTAGCTTAGGTTTATTTTTATGCATCTTCTTACCCTGTCTCCTTGGCAAGTTAGATTAGGTTTTGAGTAAACCCTCTGCATTTTTCGTGTGCATCTGAACAGAGGAATAGGAACCAGCCTTCTCTGGAGATTCCTTTCTCATTTTTGCAAGTCCCACACTTGGAAAAGGATTCCATGTTGTGCTTTGTGAATCATGTCCCATATGCTTTTTTAAGGATGCTAGTATGAATGCCACCATCCCATTTGAAAGCAACCTTGTCGATTATATGGGGAGAAGAAAATGTTCCACCTTATCGAGGATCCCAATAATGCATCCTATCAAGTATTCTATACAAATGTTGATGATGACAATTTTGTGGTATTTCTTTGAGGGAAAAGAGCACAAGATTGAGGAGTCTAAGTGTCTTGAGCAGGAAGGATCTCCTTGGACTTTATTTTTTGATGGAGCTTGCTCCAAATTTGGAAATGGTGTCAATGTTGTCCTAATTTCTCCAAGCCATGAAAGGTTTGTTTTTTCCTTTAAACTTAACTTTGAGTGTACTAACAACATTTCTGAGTATGAGGAATTGTTGTTAGGTTTAAGAATTTCTTGGAAGTATGGTGTCAGGGACATCATTATCAAAGGAGACTCAGAGCTAGTTGTCAAGAAAGTTAGAAAATTGTATGCCACAAAGAATCGCATGACTGAAACAATACAAGCATGCAATTTGGGAATTCATTGAGATGTTTGACTCCTTCAACATTGTGCATCATGACAAGAGGTTCAATGACTTGGTAGATAAGCTTGCAGTGTTGGGGTCTCGGTTTGATAGTTCTACAACATCCCCTTATTGTGAATATGAGGTGGAGGTAGTGATAAGACCCTCTATCCCTGACAATATAAAACATTGGTAGGTTTTTGATGATGAGGCTCAGGTTAGAAGGTTCCTGCAAAACGATGGAGAGTTTTTTGATCAAAACATTGATTAGGAGCCAATGGTCTATACAACAGAGGGGAAGGAAACCTTATTTGGCAAAGGCATCATCCAGCTAAAGACCAACACCATTCCTAGAGGGTTGGTTGCTCTTGAATCAAATTTTGATAATGTTGACTACATTATTAATAGGCATATGGCATCCTCAAGGGATGTTGAGGAGCATGACCTTGGCACGAAGGAGAAACCAAGGAAGATTTGGTTGGGCAGCAGTCTCAGCAAAGATGAAAAGTAGTCATACATCCAATTGTTAAAGAAATACCAAGATTGCATGGCTTGGACCTATTCTGAGCTCAAAGCATACAAAGAAGACCTATTCCAGCATGAGATTCCCTTGGAGCCCAATGTAAAACCCTTCAAGAAGAAGCAGAGGCCAATTAATCCTCTGATTATCTCTCAAAATGCAAGAGGAGCTGAAGAAGCTAAGGGATGGAGGAATTATCCAGCCCATAAGGTATTCTTCTTGGGTTGCTAACCTAGCGCCAATAAGAAATAAGAATGGTGACATCCGGTTGTGTGTAGACTTCAGGAATATAAACAAGGCCTCAATGAAGGACAACTATCCTTTACCTAACATGGAGCACATGTTGCAGTTGGTGACTGGTTCTGAGTTTCTTTCTACTTTAGATGGCTTCTCTGGTTATAATAAAGTCATGGTGAAAGAATCGAAAGGATCAAGACATCCTTTAGTACTCCATGAGGAATGTATGTATATGTTAGGATGCCCTTCAGTTTGATGAATGATAGAGCCACTTTTAAGAGAGCAATGGATGTTGTTTTTCTTGGTTACATCAATGACTTTATTGTTTTTTACCAAGATGATGTAACAGTGTTTTCAAGAAGAAGAAGTGACCATTTGCTGCACTTAGAGAATATGTTGATCAAATGTATGGAATATGGCATCTCACTCAATCCAAAGAAATGCCATTTTGGAGTGCAGAAGGAAAAATTTCTCGGTCACATTATGTCACAGGAAGGAGTGATGATTGATCCAGAAAGAGTGGAGTCCATTAGCAAAGTCCTAATTCCAAGAACCAAAAAGGAATTCAATCCTTCTTTGGGCAGATAAACTTCATTAGAAGGTTTATATCAAACTTTGTTGAGTTGACTATCCCAATCACTTCCATGTTAAAGAAGGATTAGATCATCAAATGGGAAGAGGCTGCCATCCAAGCTTTCAATGGAATTAAAGAGGCATTGAAGCATGCCCCTATTTTGGCAGCCCCAGTTACCAAGAAACCTTTCCAGCTTTTTTATTTCACTTCAGAAAACACTATTGCATCTATCCTACTACAGAAGGATGATGAAGGGGCTGAGAGGCCCATTTCCTTTTCAGTAAGGCTTTACAAGGAGAAGAACTAAAATACACCATCATGGAAAAGTATGCATTTTCCTTGGTCAAAGCAACAAAGGTTTTTAGGCCTTATATTTTAAGTTCAAAATTTGTTGCTTATGTTCCCCATACCATGGTAAAAGACATCCTATCAGAGATGGAAGTCTCAAGTAAAATATGTAGATGGGTGAACAAATTGCAAGAGTATGATATGGACATCCAAACCACAAAGTTAGTGAGAGGTTTGGGGTTAGCTAAGCTCATGGCTGAGAGCAACTTGCAGACCATTGAGGTAAATGAGATTGAGGAAGAAAGGGCAGTTGTTTTTGAAAGATTGATGAGTTCTGAGTGGTACAAGGATGTGATGTTCTATCTCAGACACTTAAACTACCCTGAGCATTTGAATAAGAACTAGAAAAGAGCTCTTAAGTTGGCTTCCCAGAAATATGTCATTACTAATTTTGGGTTGGCATGGAAGAACCCAAAGGGAGTCCTCTTAAGATGCATCACTGAAGATGAAGCCCCCAAAATAATTGCTGATCTCCATGGAGGAGTTTGTGGGGGGCATTTTACTGCAAGAGTCACAACACATAAGATCCTAAGGGCTAGTTATTGGTGGCCAACTCTTTTCAAGGATGCAACCATGTTGGTCAGAAGATGTGAGAGTTGCCAACATTTCTCTAGAAGGTTGAAGGCTTTAGGCTCCCTACCTTTGCAATCTGTATCAATTGAAGCCCCATTTAAGCAATGGGGAATGGACTTCATTGGTGAGATTTCAGACCCTTCAAGTGCTGGCCATAAGTGGATTCTTGTAGCCACTGATTAATTTACCAAGTGGGTGGAAGAAATCCCCACCAAGAAGGCTACACACCAAGTTGTCATGGATTTTGTGCTAAACAATATTATTTGTAGGTTTGGAGTACTAGTCAAAATCATAGCTGATAATGCCATGAGTTTCAGGGTTAGACCTCTTGTGGAAATGTGTAAATGATTTGGGATCAATCTAGCATATACCTCTAATTATAATCCCCATGGAAATGGACAAGTGAGTCTAGCAATAAGAATTTGCTAAATATTATCTGAAGAACCTTGGACTTGAACAAGAGAAAATGGGATGAACCGCTAAAGTTTGTTGTCTGGGCTGATAGGATCACTATCGAAAGAGCCACAGGAAAGAGTCCATTTTAGTTGGTATATGGGACTCAGGCCCTACTGCCCCTGCATATGTAATTATCTTCATATCAGTTCATTCAACAACTAGAAGATCAAGAAGTGAGTCCTCATGATGCCCGCATCAACCAGATTATTGAGCTTAATGAAGAGAGGAGGGCATCTCACTAGAGACATATAAGGTTCAAAGAAAAGATAAAGAAACTGTTTGACAGAAGGTCACTCCTAGAGCCTTCAATATTGGATATCTTGTGCTATTATGGGATAACAGGCATGAGGATAAGGGCAAGCATGGCAATTTTGACTCATTGTGGATGGGCCCTTACTCCATTGACATCAGAATTAGTGAACACACCTTCTTCTTGAAGGATCTAGATGGTGAATTGCTTGAACTTCCTATTAATGGTAGGCATATGAAGCATTTCTTGGATTGATTCCTCTGAATCAAGGTAAACACCTCTTGTACAGTGTATAGTTTGTTGTTTGCGTCCTGTTTTTTGTGTTTTTGCTCGTCTTGGTCCGTGGTGACCTATTTTTGCTAGATTCTTTGTTTATTTTTGGAGATGGCTTCGTTTCTCTGCTCTATGAGATGACTCTGTCACCTAATGGATATTTTGGCACTTGGTCTACTATTTTTCTTGTGGCACTTGTAGGGAGTGCCCATCCCCAAGTTAAGCCAATGTTGGTGCTCGAATGTCTCGCCCCATTTCGCCATTGAAGATTTATTGATTCACGACCTCTATCATTGTATACTTCCTCGTATTGTGTTTTCTTGATCTTTGTTACCATTTTAATCTTATCTTGGGTTGAAGATCGTGTGTGGGTCTCAGTATTTGTCTCATGATTCCTTAGTTCCTCTGGAAAATCTCTGTATTTTGATTCCCCCATGCACTGTTCCTTAAAAACTCATGTTTTCCCATTTCCTCCATTTTCCACAGTCAATATCTATTGTCCCTACAATTTTTCCCTAAATACTCGAGGAGAAATGAGTTAATGTGTCCCTAAGGATAGTGTTTGAGCCTTGGAAAAGTCTAAATTCTCTATCCTTGAAGAAAACCTCATTTTATGGCTCAAATGGACATTTTTCTATTTTTTACAATTTGACGGGCATTTCTCCCGGTCAAATTTACATCATTCAATCGATAGGGAAATGTGGAACCTCTTGGTTGGATGTGGATTAGCTTAATACTTCAGAAATTCTATAAAAATCCTCAAATTTAAAATGTTTCCACGTGGAGGAACGACGCTTGTTTGAGAATCAAATTTTTGGTTTAGCTTTAAAGTAGCGTCTGGGAGGACATGTGGAGGGCTAGCAGGAAGGAGACACGTGGAGGCTTCTGCTGGGTTTCCCATACTTAGAAAAATTTCAAAAGGTTTTTGGGAAGTCCAAGACACGTGGAGGAATGAAACTCATTTGAAAATCTTCTTTTGGGCTTTTCCTTGGAGTAGTGCCGAGAGGACACGTGGAGGCTTCCGTTGCTTGTCCCGAGTTGGAAATTTTTTATGCAAAATCATGTAGTTTGGCAAAATAGGACATGTGGCGAGCTCTTGCTCATTCAGGGTCTCTTCTTTGGGCACCATCTTGAAGTTACGCCATGGAGACACATGGAGGAACCACGCATGTTTAGGGACCAACCCTTGAGTTTCATTTTAAAGAAGCACCAGGCTGACATATGGAGGCCTCTGCTCACTTTGCATTTTACTTAGACTTTTCAATGGCCAAAAGGAGACTACCTCGGAGCATGACACGTGGTGCCTTCCACGAGACCTCGCCGCAGAGTAGGTGCTATGCCCTTAACCTATTGCTTGTATTAGGATATGAGTAGCCGACTTGTGGCTTACCATATCATTTTATTATATCATTTATATTTTCTCATGCTTAGTAGGTCGAGCCTTAGTGATGGCCATAACATATGAATTGTATATATAGGGGATTGTTATATTCATTGGAGCATTTGAGTATTATTATATGGTTTGGAGGTTGCCCCAATATTAATCTATAATATTGTGTTATTTTGTGTTATATTTCTACTCATGATCTGAATTATATAAGTAATTTCATTACAAGTGGTATCAGAGCTGCGATCTGGGCCAAAATTAGGGCAAAATACCCTAATTTTTTTATTCCACCTTATATTGCGAACCAGAGCGAATTAGTGGGATATATTTTTACCAGAGGTGAGAAAATTTCAAGTAAGGTTCCCTAAAAATTTTAGACTTTTTTAATTTATTTTGCAAAAGTTATTACAAATTTAGGGTTTTCTCATAAAATTGCTCCTAGGGTGCAAATTGTGGAATTTTTTCAAATTTGTTAAATTTTCGGAAATAAAAACAAAAATTATTTGGGGTTTGTTCTTTAATTTTATTATATTTGGCCAATTCTTATTGAAATCCAAAACCCTAAAATTTGACCGTGATCCCTACATCCTACTATTTTGGGGCATCATGGCGGGGCCTTCTACAAGGGGAAAAAGAATTGCATCACTCTAGGTAAAACATCGAAAAAGGATGAGATAGTAGTTGATGAGTTGGAGACAGAAGATATAACTACAGATTACTCGGGTTTAGGGTTTACTTCGACATACCATAAAGTAAGCCAACTTGACTTTAACACGAGAGACCTCGAATCTAGGGTGGGCGTGAAAGAAGATGTGGATAGGATTGGACATAGATTGGAGGATTTCATGCAAAAATTTAGTATGCATATGATGGGTAATCATACTTATGTCAATCAAGGTGGATCCTCAAGTCAACATAATAGACACATGAGCCAGAGTGGATCTTTGAGTGCTCACAATCCAAATACAAGCACTCTGCAGGCCCGTACTATGTTTCCAAAAGTGGATATGCGCAAGTTTGATTGAAAGGATCCACTCAATTGGATCAACCAAATGGATAATTTCTTTGAACTACATCAGATTCCATCAGGAAAAAGGTGACCATGGCATCTTTGTATCTCAAACCTAACCAATTCATATGGTATCGATGGTTATGTGCTCAAAGGCAAAAGAGTGGTCTTAATGTTACATGGATGAGTCTTCATCGAAGAGTTACAATTACACTACAATTCTAGTGTGTCAGATAATTACTTCAGCCAATTAGCAACATTGAGGCAGACATGATCTGTTAAGGATTACATTCATCACTTCCAAAACCTTTCTCTGCGGGTGGAAAATATTATTGAAGAGAATCTGAATGACCTATTTGTTGGGGGTCTTAAGGATCAGATTGAGCATGAGGTGCATATGTTTAATCCTCATAAGGTTTCTGATTCGATGATTATGATAAGAAGAGTAGAGGAGAATTTTTTTCAAGTAGGAGACAACATTTCACTTTTACTAGAGATCGCAACACCTTGGCCCCAACACTCCCTCGGCTAGTTAGATTAACACCTCAACAAATTGAAGAAAAAAGAGAAAAAGGGTTATGTTTTAATTGTGACAGTAAATTTGGACCCGGACATAAATGTGCTGAAAAGAAGTTGTTCTACATTGATGGGCCTAGTGAAGATGAAGAGAATAATGAAGATGTAGAGTCAGAGGTCTTGGTTGAGCCAGAGGAGGAGTCAGGAGATCCTCAGCCAACAATCTCATGCCATGTAATTTCAGGTATTAGCACCCCCCAAACCCTAAAGGTGGTTGGATTCCTAAAAAAATAGAGGGTCACAGTGTTGATTGATTTAGGAAGTACTCACAACTTTATCAATCATAAGTTAGCAGTGCACCTAAACTGTTTCATTTATCCAACTCCTGAATGTCAAGTAATGATTGCTGATGGAGGTACTATTACTTGTTCTGGAAAATGCCATAGCATTAAGCTTTCCATGGGAGATTACATACTAAATAGTCCCATGTATGCCATTTCTATGGGAGGAGCAGACATTGTGTTAGGGGTTCAATGGCTTACCACTTTGGGAACCATTGAGATGAACTTCCAAGACTTGTTCATGCGATTTCACTCTGAAGGAAGAAATTTTGAGCTAAGAGGCTTAAGAGAAAAGTCTCCACAAATAATAAGTTCTCATCAAATGCACAAAATTCTAAAAAAGGGTGCAGAGGGATTTGTGGCACAACTCTTTTCATTGGAGGCTCATCATTCTAAGGACATTATACCATCAGATATGCAAGCAGTGTTGGATGCACACTCTATTGTATTTGAAAATATACCAAAGGGATTACCTCCAAAGAGAGATCATGATCATGTTATTCATTATTACCAGAATTCAACCACATAACATCAGACCTTATAGGTACCCATATGTGAAAAATATTGAAATCGAGAAGATTCTACAAGAGATGTTGGAAGCAGAATCATCTCGCCATAGTCGAGTGCTTATTCTTCTCCAATAGTGATGGTATGGAAGAAAGATGACATGTGGCACATGTGTCCTGATTATAGGGAACTTAATAAGTACACAATCAAAGATAAGTTTCCTATTCCTATTATTGATGATTTACTTGATGAGTTACATGGTGTTGTTTATTTTACAAAGCTTGATCTTCATTTGGGATACCACCAAATCAGAATCAAGGATGAGGATGTTCATAAAACTACCTTTCGGACACATGAAGGCCATTATGAATTCTTGGTAATGCCTTTTGGAATCACAAATGCACCTTCTACATTTCAAAGTTTGATGAACTCTATTTTTAAGTCATTCCTACGGAAGTTTGTCTTAGTGTTTCTCGATGATATATTAATTTATAGCAAAACATGGGAGGAACATTTGAATCATGTAAATAATGTTTTGGAAACCCTTGAGCAACATCAACTTTCTGTAAAGCCCTCTAAGTGTTCTTTTGGACTCAAGGAGGTTGAATATTTGGGTCACATTGTCTCTCATGAAGGGGTTAAAGTGGATCCTAATAAGATCAAAGCCAATGATGGAGTGGAAGGTTCCAAAACCCTAAAGAATCTACGATGATTATTGGGACTTACGGGTTATTACTTAAGATTTGTAAGGCATTATGGAAGCATAGTTTCACCTCTCACAGTTTTATTAAAGAAGGATTCCTTCCATGTGAGTGAGGATGCAACCAAAGCATTCGAGAAACTAAAGGAGCCCATGTGCACCACTCCAATCTTGGCTACTCCATATTTTTCCAAAACATTCATTATTGAATGTGATGCATCAAGGGTGGTTATGGGGGAAGTTCTCATGCAAGAAGGCTGTCCTCATTTTGAATTTTTGAGCCATCAATTGAAAGGTAAGAATCTTTCCAAGCCGACTTATGAGAAGGAAATGCTAGCCATACTTCATGTAGTAAAGCAATGGAGACCATATCTCATATGAAGACACATTAAAGTGAAGACAGATCATGATAGTCTGAAATACTTCTTGGAGCAACGTTTATCATCTGAAGAACAAAAAAATGGGTCTCCAAGATGTTGGGATATGATTTTGAGATTATCTATAAGAAAGGGAAGGAGAATGTAGTTGTGGATGCTCTATCGCGGAAAGATGAGTCAACAACACCTTGTTATGTGCCATATCCATATTACAGGGAAGATTGGATAGATGAGGCAAGTTCCGAATGGAGAAATGACCCAACCTCAAAAACCTCATTCATCATCTCTAGAATGATCCCAACATGTCTAAAAATCTGTATTGAAAGGGGATGCTTTATGGTATAAAGATAGATTATACCTATGTAAGAACTCCACTCTTAAAAATAGGATTCTATCTCGAGCTTCACTCTTCTCCAGAGGGGGCACTCTGGAATCTTCAAAACTTATCATCGAGTCAAACAATATTTCTTATGGGAAGGGCTCAAAGGGGATGTCCAAAAATTTGTGGTAGAATGCATGGTTTGTCGGTAAAAAATAGAGGTGAAACAGTTCGATCCCAGTCTTCTACAACCTCTATCTATTCCTAGCCAGTAGTGGGAAGAGGTTTCCATGGAATTTATCACAGGATTACCTAAATCTAAAGGAAAAAATGTCATGAGAGGTTCAATATGGGGATTCACTGGCCTTTGCTTTTACCTGACAGGCTTGGATTCCGGATCCAGCTCAATAGTATGTTGTGCCAACTTTGGGTTGAAACCTCTTAAATCTTTGTAAGTTCAAGCGAAGATATCTAGGAACTCTTGACAAAGCTGAACAAAATCAGATTTCTCTTGTGGGGTACTTACTTTTCCAATTTGCAATGTCTTGCCTTCATCTACTAAAATAGGTTCGAATCTTCACCCTTTACTTGAATGTTCACTTTCTCCTTCCAGAACTGATCATTCGGGTTGAAGATTGAATCCAAGGTTATGAGGCCTTTTGGTAATTTATTAGTTCTCAGCTGCACCACTTGGTCACCATACTGTTGCTCTAGCTTGTCTTGATTCCTGGCGGAGAACTTAGCTTCTTCTTGCAGGAAATTAACAATCTGCTGATCATTCTCGAAGACTTGCCAACTTGTGTTGTTATCCGAAACAGCTGGTCTCACAACCACTTTGATGTGAGGTTGAGATTTCTCACTTTTGATACTTTCTACAACATCAAACGCAGCCCCAATTGCTGCCGGTTGTCCACTTTGCTTCATTCTTTTTCTTGGGACGGAATTAATGCTAAAAGCTTCAAAATCTTCAATAAGATCCCATACCCGATTTTTGTAGTTCTTCAAAAGATCATTTTGGGCAGCATTTTTTCCTTTGACTTGTTTATGATCAGGTCACTATCACCAAATACTTGTAAATTCTTGATGCCTTTCTTCTTTGCCTAGTGTAATCCGTGAATTAAGGCTTCATACTCAGCTGTATTGTTTGAGCAAGAAAACTGAAAATGGAAGGCTGAGTAATATTTTATACCTTACGGTGAAATGAGCATAGCTCCTTCTCCTGCACCTTGTCCACTCCTTGATCCATCGAAGAACAATTTCCATACCTCATTATCATCCTTGTGGTCTGGCTTGGTGATGCTAGGAATAGGATGATTTTCTTCATGTATGCAATAAACTCCTAACTCAGATTCTTCTATTTCTTGATAAGGATCAAAAGCATGCACCTTGCTTGCCCATTCATCAAGAGTCAAATCTAGGATGCTTCCTACCTTGGTGTCAGCTTCATCAGTGCTTGGATAATCTTCTTGATCAAATGTTGAACAATTGGTATTGATCTGACTTGGAGTGTAAGGCTCAATGTGAAAGTTTGCAATAGGTTCAGACCTGATTGTGGCTTTGGTTCCATATCTTGTTCTGAACAACATGTGTGACCAATCAGCAGATAAGTAACCTTCAATCTTAGCCGTGAAATCCTTGACAAACATAGGGCAAAGAGTGGTGGAAGGTCTATTACTGAGACATCTTACAAAACAACCACGTTGGGACAGAGCACACTTGCAAGGTAAGACTCAAGTTTCTAATCACCCCAACTGTTATTACTGCTGTCCCATCCAACTGCACTACCCCTTTGGATATGGTTTCATATTGAAGTCCTAGCTGATCAGCTATTCGCTTGGGCATCACTGAGCTACTTGCCCCGGAATCAATCATGCAATTGTGCACCATTGGTTTCCAATGATTAATGAGACATAAAAAGGAGGGGGATTCAACATTTTACCTTCTTTGTCCTCCATGATTCCCTTCAGTGGGCAGCATTTGTGAGTACCTTCTCCTGCATTTGGACTTACTGATTCAAAGTTGACCAGATCCTTCATGGAAGCTTGTAGCAAATCTCTTTAGCCTGGGATGGATAGTGATTCCCACATTGATATTTTTACGTTTGTCTTCTTCATCTGATCAATGATGTTGAATGGAGATGAAGCATCCCTCTGCTGTCCTCTAGCTTGCACATTCATTCCTTGCAAATAAGTGGCAAGCAAATTTCAGCATCATCGAGTTGGTTTAGGAGCTGGTTTGGGTGCTCCTTGCATGTTTGGAACTACATTTTGTTTGCCAGTGGCTTGTGGAGTGGTAGAAGGTTTTGGATTACTTGAAGCCAATGGCTTCCTTCACCCAAATTTCTCCTCTTTGACCTTGTGTTGGCTGCAACACTTTGAGAGGGTATTTGATTCATACCACAGAAATCTTCAGCCTGCCAATTGACAAGAGTAGTTTTGTTCGAGAGATGTTCCTTGCTGAGGTGCTTCTTGTTGCTGATCCTCTTCGTGGCTGGACTCTTGCGACCCACCAATGGTTTGCACCATAAGAGCCTGATTTAATGCACCGTTAAAGCACATTGATTGGTTATGTGGCTGACTGCACGGGAAACACCAATCATATTCTTGGGCCATGTTATTTTACACCGGTACCAAAGCTCTAGATGCAGATACGACATTGGGATTATAGGGCTGAAATGGTCTGTTAGCGGGAGGCCTTACTTGGCTTTGATTTTGATTTGCAGCCTAAGTTGGTGACCTATTTTGTTGGTATGGGGGCCTAGCCTGGTACTGCGCTTGAGGCTGATACAGTCTAGCACTTTGAGCTTGCTGTCTTTTGATAGTAACCAGCTCATTTCCCAAATTTTGCAATTGTTTTATGACCTCTTGGAGTTCATTTGAAGCACTAGAGGATGAAGTAGAAGTTTCATTTGAACTTTGATTTCTAGGAGTGAATAGGGGCCAAAGTGGGTGTTTGACTAGTGCTTGGATTTTATAAGTTTGGATACAAGGGCATGGGAGGCCTAGGAGCCAGTTTACCAGCTTGAATAAGACAGTTTTCAGCTCTAATGGCAATGCTATAAGAAGCAGTAAGGTTATGCCTCCCATAGATTGAATTAACATAGAAATATAAGATTTCAAAGCCTTAAGATAGTAAAGAAAATCACCTTCACTGTTGGCACGATGGCCACTTTGGAATCCTATCCCAAGACCTTTGAAATCTGAAGTTGAATTCAGTCAGTTGCTTGTTGGGAGCTCTCTTGATAGTTGTCAATTGTTCTAGTAGAGACAAATTGTCTCCCTTTTCCCCAAACTGCTCATGGAGAACTATGCATAACTGATTCCAATTTTTGATAGAACCAGCTCCAAGGCTCCTAAACCATTGCAATGCCTTCCCTTTGAACGAAGACGCCAGCAATTTGACAGCCACATCCATTTCATTTATCTCATGGATTGCACAAACGTTAGCAATGTCAAGTTGACATGATCACCGGGAGTGGTATGATTTTCTCTAGTGAAAAATGGAATTTTCTTCAACGCTGCAATTGGAAAATATGCTGGATTACTGCATTGCATTGAGGGCAAGTGGGATGTTGCCGTGAAATTGATAAAGGGATTTGGTGGTTGCACCATTCGGATTGGTCGAAGAACTCTTGTTGATTGGATGAAAGGCATACCAGGTGGAGGTGTTGACAAGGTTCTATTAGGTGGAGACATAGATCTTTGAGCTCTTCTTCCCCTTCTTTCTCTACCTGGAGATAGGTGTAGATAAAAAAACAATCCGTCCTCCCTAGTTCTTGACACAATGGGCTGTATTCTTCTCATAAATTTTCCAGATTGACCGCTGAAACCAAAGGTGGATTATGCCTCTTTTGGAGTCACCATATGTGTAATTTTAAACCTCCTTCAAAGCTGGAACTTACAACAAGTGCACATCGATCTTGTTGTAATGAAGGTGAAGACCTCTAATCTCCCACCGGCGTGCGGTAATCATTATCACCAAATCACAGCACCCTTATGTTTACACAAGTGCATATACTTGAACTCATGGTGTGATTGGATAACATGGGTACTATCTCCAAGTTGTGGGACTTGCTACTTGAGATAGACCTCCGAGAAAAGTGGTTCTTACTCCTAAACTACCCGCCACAGTCTACTCTAATGTAGGGTAAGCTAACTGTTCTAATCTAAATTTCCAAGGGACCAGGAGAGAGAATGCATAAAATGAAAGCCTACACTAAAGTGGTGATACACCGAAAAGGAGGGTGCAGAGTAGTGTTCAAATGCGTGAGATACGAAGCAAAGTGCACACTAGAAGGGGTGATGACAGCTCTCTACAATCTAGCAAAATGCATTCACAAAAATTTCAAACATACACAATGATAATGGATCCTTCAAGAGCATAATAATAGACAAAATATTCCCGTAATCAAGGTTGGAGGGGCAAGAGGAATGCAAGAAAACACAAAGCGGGGAAGATACATCCAAAACTTATATTTATTGCTTCATGATATGCACAGTTCAATCTATTACAAGAAAAGGGCCTAAATCACCATGCAAGGAGTCCACAACAAGGGCCTGCAACACATTATCTTCACAAAGCAATTTTGGCAGAGCTTTTCTACAAAAACTACCCTCCTTTTACAATGAGCCCAACACTCCAATTTATAGAAAAAATGAGAAGAGAAAGAGAAGGGAAATGGAAATCCCAAAATCTGTCCTTCAACCACTTGTAAGAGGCATTAAATGGAGTAAAATGATTATATATTACTTGCAAAAGGCTCCCCATACTGTCCCATGTGCTGCAGTAGAGAAAGAATGATGACCATGCCTCTTAATTGCACTCCCAACTACCAAATAAAACACTGTTATGAACCCGGCCACGTTTTATGAAAAATATCCATCGATCTCTCACCAAATCGGAATTTCTTGATTTCGTGCGTTGGGATCAGAGCCACGATTCCAATGGTACCAATTTGTGTGATTTCATTGAGAAATGCAAAATTTATGGCCTTCTGAGTGCGGGCAGCTATTTTGGGTCTGGCAGGCGTTTTCTGTCATTTGACGGGAATGAGCATTAACTGATTGGAGCCGAATATGTTTCTTTTAATTAAATATATCTACCCTCATTAAAAATAAGAAATCCAATTTTTGTGGCGTAGAGGACGTCATGCTCATTCCAGAAAGTCCAATTTTGTGAAAATCGAGCTCGGAGTCAAAAGTTATGGACGTTTGAAGTTCACGGGTCAAACGTTGACTTTTCTTCTTTGCCTTTGGCCGATTCGGCTTTTTGCGTCCCTCACGTCCCACGCGTACTTTTGGCCCGGATGTCCCAAATGAAAATCTCCTGCTTCGGCTGATTCAGGCTTCCTTGTTCCTGTTTGAGGTGAAGACACGTGGTGAGATTCCATTCATTGGCGGCTCTTTCGGCTTTTCGCGTCCCACGTGTACTTTTGGCCCAACTGTCTGGGCGAAAGTCCCTGTTTCGCCGAATCGGCCGGTTCGCGTCCTCCGCGTACTTTTGGCCTGGATGTCCCAAACTGTCTGGGACAAATATCTCCGAACCGCCCGAAATGGACCGACTTGCGCCAAACCGGCCGATCCATGTCCCGCGCGTACTTTTGGCCCATCTGTCCCAAACCGCGCGAAACAAAAGACTTAGGCAATTTTTTCCCTCTTTCGGCCATTTCAGCTTTTCGCGTCCCGCGCGTCCCGACGTCCCAACTATCCCGCGGACCGCCTGGGACAAAAATGTCTGACTTAGCCGATTTTATTTGTATTTCGGCCCCAAGCTTGGTACGACGAACCTTGGCTTGATACGACCAGTATGACCCGAACCCTTCAGACCGAAATGCTTTAAAACAGTCCTGCAACCTTATTTTTTGCATTTTTTCCATTTTCTCAACTCGTTGGGATTTCTTCTTGGATGAGAGAGTTAGAGAGAAGCCGAGGGGGCCCCAAAAACATGATTTCGGGCCTTGAATCAATCTACTTGCTCGGGACTGAATAATTTGATGCATGTTATCAAAATTACCTTGAGGGGTGAATTTTGGATAACAGTTTTTTGAAGGGGAAGGGCATGCTACGCCCTTAACCTATTTCTTGTATTAGGATATGAGTAGCCGACTTGTGGCTTACCATATCATTTTATTATATCATTTATACTTTCTCATGCTTAGTAGGTCGGCCTTGGTGATGGCCATAACATATGAATAGTATATATATAGGGGATTGTAGGTAGTAATTCATCATCATTGGAGCATTTGAGTATTATTATATGGTTTGGAGGTTGCCCCCTCGAAGTGGCGAAGCTATTATAATTGCATATTGAGATCATTATTCTAGAATATTGTGTTATTTTTTGTTATATTGTTGCTCATGATCTAAATTATACAAGTAATTTTATTACAACAAGACAAGTGGCGAGCCCGCGCTCGTTTAAAGTATCAAATTTTGGGACCATCTCAAGGAGCATCGTGGTGACATGTGGTAATTTGAAAATTCATAAGGGGCACCTCTTTACTTCATAAAGGTTAAAATAGCAAAAATGGCCCACGAGCCTGATGGGAAATAATCAATGTTTTTCCGTAGTCAATGGCGAGAGGTGTGGACCCGTGGAGGAAACTTGGAAAATTTTCTTTTTGAGAAAAAAGAGTTAAATGGTAGATTTATCTGTGTTTCTTTTGGGGCCCACCTCAGGACATGTGTCAGGCCCATTTTTAGAAGAGGGGGTGTGGGAGAAAAAGGGATTTTTTTCATTTTTTCAAAAGGTTCGAAAAAAGTCAAAGAAAGCCCCAGAAGCCTATTTTTGCATCTTCCACATGGATGACCCACATTCAAAATAAAACATCAACAACTCGTTGAGCATATAAATCTAATTTCCCCTATTTTTACGCAAACTCCCGGGAGTATGAGTACTCATGATTTATTTATATTTTCTACATGCCAAATAGAGGAGCAAGTTAATTTTGATATCTAGAGTTTGGTGGGAGAGATCTGGAGACGTCTTTCACCATTAAAATAGTCTAACTCTCGGCCCGATCTGGTTTTCCATTATTCTTCTCCTAAGCACGCAGGGGCCATATTTGATTGATATGGGGTGGAAGTGGTTAGAAAATGGATGGAGGCATGTTTTACCTAAGAAAGGAGTTGAATGTGGGGGGAAATCAAAGATATTTTACCTTGAGCACCTGGAGACTCTTACAGATTTGATTTTGTGATTCACGAAAGAATCATGGCAAACACTGGTGCATTTGAAGTTTTTTTCTTTTGGGAGGAAGGGGCTCTATTGGAAATGCTATAAATGGGACGAATCCATCATGCAAATGGTTGGGAGTTTTGGAAAGATCAAGGCCGATTCTCTCCAGCAAGAAAAATCTTGACAAAGCCCATCCATTTTGAGAAGTTGTCTAGTGAAGCCTGTATATCTCTCTTTGTATTATATTTGATCGTGTCAAGGTGGTAACGAGTGTACAACCATTGAAAAGCTTTGAGATTGTTCTAGAAACTTTCCCTTGCTGATAAATGTGATCAAACTTTGAGTTATTTTGTGTCAATCTTGAGTAAAGTGTATTTATTTCATTTATGAATGCATGCAGGTAGTTTTTCTTGTTTTTATTGCAACCTTGTACCAAAATATAGTCCAATCACATAGGTCTCAGTCCTTGTGATAGTTTAGTGCCATCTACAATTTCATTTCTCGAAAAGCCTTCATCCGGGAGTGGGAAAAATGGTTTAAAATCACTTTTCTTTCATTTTCTTGATAGAGATTATCTATAAGCCTTTGGGTGTACCTCAAGTGTGACTTGGTTTAAATCTTGGTGCTTTATTGGGTTCTCTAACTCGATCCTTCGTGATAGAATCCCACAGGTTGTGTGAAAGAGTGTTGATCTGGGTGTCCATTGAAGCGCATATTCTAGTTGAGGAAACAATTTAACTTTTTGTTGCATTTTGTTGATTGAATCTTTCTATTTTGCATAAGCTCTTAACGATCTGGTGATTCAAGTCCATCCTGTCTCCCCTCCCACAAAAATTCATTTAACAAAAACTAATCCTAGCTATACTACCCCTTTTTTTGCTCTTTATACCCACCCAAGACCAAAATCCTTTTACTAAAGTATGCAGAATAGATCAGGGTCTCAAATGTCTTTAGTAACCTTTGCCTTTTTGTGAAGATATCTCCATGATCTAGAAGTGACAACTCGTGAGAACTAGATCTAGTGTGTTGATCATATTTTCCCCAAGGTCTCCTTTACAAAAACTTATGCAAAAGAAAGGTACCTGTATCTCCTTTCAAATGGCAGAGGTTACACAATAGGTTATCTTATCTTGGTTGAAAGGCACAACCTAAAATAGTTAGGATAAGATCATATCCTTTTGAGTTCTTTATCCATCTCTCCACAAATCCAAGTGACAAAGGGACAGCTAGATTTCTCCCCGCTACAAAACGACATACTTTTGTGATCTATCTACCTCTAAGCTCCCTATTGAAATGTGTTGCTTCTTTGCTTGAAAAGGAGAACAAATTCAGTTCCAACACCTTACATTTAAAGAGCCATCGTTTAATACGGGGAAACACCGGTCGAGAGGATCTAAGGTCCTCTGGCTTCCTCTTCCACTAGTAATTCCAATAGATTTTCATGGGACTCTGCATATATCGGTATCTCGCGGAGATTTTGGAAGGTTTGCTTATGACATTCATGGCTTTTTGCGGTCTCCTTAGATGATTTTCCTTTGTCCTCAATTTCCTTCCCCTTCAAATAACTTCGCTAACAACCATAGTGAAGACTCTATGTTTGCAACACTAGGGTTCGAGTCCCACCCACTACGGCCACCATACTAAATGTCCCTAAGGGAAAATCGAGGAAGAAATATAGTGGGGTGTGTAAATTGTTTTTGTAACTGGATTATCTCGTATAAAATGTGTTTTTTTTTTTATTTCGTAGATTTTTTGTGTGACGGGTTTAAGTTAAGTTGGCACAAGAGCCAAGGAATTCGGGTGATTTGTTTGTAGAGGGTTTGGTGGGCTTCTCATAAGTGGAAGAGCCTATTTATCACGTATGTTATTAGTGTATAGGGTTCAATGATCTATCTAAGACAGAATACTCTATTTCTCACACACGTTAATAGTGTGCTTAAAGATCAAACATCAATTAGGACTTTGTAAATATTTATAAAAGTTTACTATATTGCGAGCTGCAAATCTACATCGAGAGTCTTATAAGTAATTACTACTCTACATTAAGTTTGTAAACATCATAAAAATGTACATGGTGATTTTGCTCAATTGTATATATACCATGTTTAATGTTGTCGAACTAACTACAAAGAGTTAAGTTGCCCAATTTCTTGAAAAAAAAGGGATGTTCCCAGAACATTGAACACAACAAAATATTTTGGCTTTAATTGTTCATCATTTTAAGATTAATGGATTGTGCGGGTTGAATGCTTGGTTTTGTGGATGGTAATGTTCATGTTTCAAAGATATGCTTCATAGATCTTATAATTGTTTCGTTAGGAGAAGAGTTTCTTGAACTCATATTATAGTTTACCACCTTAAAAGAGTTACGCCTAACCATTACCTATTTTACATGTTGGCAATAAAGTCAACTTTTTGTAAAAATAATTTTCAAATTACTTCGATTCATGGCGACTTTTTACTTTACGGTGAGGAAGTTATGGACGTATTTACCTTCAAAATTATAAATAAAATAAGTGGGATTATGAGGTTTTACCTTCAAATTGATAAATTAAAAAAGTAATTTCATTGTGATGTATTAATAAATAAGGAAAGTGATAAGTATATGGTTTTGAGCCACTCCACTCAAATTTTCCCTTTAATCAAACAATAATATGAAATATTTTATAAAATTTAATATCCGTACATAATATAATAAAATAATTAAATAAAACAATAATATTTATTCATAATACAATCACCTTTACATACTCAACAAAATGTAATCACCTTTACATACGCAATGAAAGAGATGCCCTCTAGAGTGACTTCTACATATTATTTGGCCAATTGAAATTATGCGGTCAAAAATATTTAATAGGTGTAAAAACTTTATTGACATCTCGTTGAATTACACTTCACAACCACCGCTTGAATCCTAACATACCATTGTAGGTTATGCGAAAAGAGCTACAATGATTACTTATTACGTGAAATTTAATTTTTTTAGTAGTGTGTTTTGAGGCATTACTCAAATGACCTCCACGAGTAGTCATTAGTCTAATGACATTTTTCCTCTTAGAAATTAACTTTTGGATAAAATTTAATAGAATTTGTAATCAATCTCTAGAGACTATATCAAACTATCCACTATGAAGATATTCCTACACAATGACATTTTTCTTCGTACATTTGATATTAAGTACGCGATTGTCCTAATTATATTTTTCATGAATAAACATAAGTCAAAAAACCCACTTAACATATAAATGTGATAAATATTTATCAAACACTCTATTTAATATTTTAAAAAATAAAATAAAAGTGGTAAATTACTCTTTTTTTTTTTATAGAATTCCCACCCTCTTATTACCTAGAAGATATATTGAAATGTTGTAGAACAAGTCAATGCCAATTTAAGCTTATATTTTAGAAAATCAAATCTTTTAATTCTTAGATTTTTTGTTTTTGGATGGCTCAGCATTTTTCATATTTAAAAATTATAATCCCAATAGTTAATTTGTATACCAGCATTCTCCATTAATACACTTGGCACCCTTCTATATTAAGAAACTTTTTAGTTACATGCCCACAAAAATTCAGACATGCCAATTTGGAGGTCACGGTTTCGAATCCTGAAAGTATCATGGTATTTCGGAATTCATCTTACCATGGAAGGACTATTGCCATACATTTACAGAACCATCGTTCAATCTGGGGAAACGCCGGCCAGAGGATCTATGGCGCTCTGGCTTCCTCTTCCCCTAGTGATTCCAAAATATTTTCATGGGACTCTGCATATATCAGCCTCCCTGGAGACTATGGAAGGTACGCTTCCAACATTCATGGATTTCTGCAGTCTCCTCAGAGGATTTACCCGCGTTCTAAATTTCCATCCTCTTCAAATAACGCCCTTAACAACCGTAATGAAGACTCTGTGTCTGGCAACAACAGGGTTTGAGTCCAGCTCGCTGCTGGCCACCATAATAAATGAGCCTGAGGGAAAATCAAGGAAGAAATATAGTGGAGTGTAAATTGTGTTATGAAATTGGATAATTTGTACAAAATGTGTGTCTTTGTAGATTTTTTTGTGTGCGAGGTTTAAGTTAACTTTGCAGAAGAGCTAAGGAATTTAGGTGATTTGTTTGTAAACGGTTTGATGGGCTTCTTGTAAGCGAAAGAGCCTGTTTATCACTTATGTTATTATCGTATAGGGTTAAATGATCTGTCTAAGACAAGACTCTATTTCTCACGCACGTTAATAGTGTGCTTAAAGATCAAAGATCAATTAGGACTTTGTAAATATTTATAAAAATTACTATATTGTCAACTTCAAATGTACATCGAGAGTCTTATAACTAATTACTATTCTACGTCAAGCTGTAAACATCAAAAAAATGTACATGGTGGCTTTACTTAATTGTATATATGCCATGTTTAATGTTGTTCAACTAACTACAAAGAGTTAAGTTGTCTAATTTCTTGACAAAAATAGGGATGTTCCCGGAACATTGAACACAACAAAATATTTTGGCTTTAATTTTTCATCATTTTTAGATTAATGGATTGTGCGGGTTGAATTCTTGGTTTTGTGGATGGTAATGTTCATGTTTCAAAGATATGCTTTATAGATCTTATAATTGTTTTGTTAGGAGAAGAGTTTCTTGAACTCATATTACAGGTTTGCCACATTCAAAGAGTTGTGCCTAATCATTACGTACTTTAGATGTTGGCAATAAATTCAAATTTTTGTAAAAATATTTTTAAAATTATTTCCAATTCAAGTGGTAGACTTTTTACTTTTCAAATGCATGAAGTTATAGACTGATTTTAGTTGATCATAGGTCAAATGTGTATGATAGATGAGCTTTATAATTGTAATATTTGATGTACATACCATTGATCTTTTGAAGTCGAATTCTCCAAATCATGAACAGATCTTAGTTCCCTGCTATCAATACTTCTATTATTTACTACAAATAAAATCTATACAACCAAGGAGTTGTGATGTATTGCTAAATAAAATAAATGGGAGTATGAGTTTTACCTTCAAATTGATAAATTAAAAAGCGGTTTCATTGTGATGTATTAATAAATAAGGAAAGTGATAAGTACAAGGTTTTAAGCCACTTCGCCTCAATTATCCTTTTAATCAAACAATAATATGAAATAACATTCAAAATTTAATATTCATACATAATCTTATAAAAATAAATAAAACAATAATATTTATCCATTATACAATCACCTTTACATATTCAACAAAAGACTGCCCTCTAGAATGATTTCTACATGTTATTTGACCAATTGAAAAGATGCACTCAAAAGTATTAAATTCGTGTAAAAAACATTACGGGCTCAAAACTAGTAAGTTCCTTGACCGACTCCAAGTTTCAATCATGTTAGAAAGCAAAAGAGGGAAAAGAGATTTGCATAAGTAGTCTGAGAAAAGTAAAGGGACCATTTTATATTTTTATTTTTAAAATAAGTATATTTAGAGGTGGTCTTACATAAATTTGTTAGCAATTTTTATAAAAGCAACAATATATTTTTGCATAATACTTTAAAAAAATAGACACGTGCTTTAATTAAGCATGACTTCATTGTTAAAAATGTAAGTTTGTAGCAATGTCTTTGGGAACAATGGTTTAGTGTACGGTAGCGTTCGCATGATTTGTATGAATTTGTATTCCGTATGGCGCTCTATAATTCAATAGAGATTTTGACCAATATAATTTAATAGCTCTTCTTTGATATAATTACTTCATAATTGATATGATTTAGTGTATGTAATTATAGGAAGTACTTGATATTTTTCCTTAAATATAGGGTGCTTAGTGATCCCATGTTAGATAACGAAAAGTTTAAGAAAATATTTCAATTTTGTAATGCTCGCTAATTTTGTTCACACAAAACTTAAGAACAACCTAGAGTAAGTTAGAAAAATTATGGAATAATTTTTTTTTGGAAAAAGTTCACGCGAAAAGGTTTGAATTACCAGTGGTCACATTCATGTCTCTAAGTTACTTTAAAATTAATAATTTAAATTTTCTTAGAAATATACCCCATTATATTAAAAATAATAATGCCCTCAAAACTTATGAATAAACCAAGTTAGTCTAAGGCTTGGTTTAGTTTCCCCTAATTTTCATTTTGATAATTATTTGATTTCCACTATAGTCGACTAGAACAAATTAATTTCATGAATAAGAGGAGTCTATTAATAAACCCACCCTTACACAATTAAAGTGGCCCCCTTAAAAAGTCAACCCATGTATTTTAGATTTTAAAAATTTAAATTTAAATTCATGATCCTCTCACCCACTCCCCACCTACTTTTTGTAGGGATGAATCTCATCCCCTTGATGGATTCATTTGGGGCCTTTAGGTAAGGGAAAAACAACTAACCCTAAAGTTTGCTTAAGAAAGCTCTCCCTTCTTTATTTGGCTCATAATTTCTTTGTTTGGTTTTGCAGGTTGGAGGAGAACGAAGAAGCCATGAGAGGCTATTTAGAGATTTTGAGAGGAAACACTTCCAAACTTCCTTTCTTGTTTTAACCACACCCTCTCCTAGGGTTTTAAATGTATTTGTATATTTTATTTAGCTCATATTTCTTTGATTTGCCCAAATGGGCTTATGGGTTTTGCCCCATTTTGATTAAATAGTTAAATGGTATGTGTCTTTATATGTGTAAGAGAATATATACACATATATATGTACATATTGTTGTATACACAAATATATATATATATTTGTGTGTGTGTGTGTATTAAATACCACTATATATATATATATGCATCGAAAATTTTATATTGTTACACACACACACACACACACAAAATATATATATATATATATATATATATATATATATATATATATATATATATATATATATATATATCACGTTTTTTATGGGTTCGGTCATTTACACATTTGCAGTAATAAAGAAGGTCGCGAGTTTAATTAGCCATGGGGGGGACGGGGAAGTTCATTGTATATGTGGAAATGTTTGGCGGTTGGGGAGGGTCGCCGACCCCACCCCATTCCATTTGTTAATGGGGTGGGGGTGTGGTCGTCGACCCTCCCCCAAACCCTTTCCCCATTAAAGGCACGAGTTGCATCCATATGTATCCTTGGCTACGTAGATTGTTAATTAATCCCCTCTTTTTTATAATGGTTAATGTGGTTGGTTCTCTCTCACACACACACACACACACACACACACACACACACACACACACACACACGCACACGCACACGCACACGCAAACGCACACGCACACGCACACACACACACACTTTAATATTACTATTATTAATAATAATAGTAATTATATTCAAATCTTAATAATATAACTAATTCATAATCCTTCTATCAAATTTTTCTTGTAAAATTTCATAACATTTTGGTAAACGAAAGTTTGGAATCAAGTCAAGTTTCACTTGTTGTCACATTAATTTACATTTATTTTATAAGTAAATTTATAGCAACTTAATAATGAAAGTATACAATTAAATGAGACTATGGTCTAAGTTGCACACAAGGAATTTCCTTTCTCTACTAGTATTAGGAATTAATCATTTTTGTATTAACCAAGCAAAGACAAGGAAATCGAAGTTATTTCTATCTACTCATATCAAGTTTGGCTTTCTTATCAAACAATGAAAGAAAATATACAAAATAGTCTAACTATAGTGCCTAATTTTAAGACACAAAATATAAATATATAAAACAAATTTTTAAATAAAATTAAGGAGATGGGATGCATGTGGAGGCGGTTGAGTGTGACAGGAGTGGAGGAGACGTGGGGAAGGTAGCGTCGGGAGGAATAGGGTCTAGCAGGGCATGGACCACCCAAAAAGAGACTTTTCAAGCATGTCATTCCTTGCATAATAATACACGCAATTTATTTGAGAATCCAGAGAGTTTGACCACACAAAACCCATGTCCACATTGTAAATTTACCAGTAATGGATAGTTCCGAGAAGGGTAGTGTGGCTGGAGACTGGTGGTGGATGGCATTGGCTTTGATGCTCTTGTTAGTGTCTGACCAAATGAAAGAAGTGACAGTTTCTCAAGGAATACGATTTCAGTAGTTTATAGAATACATGGGGATTCTCTTGAGACAGTCAGATGGTTTCACTATGCAACAATCAAGTCTCCAACGTGATCAGTTTACCTTTGTTGGCTTCCTCCCATCCTGTGCCAAAATGAGGATTTTCTCATATGTTTTGTTGCAAGTTCTCCAACAGATATGTATGCTATTGGGGAAGCATGCATTTGGCATGTGAAATGTTTGACTGAAATACCCAAAAAGGATGATGGCCGCGTGGACTACAACATGCAAGAAATGGTGTAGTTTTGTTTGTCTTAGGATTTTATCTAGTTCTCTCTCTCGGATCAAAAATTTTCCTATGGTAAATCCATTCACAATAGCCCGAGTCTTAGGATTTCTATTATACATGCTGAAAATTATACTTAGGTGTAGATCCATCTAGCCTTGTCGTGTACACACATCCTAATTCAAATCAAGGAAGCCTGGAGTTGCAGATTTAATTGTCCAGCATGCAAAACAAGGGAGATTTTTCATATTTTAATAGTTGCAGGTGTCCTGGTAAATATGGATGCCTAGTTGGGTCTGTGGTATACCTAACAAGTACCTCGAGAGATGTGGTTGCATGGAGTTTTCCTGACCATGTAAGATTCTTATTTGTTTGTATTTGACAGAAGCTTATAGTTTCAATGGAGGGATTTCTAGTATTGGTGTGAACAAATCTTGTTGCATTGCATCTACAATAAGTTTGTATGCAGGTATGTATGGATCTCTTAGTCATGTTGGCTATCCTGAGGGAGCTCCAAACATTATCATCAAACACCATTAAACATGTGTTGGCCATTCTGGGTTTATATTCTTGGTTATTGAAGATCACATAAGAATATGAGGACTACGCTAACTACTTTGAGGGGATCTAAAATATTATTATCAAATACCATTTAAACTTGTGGTTTTATTATTGGTTCTATACAAAATGGGTTCATTGGAAAATACTTTGAGGTTTTCAAGAAAAGGCAAAATGGTAAAATTGTGGATGCTCATGAACTGTTTGATAAAATGCTTAATTGAGATGTAGAACCGAATCCCGCGGGTTTGACGACTTGATTCCTCCTTGCATGGTTCATCTCTCCTTGTCTTTCGTAATTCTCGTACTTTAGTTTCTCTTTTGTGACGAAATATAATTTTAAAATCTTAGGATTATCATAAGATTTAATTGTTTTATATTAACTTGTTGCAAAACAATAAAATGTCGTATCATAACTCACGCAATCAAAATAACCATTTTTGTAGCAAACCATGAACTTCAACCCTCATTTTGAGGTGATTTAGAGAAATTCTTGACCAAACTAGATCACTACAGTATTGTTTTATCGACAAGTTGAAGTTGAATTCCCGTAAATATGTTGACCATCTCTTGGTTTAAATAGATAAATTGTGACTTTTGGAGACTCGAAAAGTAACCTTCGTAACTATGAAAAGGGGAGATTAAGATTCCTTTATGTACCTTATTATGTGAGGTGTCATCTCAATCTTTGGATCGATCCCGAATGAACATTTGTGACCTTTTTGAAACCCTTTAAGAGCCCCGTTTCATCATTTTTTAGTTGTAGAAGCTACTAAAACTAAAAAGTTGGCTTTCGTTTTGAACTGCCATTTTAATCGTAGATAGAGAAATGCTTATCTCTCTTCGCAAACCTCTAGTATTCTTATAGAGAATTACCTGGAACTTTCAACTTGAGGAAAAACACTTTTCCTGATAGTTTGGAAAATCCATTTTGTAGGCTCTCGGTCATAGTTTGACGAATTAAAACCAGAGGCTCCAGAAAGCATGTCGCCATTTGTAAACTACTTGCCAGTTATTAAATTTTTAGTTCCTTTTAATTCTTGGTGTAGAGGAGGACATGTAGAAACTTACCCGGAGTGTGTTTTCTCTTTAGAGGACAACATTTGAAGTTGGTTTCTTAGCCTCGAGCGTTAATTGAATGTTTTGTAGCTAGCAGGGAAACGTAAGAAGGAAGTTGTACGACCCATGTCAGGTTTCCTAACCACCATGGAAACTTGATGACACTTGTAAATAACTATTTAGAACTCTATCTTGTGGCTTGTTGTGTGAAATTTGACTTTTAGGAAAATAGTGTTTCTCTCTCTTTCCTATCTCTTTCTCTCTCCTTGGTTATGAAATGAAGTGAAATGAAATGAAATGAATACATGTTTCTAAACATTTTCTTGTGAATGAAAATTATAATTATTATTATATGTAAATGGGAAACTAAAGACATTAATTATGTTAGATTAGGGTGGATTCCATGCCAGTGATTTATCATTGATTTCATGCTCACATGGTTTTGCAGGATGCAAGAAAGATGGTGAAAAGGTGATGTGTAATTCATTATTTATTATTGTAATTTATATAGGTCATTATAAAATGAATATATGTATAATGTAGTCTCATGTTATAGAAAAGTTATATTTGAAATTTGCTAATATGTATGAGATGCTAGTTTTAGGGATATCTTAGGAAATGTGCATTTAATCATAGGTTCAATTTGATTCATAGTTATGTATGGTAAAAATGTTTGATATATATATGGTAAATGAATTTGAAGTTAATATCTTGTAGTGCATTTTCAGTGTTCAATAAATAATTAATTAATTAGTGTGTTTTATTCTTACCTTGTAAATGTAATAAAGAGATTTAATCGAAACACTCAACCGTAGTATAAGATTCGTGCTTAAAATGTCTTCATGTGTCATCCTTATTTCCATAGAAGAAATTGAAATTGTAGAATGAAATTAAAATTTGCACTCGATTGAACCTCCTAGTTTAGGTAAATAAAACCCCTAGTTTGATTTTACCATCATAGTCGTTATGTTTAGTGACATTGTCGTGAACCCATCTTTTAGGAATGACATGGTCCAACCTTATCCGAGTATGTGGTTTCCTTCTAGGTTTGGTAACCGTGAGGAGAATTTCTTCTCTTTAGGTCTGACACCGTGTTGAGTGGTGAAGACCACCTGGAAGTCACCTTAAGAGTCCTTGTTCGAAGTAATGACTATGCGGTGTAACCTTACCATTTATGGAGTAAGTAGAACTATTAATCCCTTAGTATCCTAGTGGACTAATAAGTCTTACAAAGTTAGATCTAGAATTTTTTTGTTGTCATCGAATGAATTCCTTGTGGGACCCCAGACAACACAAATGGAGAGAGTGAAATATTTGTTCTATGACTTAAACTCTTGTTAATGAACTCTTTAGTCCCTCTTATCTAGGTGTGTTACCTTGGTTACTAACAACATAACACCTTTTTCTTTTCTTGAATGTGGTTTAGCATAAATATTTCCTCTCACCTTAAACTCATATATAGTTGAGGCGTAGATCATTAGGTGCATTTATAATTAACCAAACCTCAGTTGATTAGGAGGTTAACTTGGGGTTCATGTGTAGTTATAATACTTCTAATCATATACTTCTTCAAAATGGTAAACAAGTAATTTCGTAACTCTCTATGTTATAAAGTGACACCAAAAAAAAAGGACCTAAGAAACACTATAAATGAAATGAGAATACAAGAGTATATGTGAGAATGGCTTAGGAACAAAAATTCACTTGAAGTCCTTATGGATGATTTAGGCATTGAATTTTTGTTAATAATGGATACAAATTGTTCTTGGTGGGACTAGGCATTTGAGCCAATATAGAGTCCACTAAAAATAAAATAAAATAAAAATTATGTCTTGTAAATGCTTAACTGAATCAAACTAAAATTGGTACTAAAACCACCATAGTTTGAGAACAAATGTGCTTCGTATGGAAGGAAGTTTTTAGAAAAGGAAAACTTGAACCTTCACCTCCTTTGAATCGTATTATTTTTTCCTTGACAACTTATGGTTGGTCCCCTTTCATAATGATGGTAAAATTAAATGTCAACTAAACATATTTTGAGAAACAAACCTTTAGCATAAGAGCGAGAGAATTAGGAATCTTATATGCAATTTTAAATATGGAAAATAAGTATGTATGTGATGGAGATTGTCATAAGTGATAAAGAGCAAACTTAAAAGGCTGAACTATAAGTTGAATGTGGAATGAACTTATGAACTCTGTAGGTGGAAAAGGGATAAAATTATTCTTACTTAATAATGTTAATCATAACGAAGATGTAATCTTGGTAATGATGTGTTGTGGGTTTGCAAATCCTTGAGTCCCTTTTCTTGTTGTTTGGATTATTGCTTGGATTTTTCATTGGGGAAAGTGTGGCATTGATATGCATATGGTGTTTTCATGTGTCTATGTGAGTCGATGACTTGTGTAAATGTCATATGCATTGTTGAGTTCCTCTACTTGGAACCTTGTAGTGTTGCGTAGTGAGCAATGTAAGTCAAAAATTTTTTTATCCTGGTATTATTACTATTGTATTTGGGTGTGTAAAATGTGGGGTTACACTAACTTTTCCATTGAATTCCTTTCAAGTAATACCATACCATTTAAATTTCCACATTCCCACAAGAGGCTTTCAACAATATTCCCAATAATTTTAAAGCAAGATTGACACACCCATGGGAGGTAATACAACAATTCAATATGGACAAGTTGTCTTCCTTTCATCCACATTTCCACTATAACAAAACTAGC
The DNA here is from genome assembly GCA_018340775.1 of Taxus wallichiana var. yunnanensis. Classification (NCBI taxonomy): domain Eukaryota; kingdom Viridiplantae; phylum Streptophyta; class Pinopsida; order Cupressales; family Taxaceae; genus Taxus; species Taxus wallichiana. The sequence goes on from CM031243.1 coordinate 401,260,965, forward strand.
TTTACTAAAATGTCTTTCTTTCCTTTACAACATACAATACAATCTTGATCACTAATAATCAATACAACTTTTCTTCCAAAATAAAATACAATAACTCTTTTATTTCAAATAGACAATGCAATGATCCTTCACTTGAAGTGGAGATTTTATAAGGAAGTCATTATAATAAAATATATTTTATCTTCTACTATTTTTCTAAAATTCAATTCTCCAACCAAGATCCATCTTCACTTCACTTGATCACACAACCAAAAATGGGGAGAGGCAACACTCTCCACACAACTAAAACTCCAATTAGAATAATAAACAATTCTTCTCTTATCCCCGAGCCCCAACCACAAGGCAATAAGGGATGGATCCAACACATGGAAACTCTACAATGCTTCCACATTTACTTTCATGAAACAAACACACAAGAAATATAAACACACAAAGACACTCATTTTAAAACACAACAACTTCCCAACAATGGCTCCAAAATAAGCCAAGTAGAGATAGGAACATGGGGGTGCCCTTGTGCCTCCCAAGGGTTTGGATGCCCACCTCTAAAATCCTCCACAACACAATCAATCCCAAAATCTCTTATGCCTCCCCACAACAACATATCTATTTCTCTTATGCCTCCCTCTCTCTTATGGCTCCCACAAAATACAAAATAACAAAGTAGAATAAGGTGGGGCATCCAAAACCCACTCCCTCCTAAACACACAAAGAATATCTTATGCCTCCCAACATATTTCATCCCCATTTCCAAATCTCACCACAACCTAAGGTCAATTTACTACCCCACATTTCAAGCAAGAACACAAATCCATAAAACACAATTCATATAAGAAACAAGAAGAAAAATAAGAGTGCAAGATCCTACCTTGCCATGGTAAAGCTCCACTTTCCAAGCAAGTCCCAAAATCTTCAAACACAAGAAATTTTCCAAGAACCCTTCAACTCCCACAAGCAAGCATCCAAAAAGAGAGCTCAAAAACCAAGTGAGTAACCCCATTTACTTCCCAAAAATTTCAATATATAGAAAAGAGGAGGAGGAAGATGATGTGGCTCCATGTAGGATGCCACATCATTTCTTCTCCACTCCACATCACCCAAGTCAAACCCATACTCCAAGGAAAAATAAATGGGTGGTTGAGAGGTATGACAAACCTCTTACACACACCACTCCAACCCATACCCTTTAGGATAAGAAATAAATAAAAGTAAGAAAGTGTAATTAAAACTCACCTTTTGTCTTCCAAAACATAGATCATGATGTCTTTTTTTGACCCCGAACACATAGGTAGGGTTGGTATAATAAATTGAGATATGTTGGACAAGTTTAACTTGTCCCACAAGCCTCCAAAATTGGCCCTTAAGGCCAAATCTGAATTTCCAAGAAGGGGTAGAGTGTACAACACTCAAGACCACATACACTCCACTTACAACACATAAACCAAAGAACCATATATTATAATCAATGGCTTTTTTTTTTGTCCCATCCATAATTAGTTTAGTAACATGATTAATTTACTAATCTAGACACATAATTAAATAAAGATAAAAAGGGAATTACATCACCATTTAAATCACATATACCAAAAATTAAATAAAAAGAAGGAACTAAACATAAACCCTTGGTCAAAATTGGAGGTAATTCCCTCCCCATGGGGACCCCCTAACAAAAAATCAAACACACACAACATAACACATGTTGCCATGGTGACCATTGTTGAATCCATCTAGCATTCCGATGTGGTTGGTCTCCAATCCCCCTTTGATTGTTGTGATATAAATGCCTGCAAAACACACAATACCTCCTTTAGCCTCGTGGCCACATCAAAACATCCAAGGTAAAATATATACATATAAATCTACAATCATCCATACATAAATTAAATCATCATCTAGGCAATTAATGTTACTATTTTAAAATTCCAACAATATCTCAATTTTATATTTCATCAATACCAATAAGATCACAAGATTAGTTCACTACTAAATCCTACTCAATATGACGAAAATGTCGAATGTCGAATAGATATAAATATGTCAACAACACATCATCATCAATATAAAATGTCTCTAAAAATCCACACAATCATACTATGAATCGAAATCCAACAATAGTCTAAGTATCTCTATCATCTAACATCATGCTATGTCAAAATGATACAATAATATCCATACATATAGTCAACAATATTGAAATAAAATATAATAAGTGTCGAAGGGAAGTGGCACTACAAGTTTTGTTGATATGATCATGTTAACATTTTTTGAGAAGATCACATGCTTTCAATGCTAGATATCAAATTTGCTTTGTGTGGATGAACTTAAAGAAAAATTATGTTGAAACCTAATGATGACTAATTAAAATTCTAGTCACATATGTGTTGGACATGATTAGTTGGAGGTGGAGGACAATATCAAAAAGGAATATTTGTGTGAGTTAGTTAATGGAAAAATGGGATAACTTACTATTTTTATTTTGGAATCTTATGAGAAGGAGAGGTTAAGTCATACGAACATAACTAGAACATATGTATGATGGGGAAGGAACATAAAAACCTTGTGTTATTGTGTTTGATGCTCCTCTAACAAATATGTAAGAACAAGGAATCTCTTGATGAAGAGAGTCAATATTGCAAGGCAAAATTGAATCCATAAAAGAGTAGAGAAGTTAGTGTACTAGAGTCCGAAAGAGTCTCGACCTACAATCACCTAAAATCAATTCCTTTGTGTTCCTTGATTCTCAAAGCATACATGTTCTTTTAAAGGAGAAGATGGAGAGTATATGTGCATATCATGGACAAAATTTAAAGAGACATTTTTGTCACGGACTCTATAATGACATTCACCTGCTCCAAAGATATGTAATGGTTCTTGGAGTGCAGAATCCCATCACACACAATTTCTAAGGTTCGTGGTGTCATGCGAAAAGGGTGTGTCTGAATTCTGTGTGTGCACAAATTTTTGCATGGGCACAAGTTTTAACGTGTGTGTCTAGACTTATGTAAAAGGTTTGTGACAGTGAAAAATATTGGATAGTAGGTAGCATGATAAGGGTAGCTCAATAGGGCATATTGTGGTGAAAACCAAGGTTAAATTTACATCAAATTGGTTTAAATAAACAAGTAAATATCATTATAAGGAGCATGTTTGACATGCACAAGAAGGATTTTCATATGCCTCATAGAGATAAATGATGCATGGTGTAAGGATACGATTCTTGGGACATAACAAGTTACCGAGTTACTCAAACCTTGAAGGGAGAGGAGAAAGTTTCGTACAAGATGGAAATGAAAGTAGAAGATCAACAAACAAAGGAGCCAAGCTCTAAGTAGATTGTGTAATATATATATATATATATATATATATATATATATATATATATATATATATATATATATATATACAAATTCATGATAAAGGTGGTGTACTCCTTTTTTTTGAAGACTCGACTTCAATGAAGTGTGGGGATTGTGCATGAGTCACATAGTGAGTGTATGAAGGATCCTTATGTAGCACAACACTTTAGGTATGACTAGGAGTTATTCATTGAGGACAATATTAATGCATGGAATGTGGATAACATCTTCATTGATACCATCATGGGAGTAAAATCCTTAAATTAACGATGCATGGAGAAATATGATGAGTTTTAAATTTTAAAAATCATCAATTTTTTGGTATATATGGAAAATTAGAATTTTTAGGCCTGTTCGAATCTTGTGTAAGGTAGAAAATGATATAATGGAATGAATTTCTCTTGTGAATTTGAAGCAATAAAGATCACAAAGGAAATTTTGTGTCTAGTAGTGTTGATTGAATGACCATGCTATTATGATAATCAGGTGGACATGTGAATTGAGAAATGTATCATGAATTTTAAAAACAAGGATCGAATGGTTGTTATTCCCTTGGATGATGGAAAACACCCTACATATGTTGAGAGTGTGGATATTGTTGAAGACATTAACATTATATAAAATATTACCATGCATGGAAAGCAATATTTAGAACCCCAAGATGATGGAAGATTGAGATGGAAATGTGGGAAATTTGTATCATATTTATCTATTGTAGCATGTAAAATGTGGTTACAATAAGAGTATGAGGTGACTCAAAGAAAGTGCGTAGAAGCTAAAATAGTGGCATAGAAGGAAGAAGAAGCTAGCAAAAATTAGAGTTGAGTGGTGTAATAGGAAACATGATAGAAAGAATTTTAATGGATTGTAAAATGAGTTTCATGGGTGATACACTTGCAAAATGCATGTTAAGGATTAGTAAAGGTAAGATGGTGTACATATAATTAAATTTGAGCAATTTTTTTTTGAAGATTTATCCTTAGAATTTATCTTATCCCATTAATCATTATGCACCTTTGAATCAAATGATTCTTTCACGCACCTTGTTCAATCAAAATTACCACCAATAGGTCACATGTTTTATCCATCATTGACTATTCTAAATCATACATTCAAAATATATAACACATTTGAATACTATCTCCAACTTATAGATTACCTATTTTGATTCACTAGCATAAAGTTGGCAATAACATAAAAAGTTGTTTGGGTGACTTTATTTTAATCTAATGACGTCATCCTCCAAAGCTCTAACGGTTGCATTTTCAAATTCAAAAGTTTCCCCAATCATCCTAATTTTGATTGTGAGGCAAAAACATTCACAACATTCACCTATAAAATCACATTCACATAACCCATTTGAAGGGAATATTACCATACATCTTTTAGGACTACCTCGAGATCATAGAAAATCACCAAATTGCTAAATCAGTCTCTCAAGCATATCAACCAAATCTAAGTGTACACACATATTACATGGCTTCCCTAATCTATTTTACAAAGACACATCACATCAAATATCATTTAAAAGTGTTGTAGGCTTCACTCAAAATCTCATTTCTATATATATCTTGCACAAATACATTGAGTGGGGAACTATGAGGGTGGGTCGATACCTCTTCAAAGTATTGCTACATACGTATTGTAAAGGAAACTCAACCAAATTGATCTTTAGGTCTTGTTGGCTCGAAAACCATCGCTGGGTAGATTTATGGATAGACGGGTCAACAGTGTGCGGGGCATAGCCCCTCTTTGAGTCAGCAAAGTGAAACTAGTTTATTGCTATTCTACCAGCAGGAATCATGCAAGTCTCACAATATTCTGCCTTCGGGGTTTGGGATCTCATCCCAGTAGGGGTGTTTCCAACTACGAAAAGAAAGGAATGAAAGAGAGGATGAAGAAAGATCAGGTCCGAAGGGAGAAAAGAAATGAATTCCAAAGCAGAAAGGTCAGAAGGTTTATGTTTTGGGATTGGTAGTAAACAGAGCCAAACCTACTTGCATAAATGAATAAAGCAATACTGATGAATAAATGACAATAAAACAGAAGCAGATCTAACAGAATAAACACACAGATCTGACGTAAGAAAGACCTGATGCATATAACACATGTATTCAGCACAAAGTCTAAATATTGTATTAATATTTCTTTCTGTTACAAAAAGCTCAAAGTCTTTTCTCCTCACTTCTATTTTTCATCTGAAAGATATCCACTCCCTCAAATACAACAAGTATTTGAGTATTTATAGAAGAAGGAGAAGAAGGAAGGAAAAAAGGAACCAACCACCTATTTACATAAAATATTTACAAAATATCTCAAAGTCATGTTGACTTTTGACAACTTGATGGATGACATCATCCCATGGTGCAACATGGATGATGTCATCATTTGTGCCAACATACTCTAGATATTTACAAAAAGAAAGTCGAAGGAGAGAGAGAGAAAAAGAGAGAATTTATTCATCGTCGTCGTCCCACGGCTGAAAGGGGATATCCTGCTGCTGCTGCTCGGGTGACGAGATGTGGAATTGGGCATGGTATTCCATGAACTTGCTGATCATGGGCTCTAGTTGATCCTGGGAAGGATCCTTGTGTCACTCGCTGATCACCTCGCAAGTCTCCCGCTCATCTATGAGCTTCTCTGGGAGTTTGGAATATTCTTTCTCTACTTCTATTAGGAACCCGATGAAGTCCCGACAGGCCAGTAGGTTATTGATGGACTCTACGTCAAAAGTGACCTCTAGCCCCAGCCCTTGCGAAACGATCTCCTTGAAGATCTGGATGGTTTCATCAACTTTCCTTAAGGTAAAAGAAGGAGTAAGTAACCCTGGAGACATGTTGAGAACGATTTGTTCCATTTGGTGCATCACATCTAGGGCTTCTTCCTTTACCTTATCGATCTTTTCAAGGATGAATTCCAGTTGATCCATCCAGTAATCCAGAGTGGAAAGGATTTTATTGAGGGCCCTGGGGTGACCGAAAATGCCGAACTTGACCAGATCTTCGACTGAACAGTCGAACATTCTTTGAAAGGTCTCACGCTGCAGCCTAGCATGGTCCAGCTCTTCTGATATGGGTCCTGCTAACGCCTGGAGTTCTTTGTTCACCTTGTTGATGTTCAGGTACAAATCGGTGAACTTGGCGATCACTCTTTCACTGTCCTTGAGGATTTGGCTCCTCCAGGCGGAAACTGCCATACCCTGCTCGCCGATCTTTGCATATTCATTAATTTTATCCTGGCTCAAAGGCTCAGGAGTCTCGGCGGCAGTTGTGGGAGGTGTGCCCCCATCTTCTGTAAGGCTTGGAGCAGATGTTTATTTTTCTCTTTCAGTAGCCTTTTCTCTTCTTTTGCTTCTTGAAGCTTCTTGCAGAGGGCGTCAACTATAGATAGGGCCTCTCCCTGAAGGCTTTTAGAAGACATACCCATTGTGACTTGAGTCATTGTATAATCTGTCCGAGAGGCAGATCCTTTTATCCTTCAGAGGATTGGGGTATGTGATCTCCATTACCCTCTCTCCCGAAGCACTCTGAGAGAAGCGTGTGATGGGCTTCTGCTTCTTTTCCCCTTTTGATGGGATTACGGAGAAGTCCATCGGAGCGATGGGAACTTTCCTTTTCTGCTGACTCAGGTGCTGGGAGATCCAAGTTGGACTTATGGGAGAAGGACCAGAAACAGAGAAGGGGGCAGCTGCAGTAGTAGAAGGGAAAAACATGGAGACACGTGGAGGCGGCATCGAGAGGGAGGCCGAGGAAGTGCTCACGGGAGGAAGGGATACTGCAGAGAGGAAGACATAGGAAGGGAAGGGAGCTCAGAGATGAGGGAAGAAATGGAGGGGGACAGGTCCACGAGAGAAGAGAAGATGGACGAAGAAGCAGGAGGGGCATGGTAGAAGAAGGGGGAGAGGACACGACCAAAGGAATGGTCACTTGAGTCACTTGAGGAGGGGAAGGAGGAGAAGGAGAAGGAACAGAAGGGACCTCAGTTGTTGCAGCAGTGGTGACATCCTGAGTGGATGGGCCTATTGGAACATCTTCCGCTACTTCTTCTTCTATGCTTTTCGGGACTTCAACCCATTCTTGTGAAGCGGAAGGAGGGCTTTCTGGAGCTTCTTCTTGGGTGGAACTGGATTCACTCTCTTTACCTTTACCCTTGCCTTTTGGCTGCTGTTTTGATCGAGGAGGTGCGTTACCCAACGGAGAGGTTGTGAAATCAACTCCGAGGTAGATGAGCCCGTTCATTCGGCACCAATGCTTTGTTCTACGCAGAGTTTCCTTGACCCTTTCCTCAATTGTCTGAGGTGCTTTAGTTCTATCAATCAACGCAAAGGCCAATCATCCCCACCTGTGTCAAGATACACTTGATCCACTTCCTCCTCAGTAGTTTGGTAGCCTTTGGGGATGATGGCCACCCCGTACTGGATGATTTCTGCTAAGGCCAAGCGAGAATGATCCTTCCTTCTGAGCTCAACCTCGTGATATATGTCAATGTAGATATCTTTGATCTGAGGGATATGGATCGGGTCGAGCTTAGCCCTAGGCAGACAATTTCTCGGGTCGAAGGTGGGCCTTGCTGGGAAGTCATGTTTCAGATTTAGCAGCTCCAGTTCTGCAAACATATCTTTTGCCTTGTGGTGAGTGAGACATGTATATCTACCCACTGTGAGGGGGAAAGGAGTTCCACCCTTCTTTCTCTTTAGGCACTTTTCGTGATAAGTAACAAGCTGCCTCGACAGCTCCAACAGGATCAACTTGGGCCCGGCATACCTCGGCAGTCTAGTCGGTTCCCTAAGAAATTAACTGCCCTTAGATAGGTGAATGTGGGGAATTGAGTGAATAGGGCCCCCCACTTCTCAGTAACTGCAACTATGCTCTTGGTCATGTGACCGTGAGTCATATTCGACCTCAACAGGCAGATGATGAAGTAGAAGAATGCATCATTGATCTTTGTGAATTGGGGATGCTATTTTCCAGCTTCAGCTCTGGATAGTATTCATAGATTTTAACTTGGGGCCAAACCCCACACCGCATCAGAGCTGGATAGTCCCTTTCTGAAGCTGCAGCATAGACCACGTAGGAGTTCATATAGAACCTCCCGTTGTGTTAAGTTGTTGTAGCTTGCTCCGATATTGTGCTGCTTATGATTTCTGCCCATTCAAAGCGTTGATCGGGCACATTTTTGTTCATTGTTTCAAGGTACCGCAGCATCCACTTGTGAAAATAATGGGCGTCAGGAAGCCCAAAGACTCTGCTCAGGAACGTAATTGTGTCGCTGAGTTCCTCTGAAAAGTCACTGTGATGAATGACTTGTGGCCACCGAGTCACTACTTTTTTGTTCTTCAGATAAACCTCATTCATCAGCTGCATGCACTGATCTTCATTGTCATCCCAGGCCTTGATGCAATCTTCTTGGCTGATGGCCACAAAGTGCCGGTGATGAGGAATGCCGAGCATTATCTCAAAGTGGTGGGCAGTGAGGTTAATAATGACCTCACCCTTCTCCCCATGAACACATCTTGTGTCCTTGTTGTAGCATCGGGCTACCACCATCATAAATTCATTGTTTACGGCACTAACTGGGATCCCACCAGCAAAGTGCATGGGGCACTGCCTATCAGCTTGTCCATCCATGGACTTCTTGTGACCCTTTGGGTTCTGGCCCAGAAATCTTCCATGTCAATATGACCCAATTCTGAGTCTCTGATGTCTAGGTCACACTCTTCTTGGGACTCGGCATTCTGACCCTCTGATACTTATACTTCATTTCTTCTTCTGTGAGCTTGGCCTTGCCTTTAGATTTGATAGGTTTCCTGCTTGATGTTGACATATGTTCTTCTGAACTTAGTTGCTGATCTGCAAGAATAAGAAGTGAAACCCAACTCAAGAAAGCCATGTCAGCTATCTGATTTTCCATTGAAATGTTGACAGAAGAAAGAGTTAGCAATTTAAAGGCCTCAGGGCGCAGGGCGCATGAATACTATAGGCTACAGGGCTAAATAGTAAGGCGCACGGGAAGGGATGCTGCAAGGGGTAAATCAGCGCCAAAGGGCGCATGGCATGGATACTGCATGTTGCATTTTGTTGTTGTAAGCACAAGTGTGCCTGCGCCATGTGGATGCTTTTATAAAGGGCGCATATATCTTTCATGTTGCATGGAACTTCGGTGCGCCAAAGGTGCATATAAGGTTTGTGTAACATATGATTTTTGTGTGCTTAAGGGAACTTGGCGCGGCGCATGGAAGGAATGCATAACATGATGTTGTTGCAATGAGGGATGCGCCTGCGCCGTTTAAAGCTTTGCACTTGGCGCAGATTTAACTGGTGTTGCACATATGCAGGGTGCGCCAAAGGGCACAGGTTTTAATGATGCAACAAATGAGTTTGGTGCGCCATGAGGGGGTACAGAAAGTGTTTGCAACAAACTAAGGAAGTGCGCCTTGAGGGCGCAACTTTTCATGATGCAGCAGGCAGGGAATGTGCGCCATTGGCGCGGCTGCTCTTTGTGTAACAGGGGCGACAGATGCGCCATTGGCACAACTATTCTTCATGTTGCAGGGTGTGCCAATGCACCAAAGGAGAAGAAAAATATAGTTTTCTTTTCAAGCATCAGTTCTCTCTCTGAGGGGTTTCTATGTGGTTAAGCCTCCTTTTGCAGGGTCGTTTGGGGTGATAGAAATGGCTTTAAACAAAGGGTTCCAAGCTAATATTTCAGGACAGAGCTTCCTCTACCAGCAGATCTGGAAAGAGGGGGAAGAATATGTGGAAAGACAAAGAGGGGGAGCAAGTTCATGATTTCATTCTTTTCAATCCAATTCATACCCACAAGCAGCCAAAAACCACAAACACGAAGCACAAAAGAAAGAGGACCTCTTACCCAGATATTTATAACGAAGAAATGCGCAAACGGGTCCACAAAGTGATTCAAAAGCGACAGGGCTGGTGCGCTGACAGGTACAGAGAAAAATCACGTGATTTGCGTTGGTGACAATGACAGTGCAGACGCGCCTATTTATAGGTGAGGTAGTAATAAATGCGCCACCAACTTTTCAAGTGGCGCACCAAAAGAGCTGTCGACACAAGAAAACATGCGCCCTTTGGCACACCAAAACGCTTGTCAACACGAATATATGCGCCTACGGCGCACCAAAAGTGGTGTTGACAGAGGAATATGTGCGCCCTTGGCGCAACAAATGTTCTGTTGACAGGAAGGCGCATGCGCCTTGGCGCATGCAGGGAAGACTCAACATAGTGAGGTGCACCAAAATGCTTGTTGACACAAGAAAACATGCGCCAAAGGCTTTAAAGGGGGCGCATGAACTTTTGATGTTGCATAGTCATTATATGCGCCCACCCAAAAAGACCAAAAATGGCTAAGTTCGGAAAACTAGATTTCCCGGGAAGGGATTTTGCAACGTTCCGAATGCAAGGAATCCCCGACGAGGGATCGGAACAAAATTTCGGTATGGTTATCTGTAAAATTGCCCTTGCCAATTTTACAGATAACAGTCTTTAATAAAAAAATAAGAAGAAAGAGCCCTAAATCTATTGCACAATTACAATCATGGAATGTTTTTCATATAGACTTGGTAAAAATATAGACATAGAAGAACGTATTGTTATTCGTGATCAAAAATATCCTTCGAGGATAAAACCATCCATATTGGAAAATGTCTCTCCAGTAGAATTTTTTTGCACCAAGTAACTTCATCGTGCACTCAAATTAAGACTTCCATATTTTTAGGAAATCTCATTACACTCTATAAATCCTTCCTACAAACACTCGAGTCATTTTCACTTTTTTCAGCTTTTGCGATCGGTGTAATCCTCTTTGAATCTAAATTATAAATTCAATATGTATCTCATCTATGTACTTATTGCAATTTCTATATTTATGTAGACATGATTTAGAATGTACATGTTTTCTTTCATTTGTTCTATTGTGGTTTTATTTCATATTTACACAAAGTAATTCAATGTAACTAGATTAAACACTAATTTTTGTATTACATATGGAGACGTTACCTAAATATGATGAGACCACCTATGTGAAGGTTTCTATGAATGGTATAGTGACTTGCATGCTTTGAGAGAGGTGGATCAATTTTTAGTATTGTTTCACATCATGTGAGATACTACTCCATGATGGTGGAGGACACATAAACTAAATTTACTAACATCTAGGTGCTAGTGAAGTTGTTTATAACTTACCCCTAATATTTTCTAAAATATCGTTAAAAATCCTACATGGCATGCATAATTCCATTGGATAACATTTGGGAAAATAGCCATGTAGGAGTAAATTAACTAGTTATTGCATTGCCTTTTTCACAAAAACTTATAATCAATATGTAGAAGCAAGTGTTTATTATTCAAAGCAATATTAAAAGATTGACAATAAGTTGATCGAATAAGTCTTTCTTATATTAAATAAACACAACCACACGTGATTTGCATCAAACATGTGTTCAACCTAATGTGTCCAACATCTTCCTAAAATTGGATTTTCAAACCCAAAATATATATTTGTCAAAGAAGTGAATATTTGTTATTTTCATGGTTTCGACATCCCTACAAACATGTGTACCTTAACACATAAAATGTAAAAACCAATACACCTAAGTGGAGTAAATTTGATATCCACAAAAAAATGTCCACACTAAAATAATCCTTTTCCCTTTAAAATTTATAATAGCTCCTTCCACCACCTCCAAAATTTCCATAAATTCATTCTTATCATTAAATCAAGATTCATTCTTATTTTTGAATCAGTATTAACTTCTTGTTTGATATGGATCTATTCGGTGGTTATCAAAATGGAACGTTTGTAAATAATTTCAACATGTGTTTTTCATAAGTGAATCCTAAATGAGAATCCTATATTTTAAGTGTATTAACTTCTTGTTTTTGTATGGATCTACTTGGTGGTTATTAAATTGGAATATTTGTAAATAATTTCAACATCCATTTTTCATAAGTGAAGCCTAAGTAAGAATCCTAGATTTGAAATGTATTAACTTATTGTTTTGGTATGGATATAGTTGGCGATTATTAAAATGGAATGTTTGTAAATATTTCAACACTAGATTTTCATCAGGAAAGCCTAAGAGAAAATCCTCGAACATAAGAACCCTCAGCCATCATCAAATATTTTTTATTAAGTGAAAACTACTCAACCAAGTTGAATGTGTACACTTAATAAATTTTTGATGTCGAATACACATTTTTTTAATGGCAGGGCTTTCAAGTTCCTTAAAAATTATTTATCTTAAATAAAATATTTTATTATTAAAAAACATAGTATTTAACATGTAAAAATTGAAGATGGAATGAATGATCCATCCATTATTGTCCCTTCGCACCCCATACATTAGTTAAAGGATACCAATAAACATGATGAAGGATAATAAAAACCTCAATAAGGAAAAATAATGAGAAAATAAAACAAAATTATTGGAACCTAACCTAGCAACCATATGTGTATGATTTCATTCCTACAATATGTATAAACATTTACTACAAGCCATAGACCAAGTAACATCTTCTAATAACAATGCGTAATCAAGTGAACCAACTTATAATAGATTGTGTAGAAACTCAAATTAGGTAATTTACTCTTTGACATTTTTGTATTTGATAATGCACTCTCAATATAAGCACACTCTTTTTATACTTTCTTAGTACATATTGAGGTTGCTTATCTAACTTGATTAGACATATAAATTACTATGTTGAAAATTTCTAGAAGTCAACTATATTGAATCCATAGAAAAATAAATAATTGACAACGTGAAAATTTTGTTTTTATGTTTCGCATCCTTGTGCAAAACCATATAATTTGGTTAGGATGTGTTATCCGATCTAGGAATACTTGTATGGTTTTTCACCGACATGTCCTCCATCTTTTCTTTTAGTTTCATATTCTTTATTGGGTATTTTTATTTGTTTGGGTTATTATTTCTTTGATAATTTACTTTTGAAGTTAAATATATAGGAAAATATAGACTCTCTCATTTAGACACCTAGAAATTATATGGTACTACATTGATACACTCACTTCCTACACTTGCAAAAGGCACCCAACACTCTCGTAAATAACACCAAATGCCATGAAAAATCATTAGGGTAGATATTACTACAGGTCTAAAGCATGATAATAGGTCAAGAGGTCAAGTTATCTCATTTCCAAGCACTCAAACATCCTTTCTCCAATTACTTTAGAAAGATACAAAATCAATTCGTGCATTTCCAAAAAAATTCAAATTTTCAAACAACAATTGTATTTATTTAGATATAACATGATAGGTGGAGAATGATGTGTGTTTGAGGCATCTTTAAAGTAGTACCAATTTTAGTAGTGCACATGGGAACTCACAATCCAACTATTGTTTATTTTATAGGGTCCCTACGCCCATGGCTAGGCTTTAGATCTTGATTTATTACTCAAAATGTTTAGAGAGCTTCACAACATGATCAATAATTAGGTTTTGATAGCAAAAACATTTCTAGGAAGGAAAAAAATTTCAAAAATTTACAAAACCAAATTCAAAGTAAGTCCAAAACCGTACAATAAAGTCAAAGACTATATGGATGGTTACGGAAGATTTGTACGGATCCATCCCTAGGTCAATTTCTAGTCACATTTCCAAGAATAAAGCTATATAAGGTTTATCCCCTAGTTTTATAAGTATGCACATCCATAACTTCCCAACATCATATGTAATCAACTAAGTGCACTCATTCCTTGTTTCTAAGTTTCTAACATATAGTGTAATAATCGAATGTGTTGTTTTAATATTGTATGATTAATTTTGGAATTTAATTACTCGGAATAACCCTTTGTATCTACCATTTACATCCTTAGTGTACTTAACTCACTAAAGCTAGATTCAAAAATCTAAAAGGGTGTAAACATTTTGGTGAACATGACTATTGAATTGATCATTAATTTTCAAATAAAAGTTTCCTTATAGTTCCTATACTATTGAATGATTCTTCTTCTCACCTATTTATTATACTTTTGGTTGCAATAATGGAATCTTTTCATAGTATAGCCATACCATTCCTTGAGTATATAAAGCATAGCATTTCATGTAAGGATGTTTTCATTAACCTCCTTTGCAATACCATCCATCCTGAAACAACTCCTAAGTATGTACCGGTATTCCTCCATGCTTATTTTTATTTCTAAGAGGATCCCATATACTTTAATTATAATGACCTACCTATTATCTAATTTTACTACCCTTATGGAATTAAACAACGAGAAATCTTACAATTGGTCCAAAGCGGCACTGGGAAGGAAAGGAAGGGTCCATAAAATTATCTAGGAGCATTTCTATCCTTAGCATGAGCCTATCTTAACATAAGTTTTGATCAAATATCAGGAAGTTAGAAGTATGAGGAGTTGCATGCCTAGGGACTAGCCGAGTTACTACCTAGTTCACCGAGATCATGTGAAAATGTAAACATGTTATGTGGTTGGGTTACTTTGACTCTAAATGCCCACCAAAGTGGTCTCAATCTCTTGACTGGCTATGTAAATTTTTCTGGACTCAAAAGGAGGGACTGAGCTATTTGGTTACATACCGAGATTGTATGGAGTTCATGGAGCTGATTGGAAAGCTAAGCTAGGAATTTAGGGAGTTTGAGCTACATTACAAGATAAGCTATTCCTTAAGGATGATGGTGAGTTGTATACACTTTGAGATACATTGGTTGATTCCCGAGATCATGCAATATCTTCACCGAGATACCAAATTTTCATGATCACCAAGTTGTTTGGAGTATGGGAACAGAGCTAAAATGTGCAACGAGTTATTCCTAGGATCATCAAGCTAATTATACAATGAGTTCGAGATGTGAACAATGTTGAGCTGAGCTAGTTTTAAACCTAAGTTCTAGCCACCGTCTAACTTAACCTTCGTAGCTGCCCACCAAATTGTGAATTGAGCTCACGACCGAGATGTCAAGAATATTTGGTGAATTTTATGAAGAATTGTAGGGTGAGATCTTAGTGACCAGATCGAGTTGCTATCAAAGGATCAAACTATTTATGATAATGAATCGAGATGCATCCACATGGATAACTTGGCATCAAAACGTGATTTATGTATACAAACCAAGCTCACTTGTGTGAAGGATGAATCAAAGAAGCAACACAAAGAAATTATTCACAAGGCACCGAGCTATATTTAGTTCCCTGAAATCATAAAGCAATTCATCAAACTATTTTAATGAGACCATGTATGTAGTGAGGGATCCAAGCTCTTGCTTGTAAATATAGCCCGCTCATCTAGCATAATGATAATGTTCAAACTTAGAGCGTCTCAATAAGGAGGTACTCCAAAGGTTTATGCGAGTGGTGTGAGGCCAATGAGGTGTAAAGGATGTAACCAAGTGGGGAGTTATGATGAATCACGATTCTCAAAGGTCAGAGCCTGATGGAACACCATCCAGTTGAGTAGGCTACTCTTTTGAACCTGGGTAGAGTAAAGCTCATCCTAGGTAGAATGAAATGGTTACAGGTCATATGAGGGAACCGAGTCACTTCCATGCAATGTCGAGCTATAAAGAATCAATGGACCATGAGAGAGAGGATCGAGCTATGGCATTAGAGTAGAGAGATTCACCAAAAGTATTGGTGATCTAGTTCCAACAAGATGACAAAATTGTAAAATGATAATTTCCACGGTCATCGACTCAGAAAATTGTAAAGTCCTTAGAAAACTACTGCAGGTATGTTGAGTCAAGATGAACCTCATCACACATGGAACAAGTATGCTTCACAAGCCTGAAATCCCCCATAACACACAGCTACGTGATATACAGTGACGACTGAAGTCTAAGCTCGGATGGGTGCAGGGTAGTATTGTGTGGTAAGTGAGGAAATTAGGAGCTCAGATGTCCCTAAGCGGGTTGGGACGTGGAAAATCAGTAGCCAAAATCCCCATGAGGAATGGGAAAGAAGTAGTGTGGGGATGACAAGTATATGCAGTCCAAGTGGATCGAGACATAAATCCCCAAAATCGTCGAGATGGACGTGGCCCACGATACATTGGTCTTTGAGCTTGTAATGAGGTGACATGCAGTGGATGAGCTGGCGAGCCGATGGGAGCCTCCACTTGTGGTTAGGCACTAAAAATAAATACCTATGACACACGAGTGGTTGGCCACGGAGGTAATTTGTTGGCAGTGTGGAAAAATAGCAAGCTCGGCCAAGTTGGCTTTTCCATTTCAAACATAAAAATCAAAACCCTTCCCTATACAAATCAATGAAGATCAATGAAGATTCCCTACAAGAGTTTTAAATGCAAATAATTTCAAATAAAGGGGAAACATTAAAAAAGGAGTGGAAATATTTAAATGAGAGTTCCAAAAAAATATTTAATTCTCATTCCCATAATAGCCAAGCAAACAAGTGCAAGAAAAATCAGCTGCAATCACTCAACGAGTCATAATCTAGAGCAATTTTCACTTATTTCGCATTCAAAATTACAATTACATTTTATGTTAACCGATTTTCACAAAATTTTCTTGTTGGAATCATGGCACAACAATCAATAAATCCAGAAATTGATGAAGATTTGATGGGGATTTTTAAGGAAAACAAGCCCAGTTCTATTTGGTTGTTGGAAAGTGGTTGGAGGAGCATTCAATGAGCATGGGAAATCATTCTTTCATTGTTGCAAGTTATGGGACACCTTGAGATTGCTTTTACAGGTCAAAAATCACCAACCACACTCATTTATCATGACTTGCAATTGGTTGAAAAGTGGATTTTGGGAATTGCATCCCCTCTCTCTCTCTTCCAAAATTCTATAAATTGAAGTGTTGATAAAGGAGGATAGTTTTGAGTAGAAAAACTCAGTCATTTTGGTTTTGTGAAGCCAATATACTGCAAGCCTTTATACTTGGACTCCTTACATGGTGATCCAGGCCTTTACTTTGTAATAGCTTGAACTATGCATATTATGAAGCAATAGATATGAGTTGTGGATGTATTTTCCCTTGTTGTGTTTTTTTCATTTCTTCTTTCCTCTTCAAACTTATTTCAAATCCATTGTGTCTATTCTATTCCCTTGCAGGTTTCATTATCATTGTGTATGCATGGAAATGTACTGTGAATGTTGTTATTAGACTATGGACAATTGTTATCACCCTCTCTAATATGCATTTTCCTTTCATTTTCACATATTGGGGGATTATTCTCTTACCCTTATTTTGGTGCATCACCTTTGTAGTTTAGTTTTCCTTCATTTGCATGTTATTTCTTTCTCCCTTGTCCCATAGAACTTATAGGATAGAGATACTCGCTTTAGCTTCATTTTAGTAGAGTTATTTTTCACCCAGTCAGGATGATGAAGAACCAACCTTCTCTTAAGGTCTATCTCAAGTGGAAAGTCCCACACTTGGAGATAGTACCCATGTTAACCAAAGTACATCATGAGCTCAAGCACACACACTTGTGCAAATCGGTCCTCAACCAAGGTGTTTTAATTCGGTGATAATAATTCGACACACACTGGTGGGAAAAGAAAGAAGTATTCATCTTAATTACAACAAGTTTGGTGTGCACTTTTTGTTATTTCCATCCTATGAGAGGTTTTTAAATTGCACATTTGGTGACTCCAAAAGGGAAGAATTCACTGGTTTTAGCATCCCAAGCTTGGAAAATTTATGAGAAGAATTCAAATAAGGTCAAGAACTAGAGAGGAAGGAATATTTGAATACTTTCAGCTATCTCTCGGGTAGAGGAAGAAGGGGAAGAAGAGCTCAAAGGTCTCCATCTCCACTAAATAGAACACTATTAACACCTCCGCTAGGTAGGCCTTTCATTCAATCAACAAGAGTTCTTAGACCAATTATAATGGCACATCTACAACAACAACCACCACAAGGGCCACCAAATCCCTATGTCAACTTCACAAGAGGCAACCAAAAATCCAATTCCCCTTTAGTTACTGCTACATTGAAGAATATTCCATATTTCACTAGAGAAAACCATACAAATCTGATTAATCACATTCAAGACATTACAAATGTTTGTGCTATACATGAGGTTAATAAAATGGATGTGGCTGTTAAATTATTGGCTTCTTCTTTCAAAGGAAAGTATTGACAATTGTTTAGAATATTGACATCACAATCAATTCAAAATTGGGATCAGTTGTGCAAAACTATTTATGGTCATTTTAGAGAGAAGGCAGACAATTTGTCTCTATTGGAACAACTCATGGTTGATATCAAATTCAGGTTTCAAAGGACATGGGATAGGATTCCACTTGCTATGAGGCCAACAGCTAAAGGTTCTTTTCTATACTTCCTAAAAGCTCTAAATTATGATATTGCAATGATGATACAATCCATGGGAGGTACAACTTTACCCATCATCTTATAATATTGCTATTAGAGCTGAAAATTTTTTAGATTCAAGATGATAAACTCACACATTTAGGCCACCCATGCCTCTTTATAAAGAATTAGGAAGGTCAAACACTAGCCAAGCACTTGCATTAGCTCTCATTCCTACCCCAAAAATCATAATTTTTCTGAAGCCTCTACCTCATCTTTAGCACCTCTAATGAACTCCATGAAGTCATTAAATAGTTACAAAACTTAGGAATGAGTTGGTGATGATTAAGAGATAGAAAGCTCAAAATAAAATATTAGTTCATATCAACCTCAAATCCAACCCAATAGACCATTATATCAGCCTAATAATCCACCTTCTCAAGATGAAAATGAGAAGCATGTAAAACCTCCTGCTAATAGGCCATTCCATCCTTACAATCCCAACATTATATCCATGTCTAAGGCCATGACACAAGTACAAAATAACATAGCTCAAGAGTATGAATAGTGATTCCCATGCAATCAACCTCATAACCAATCAATGTGTTTCAACAATGCCTTGATCAAGCTTTTATGGTAATAAAAATGGGTGTGGAACAAGAAACAAGACAAGAATAAAATCAGCAACATGAAGTCACCCAAGAGGCACCTCAAATGAGACCACACTTTTCAAGTGGTAGGATGAAAATTTTTGTGGTATAAATCAGGTCCCTTCTCAAAGTGTGGAAACAATTACATGATTTAAGAAGAGGAATATTAGAGAGGAAGAGTCATCTAATTCAAATGATTCTGCTAACTGATCTGCAAGCACTTGTCCTTTGAGTGACTTCTGATTTAGAAATTTGATATCAAACTCACTTGAGAGGATGATCCAATTATCCATGTCTTTTGAGTGTGAGTTTAGATAGATCAATGTTAAATGAATTCAAAATCTCATATATGTATTGGAGTGAAGTAGATTACACTGTGGTATATCTTTTGAATAGAGCTCAACCGAGGATAAATAGTGAAAAACTCCCTATGAATTGTGGAAGAAGAGACTAGGAAATGTAAAGCACATAAAATTCTTTAGTAGTAAATGGTATATCAAAAGAGATGAAGCCAATTTGGGAAAAATTGAGTCAAGATGTGATTAAGGGATATTCCTTGGTTACTCAAAATGATGATACAGGTTAAACAAATTCAGTGTGCTATAATAAGCGGTTGCAAAAGATTATTGAAATAAAAAATGCTAAGGTGGATGAGATACAAGTATACCAAAAACAACACTTAGAACCATGGCGGTCATGAAGAACAAGAAGATGATGAAGAATTGGACAATCTGTGTGGAGAATCAAATGAAGAGGAAGAAAGGAAAAACACTAAGGAACTCTCCCCATAAGTATAAAAGGACCACCCTTCTAATGAAATAATTGGAAAAAAACATGGCGACATTCTCACAAGAAGAAGGCTAAGAGAGTAGCATAACCATGATGACATATCACTCCCATAAATGATAGAACCCAATAATGTTGTAGATGCATGCAAGGATCAAAATTGGGTAGAAGCTATGAATGAAGAGCCAAATCAGATTGAAAAGACCGAGACATGGGAACTGGTACCCGGACCATGGAACAAGAATTTGATTGGAACAAACCCTCTCTTGAGGTTCTCCTTAGTTTGAGGCACCCACAACTTGGAGGAGATCCATTGTACTACCATAGTCAAAGATAGATATCCTATCCAAATCAAAGGTGCACTTCAGACTGATAATAGTTTTTGGCACGCCCGGTGGGATAACAAAATAAATTATAACACTATTTTTAGAATGCATGAACATGGTGTTTTCACATGGTTATTCCTAAGAATTCAGATTAATCAAGATCAACAACCTGATCTATTGTTTGTAGTTGTTATTAGCACTCAACATGACATAAATGAATACTTATGAGTTGTAATCAGCCAAGATCTACTTAGCCAATTTCAAATGCTTATTGCCATCACTATTTTGGACAATTTTTTTGATAGATTTGCACTCTTACAATGAAGATTAGCTACTGCCAAAAGGGTCTAATTGCTGATTTTTCTATGTTCCATGCCTAAGGTGAGAACCAAATATCAGCAATAAGAGGTATTCCCCTGATTTTATTCAATTACCTCTTAATTCAGCTAGGATAAGAAGAGTTGGAAATACTACACATTACAACATGCCTAATATTGTCAATCCTCCATCTCCATATCCAAATTTTATGACTGAGATTCCTAGCTTTCTATTGACTTCCCCAACTTAAAATCAACCTTATGTGTCCTTTACCAATGGAAACCCTTTGCAAATTTTTGTTTATCATGACATACATGTTGCTTTTTAAAAAGGCCTTCCATATTTTACAGGTGAAAACTAAGTTACCCCTACCAAATATATTAGAGATGTTGTAGTCCTTTGTTCCATGAATAATATTACTCATGAAGATGTTTCTTTAAGGGTATTAGTTGTTTCATTTAAAGACCAAGCCCTTGAAATGGTATGGATGTTTGACCATAGGATCAATCACTACTTGGGATTTATTGGGTGAATCCTTATGCAAAAAATTGAGGAAAAATCTGATCATTTATCCCTTATTGAGCAACTTACTACCATTAAAACATAGCCCAAAAGTTCTTGACAAACTTCAAATTTGAGATTCACTAGGACTTGGGAAAGATTCCACTAGCTAGTTAATCCTACACCTGAGCATGATTTTTTGTATAATATTTGCATGGATTAAATAATGATATTACTATTATGATTCAGTCCATGGGTGGTAATACTCTTCCCGTAACAACTTTTGATATTGCAATAAAAAGAAAAACAACCTTATACAAGCTGGAAAATTGGCTCCTAGACCCTCTATGCCTATTTATCCTAAGCTAGCTCCTTTTCCACTAGTTGAAAATACCACCATTACCTCCTACAGTTCATCCTAGTGACATAGATGACTTGAAAGGATCTATTAAAACCTTATCAAATGAGGTAGTGCAACTAAAAAGAAATATCAAGCAAATAGGCCATATCAACCACCTTTTCCAAATTATAATAATTATAGGCCTCCTGATCAAGGTTATAGACCTTTATATCAAGAAAACTAGCCATTACAACAAACAAACCACTTGCAACAGTTGATCCTAAAGCCCCTACAACTTCAAGATCCTTTGGTTCCCATGTAAAAAACATGATGACAGATCCTAACATGAATCTTAGTAGCTAAATATAGCCTTAGAGATGGTACCACAAGGATTTTCTATGCCACAGATGACTCAAGAGGAGGTATATTATCAGATTCAAAAAAGTGTATATCTTGCAACACAAAGAGACCCAAATTTTACACAAGTACATGGGAAACCAAATGAAACAATGGTTAATTTTGAAATTGTTGATCATGTGGCTATAAATCAGAAATTGGAGCTAATGAAAGTGTTGAATTTGTTGCATCTGTCATAAGGTCAAGAAAAAGGGCCATAAAAGAAAATTTAGGTGATCAAACTATTGTACCAGCTCATGAAAATCAAAATATTGTTGTTGGTAAGAGTTTCTCTTAATCTCATGTTTAAGAACAATTGTTGTTTTGAAAAATCATTAAGGTAGGAGTTGTTCCATTCAACATAGTGGATCATATGAATAAATCTAACATCACTATGAGCATGTGGGACACATTATCTATTCCGGGAAAATGAACTTGCTGGTCCAAGAGCTTGCAGGTTTGAAATTAACATCAAAATAAGATGACCACGTGGAAAACACAACCTACATGGTGATGGAAATTACAGATCAAAAAACTAAAGGTACAAAAAAACAAGTATTAAAAGAGGTAAAAACAAATTTTGGTGAGGTAAAAATGGTTAAGCCACATCCTTTCTATCTTTCTCTTATTATTGAAGATTCATTAGTTCATAATTACATGGTTGATAGTGGAGCTAACAACACTCTTATGCCCAAGTTAGTTGCTAAAATGTTAGGCCTTAAGTATGAACCAAGTACTAAAGGAGTATTATAGCTTGATGGTTCATCAACTAAGACCATTGGAATGATCAAATATCTGAAACTAACTTTAGATGCTTGTCTAAGTGTTGCAATCTTACAGATGTGATGGTGGTGGATTTACCACCTTATTTTTCTGTGTTTATCTAGAGACTTCACATCCAAGATTGGTGGCTATATTTCAGCTGATTAGACATATGTTGTCTTTATAACCAGGTATGGAACTAAAGTCACCATATATTTTGAGCCTTTTGCCAAAATTTCACATTGAGCCTTAGACACCTAGTGCCACAAATGTAAATTATACTATGAGTAAAGAAGCTAGGTGAGTTAGAATCTAAAACTTGGTATGCATTAGAAGGTGTTCCATATTTATTCAAGGATAAAAGAAATGATGAAGATCATGAATATTATCATTGGAAAATCATTAAGGAACACAAACTTGGGATTTATTGCATTCATGAGAATGAAAAATACTAGATATGGAGAATGAAAATCAACAAGATCATGATTTATGGAAAATTTATTTTGATGGATCTAAAAATCAGTATGGTTCAAGAGCTGGTTTGATGTTGATTTCACCTTCAAATTATAGGTATTTTTCAGTTATTAAGTTTCAATTTGGTTTTTCTAACAACTTTTTAGAATACGAGGCACTTATCCATGGTTTAGAGTGGGAAAGAAAAAAGAGGGGAATCAAGAATTTGTAGGTTTTTGGGGACAACAAGCTTGTTATTCATCAAGTGAGAGGTTCTAATGCTTGTAAAAACCCATTAATGAGAACTTATAGACATAGAGTATGGGACATGCTTGAGGATTTTCTTTCTTTAAATATTCAAATTCTTCTTAGGGATAAAATAAGCATTCTAATAGGCTTGTAGCCATTGATCTCAATTTGATATATGTTGATATCAAAATGATAAATTACAACCCTCATATCAAGGTTATAGTGAGGCCATCTATTCGGATAATAACATACATTGGAAAGTTTTTGATGATGATGCACATATAATCAGATTTTTACAGAAGAGGCTGAATTTTCAGCATAAAACCAAGGAAAACTACAAAAAAGATATGAGGACCAGATTATGCAGCTCAAGAAAAATAAGATCCCAAAAGGTCTTGTCACTTTGGAAGACATCTTTGGTGAATATGATGAAATGAATCATGAGGGTTGTTCTTCTTAGTAGAAATAGATCAACATAAAAAATGTCACCATTATTGATGGTAAGAGTCTCAATCTTGGGAAAATATGTTCACAAGATGAAAAATATGCATTTATTAAGCTTTGTAGAGAGTATGTAGACATTTTTACATGACAATACAATGATTTAAGAGGATTTGATCCCTCTTTAGCTTAACATAGTATTAAATTAGAGGTTGATTCAAAACTGGTTAGACAAAAAGAAATTACAATTAACCCCAAGTTGGAGCCCTTGATGTGAATAGAGTTTGAAAAAATCATTGAGTCATTCCATTATCTTCCCATTAAGCACTTAACTTGGGTAACTAATCTTATACAAGTAAGAAAGAAAATGGTGAAATCAGATTATGTGTTGATTTTCATGATTTGAATAAGGATTCTCTTAAGGATCATTATCCTTTTCCTTCCATGGAGTAGATACTTTATTTAGTTGCAGGTTTATAAAGGTATTCTTTGCTTGATAGGTATACTGGTTACAACCAAATAATTTTCAAGGAAGAAGACCATTTTAAAACTACATTCATAACTAAATGGGGCACCTATGCATACAGAAAGATGCCATTAAGTTTTCCAATCCATGTGCAATATTTCAAAGAGCCATGGATATGACATTCCAAGGTATCATTAATAAGTTTTTTGGTTTATTTGGATGATATCACATTGTTTTCAAAGCTTGTAAGTGACCACTTACTACAGCTCAAAGTAGTTTTTAAGAGATGTAGATAATATGGTGTGTCACTTAATCCCAAAAAATGTGTGTTTTTAAGTTCATGAGGGTAAGATTCTTGACCATATCATCTCAAAGCATGGTATGAGGATCAATCTAGAAAGAGTAAGTGTTATTCTTTCTTTAACATTTCCAAAACATAAAAAATCACTTCAAAGTTTCCTTGGGAAAATTTATTTTATAAGAAGGTACATTTCTGATTTTTCTTCACTTTTGAATCCATTGACCAACATGGTTAAGAAAGATCAAAATTTTACTTGTCAAAAGGAGTGAACAGTTTTGAAGCCATCAAACAGGCCATAGCTTCAACCCCAACACTCATAAATCTTGATTTTTCAAAAGATTTTATGTTATATGCTTATGCTAACTTGGATACTATCTCAGGAATGTTAACACAACATAGAATAAGGAAGGCTTGGAGTACCTAATTTCATTTTCAGTCAAAGTCTGATGGAGTATGAAATAAGGTACTCATTCATTGAAAAACATGTACTTTTGATTATTAGATCACTTAAGAAATTCATGTATTTTCTCTCTAAAAACAGAATCAATCTAATGGTTTCTCATCCAAGTATCAAAGAATTTTGTTCAACAAGGATATATTTGAGAAAATAGCAGGTTGGATCACTAAAGTAATGGAATATGACATCATCATTAAAGTGACCAAGTTGATTAGAGGAAAAGGATTATGTGAGCACTTGGCTCAAGACTTTCAAGAAAGAAAGGAATATGTTTTATTACTGAAGAATGGGCCTGAAAATACATAAAATCAATAGCCTATAGATTGTATTTTGGACATGACATAGTACCTTTAACATGATATTTACCCACCAAGTTTGAAACTTGAAAGATAAGGTATTTTAGAACTTCATACATCCATTTATTGTTGGTTAATGTTGTGTTATTTAATAAATATATTAATGGTGAGTTGTTGAGATGTGTTGAGCCCAATCAAGTTGAAAGGTTGGTTTAAAAGTTTCATGATCATCAAAGAGGAGGGCATTATTATGAAAAAACTACAACCCTCAAGATCATGAAAGGAGGTTATTATTGGCCTACACTTTTCAAAGATATCCATGCTTGGGTAAGAAAATGTCAAAAGTGTGCATTCTTTATAGGAAAAGAAAGACTTGTTGCCTTACCATTGTAGCCAATTAAAGTTGATAAACCTTTTTCTCAATGGATTTTGGATTTCATTGGTATCATAAAACCACCTTTGAGCTTTGGCCACAAATGGATACTCAATGTTACTGATTATTTCACATGGTGGATTGATGTTGTTTCTTTGAAGGAAGATAATGAGAAAAACATCTTGGACTTCTACGAAGGCATAATAATTAGTTTTGGTGTTCCCTCTACTATAATTTTAGATAATGCAAAGATTTTTGTAGGGAAATATTGTTGCATGGGAAGTTCAGAATGGAATTTATTTGAGCACATCATCCAATTATTACCCTTAAGGTAATGGATTGGATGAAAGTAGAAATAAAAATCTGTTGAGGATAATCAAGAGACTACATATGAAAATCAACAAACATGACATACCAAGTTGAAGGAAGCCTTGTGGGATGATAGGATAACTCATAAAATATCAATTTCAAATTCACCTTTCAAGTTGGTTTATGACCTTGAAGTAAATCTACCCATTTCTCTTGAGTTTATAGCTTTAGAACTAATTCATCAAGTTGAATTAATGGAGAATGATCACATGGAGGTGAGGTATGCACAACTTATAGATATTGAAGGAAAATAAATCAAACTATGTTATCTATGGAGATGAATCAAGCTTTTAAATTAAGAGGACATTTGATAAGAAGGCCAAGGAAAGAGTCTTCAACGAAGGTGACTTAGTGTTAAAGTGGGATGAAGATAGAGAAAAACCAATTGCTCACACAAATTTTCATTCATTATGGAGTGTACCATACATAATCATTGGATGCAAGCCACATAATACATCCCATCTTGCAAGAAAATATGGAAAAGATCTTTTGATCCCAGTCAACAGGATTCATCTGAAGAATTGTTTCTAAACAATATAAGTTGACATATATTATAGTTTCCCATGCTTTCCTCTAAGTTTTTATACACATATTTCTACATTTCCTAATTTTAATAATGG
Source organism: Taxus wallichiana var. yunnanensis (assembly GCA_018340775.1). Taxonomy (NCBI): domain Eukaryota; kingdom Viridiplantae; phylum Streptophyta; class Pinopsida; order Cupressales; family Taxaceae; genus Taxus; species Taxus wallichiana. The sequence continues at coordinate 401,287,712 of CM031243.1, forward strand.
TGTTCACCTTAAATGGCATGCCTTGTAGGAGTTTATCTTTCCTCCAAGTGTAGTTTTGCACATGTTTTACTACTATTTTTTCAATTTTTGTGGAGGATTTTCAGTCTTTATCAATACTATGCAGCCTTTGGCATGCATGATCAGGCTTGGTATGAGTTTTTAGATTTTCTTCATGGCTGGAAAAGGTCATTTCTAGGGGTTCTAGCTGGTTAGCAGGAAACCAGGTCAACAAATTCACTAAAGATGTTGACCTTTTTGGTCAATCATCGAAAGGGGGTATAACAATTTTTCATTACTTAGTTTAGAAAAGTCAAAGGATTACATGTACCAAATCAGATACCTAAATTTGTATTCCAGATGCTATGCCTCACATATATGAACCTCTCCAGATGTCTTCTTCATAAAATAATACAATAGCCTTAGAAGATTTCTACAAGGCCTTGATGAAGGAAAGAAGGATATCATATACTAAGAATGACATTTTGGAACAACGGTTTCAGATGTTGATTTGAAAATGAGAATGTTCAATTTATAATTAGTGGTGTTACTTATGTTTTGAGGATTAATCTAGGTATAAGGTATAATTATTTAAGATCGTTCCCTTATGGTTAAGTGAAATTACATTATGTGTTGAGTTGTTTAAGTTCAATCCACATCATGATTATAGAAAATAAATGTAAAATGAAATTAGACAACTCATAACAAAAGATAATTTCATTTATTCATAAAGAACTAGTACATTTATCCCACACAAGCCATGGGGTATGACTATGATCAACAAAGATAATGCATATAAATACAAAGTTGAAAGCGTGAGGGATGAGTAACTTGTCATTTCCTGAGTTTGAAGGTTGCTCCAATCTTTTTGAAATTCTCTAAACTACTTATCCAAGTATCTAAAAGGGAAAAATGGAAATGGATTAGAGCTCTGGGTCATTGATCTCTCATGTTTCCAATTTTTATGTATAAGCATTAGCATTTATGATAAAGGAAGGAAAGAAACAATGTTGCAGAAATGAAATCATATTTTCCATATTTTATCAAGTTCTAGGAAAACCATGTAAATTATAATTCTCAAGTTCAGATCAACTGAAAAATATATAGTTTGCAATCCATGAAAATATAGACAAATAGTTATGTAAATAATAAGCAATCAATCATAAGTGAAAATTATAGATGCAATGTTACAACTTTAAAAATTAGAATGAGATACATCCTAGCTTTACATTGACATACAAAATAATTTTCAAAAGAATCATTTCTTGACATTTTTCAATGATAACAAAACACAGAAAGCATAATCAAAGACAAATGATTGTAGGATATAAGTTTAGAGGTGGAAAGGAAGTACTGAGTTTACATTGATAAATCTATTATCAGTCAAAGAAATGCAACCATTTTCAAACCAAAGCCTCATAAGTAAGAGTTTAAATTGGTTATGCATTAAATAAATAGATTCAGAACTGCATTATCATAAGACAATTACAAGTTTCTTCAGAAGTATAAGGTTACATTCAAACAAGACTTACAATCAGAATAATTCAATAGGTTGTAGACATCAGATTAAATCACAACAACAATGAACATCTCATTAAGGTACAACAAGAAGGTACATGTCATAATAATAATACATTAACAATATCTTACATTCTTAACAAGGAGCCCAGTAAAGGTACAATTTAGATTCTTTATAGAAAATACAATTCCATCAAGACTTCATTTATATATTTATTATGCATCCTAGATGGAATAAACAAAATACATCTTTAGTATATTAGAGTGTAAAAATACTTTGATTCCTTTATCATGGTAAAGAATTTAAATATCGTGAAAGGAGAGTACAATTTTGTAAAGCTCATTAATGAAACTGCGTATGAGCTTATAGAAGGAAACTACAGCCACATAGTTTCATCAAAGAATGAACATTAAAATCATGTGACAATCTCATCAAGCATTAACAAGAAATTTATGAAATAATATTTGGAGGTTAGCTCAACACTCATATTTATCATCAAAGACAAAGATTGCACTTACAACCATACAAACAAGTGTTGAAAAGTTTGCAAAAAAATACAGGAGGCTTTTCAAATTTTGTAATAAAAAAACAAATCATTTTCAAAGAATTTTTTTATTTTAAAACATACATTGATTGATGGAAAACCAAGAATAATAACTGCAACAGGATAATAAAGCACAAGAGGACAACTATGAAATAAAACCGAAGGCCTACAAAGCTATAAATGGAGTCTAAATCATCATACCCCCATGGCATAACATTACAGGAGGAACATTCTATGTGTATAAAATTGCATTATCATAGTGAACTAATTTTTATACAAAAAAAATTCTGTTGCACGATAAAAGAATAATGAGATTGGCAGTTGCATTCATAACATATTGCAAGTAAGTTACAACAGAGTGAAAATCACTGAGTCACAATTGGATGTACGCCAAACATTGTCTATTTCCACACAATGACCCAAGCATGTATATCAAGTAAGAAATATTAAAGGAAAGTTTTTAGAAATAACTCAACAAAAGAGATAAAACATAGGACAACCTGAACTGGTTCAAAATGTATAGCCTGTGAACAATTGAAAGTAAAAAGGATGAGGTCGCAATGACATAGATTTAGATGTTTGTCATCAAATATAATAAACTAGCTTGTTTTAAAGTGGTGAACTCTAGGATAAAATGACAAGGATTTGGGTGTTAAAAAAAAAAGAAGGTTGATACCATCCAAAAATTATATTTGAATTAGAAATTCTAGAATAAAATAAAATGGCAGGTACATTTTTTTTAAATAAATGAAGAACGAAGCTACAAAGTTTCTGTTGTCCAATTTTGCACCCTATCTAAAGTTTAACAACTCGAAGATCCGCAAGATAGGAATGTAGATAGCAGAGGAGTCTAAGCATATTGCAGAAGTAAAAAAATCTGCAGGGTGAAAGAAACAAGTTCATGGATGTATTGAGTGCCATAGAGTGACGAAAGAGCTCTAATGAAGCTGCGGTCAAAAGGGTAAGGACTGCCAAAGTCTGAGTTCTTCCGTGAAGGGATAGCAAGAGGTTGCGTATATCTAACAAGCCATGATATACTGAAGAAAAAATCCAGGTAAAATTAAACAAAGAAGACTGTGGATTGAAGGAAAAGATTTCTATGGATGTTAACAAAAATCCACATCACATCGAAGGCTACAGGATAAAACCGAAAGAGTGTTAAGACTCATGCGAATGAAGGAAACAAAGATGTGATGTCAAAATTCATGTTGAACTGAAACAAAAAAGCCATGTATCAAAGGAAAACATAATTTTTCCATGGTCAGCTAAAATGAGAATAAGTTTGAAACAAATGATTAAATGTTGCAAATCTGATATTGTATGAAGAAATCTTGTCCTCCTACATTGAGAAAGATTGAATTTTATGAATCATGATGGTAAAATTTTAAAATTAAAAATTAATCAATTTGAGTAGGAGTAGTATTTAAATTAAGTTAAATAGTAAATAAATAAGTTAATTAGTAATAAGAATTACTTAAGCATTTGGACCTACACAAAAGAGAGTATTCTTCCCAAAGAGGTTTGTGGAAAATTGTGGGTAAACGTAAGCAACTTATGATTTATCCGTTCAAGATAGATAGAATTCGATGGCATGTGGGAATAAAAAGGGATGACGTCTCCAACACACAAAGGGTCTATTCTGGTCAACCTAAATACTAGAATTAAATATAGTATGGGCATCATTCCTTCTTCAATAAGTGAATTGGTGTAGGGAGGTGAATTTCCAGAGATAATAATATATTTTCATAAAATTAAATGAAGGCGGTTGCGGGTAGAAGTGGAATTTGAGTTTTGTTTACATGCAACTATATATAAAAAAGGAATACTAGCCGAACACCTTCATATTTGAGTACATGTAACTATCTCCCGGGAAGAGTCGAAGTGCCATAAAAATTCAAAGATCTCCATCTCCTCCAAATCAAACTCTTTCAACACCTCCACCTAGTAGGCCTTTCTTACAGTCAACAAGAGTTCTCGACCACCAATTAGAATGGCTCATCAATAGTAGCCACCATGAAAAAATCCTTTTGTAAACTTCACAGAAGTAATCCACTTTCCCTTAATGCCTAGAATCTTATTCCATTAGTGGCCTTGAAGAATATCCCATACTTCACTGGAGAAAATCACACCACTCCAGTTGACCACATTTAATACATTGAAAATTTTTATGCTATCCATGAGATTGTTGAGATGGATGTGGCAGTCAAAATTTTGGCTTCATCACTTAAAGGAAAAGCTTTATAATGGTTCGAAGCCTAGGGGCGGGAACAATTCAAAACTGGGATTAGTTGTGCACAACCCTTTGTGACCAGTTTGGAGAAAGAGAAGAAAACTTATCTCTTTTGGAGCAGTTAACTATAATCAAGAGAGCACCTAATGAGAAAATGGTAGATTTCAACTTCAAATTCAAGAGAACTTAGGACAGGATTCCAACCCTTATGAGACTTGTAGCAGAAGGTTCCTTTCTTTAATTTTTAAAATCTCTTAACTCTAATATATCTGTTATGATATAATATATGGGAGGAAAAAATCTACCAACTATTTATGAAATTGCAATCAAAGATGAAAATAGTTTAATACAAGCTAGGAAATTAGCTCTTAGACCACCTATGCTATTGTATCCTGAATTACCTCAAATTGCTCAACCCTCTATTACTACTACCACCGAGCCAAACTTGTAACCTATTTATTCACATCACAAAATCTTTTCAGCAGAAGGAGGATGAAGAAATGAAGGATTTGATTAGAAACTTGACAAACAAAGTTATATCCCTAGAGAAGTAACAAGCCCAATCTTATAAGAATTATCAAAATCAAGGGCAATCTTCAAATCAAGGGTATCAACCATATAGAAAACAACAATCTAATCAAATATATGCACACAACCAAATGAATAACAAATGGAAAGGCCAAAGTGCCCCTCTTCCATTAGGAATAATTCCTCTTCCACAAGCACTTCATGTTCAAGTCAAGATTTGGTTCTAGTACATAATAATATGGCACAAGAAATATAGTGGTGTTTTCCATGTAATATACCGCATAACCCACTTGGTTGTGAAAGGGAAATGCATCTTCAAACATGCATGGTTCAAGGCTCTTCCAATCAACAGGAATTGTTGCTAGAGGAACCAAATACAAATGTGGAAGAAAGTCAAGAGACCAAAAATGACACTAACTTAATATTCTTGAGAATTGAACACTTATACATGGTTAACCAAGTGGAAGAAATTTCTAACATCCCATTTGTTAGCATTGCTGATAAGATGTGGCATAATAAAAATATGTTGGAGTCACAATCTTCACCTTCCACAGATCAAGTCAATGTTGTCAATGTTGTGGGTAAGCCACGAGCTTCTTGGAAAATCCATGGATAAAGAGGTTGTTACTAAACAAAATCTACCTAACAAAATTCCACCACAACATAGAAAAGAAGTTAACATGCCATGGATGTAGAAATCCATGGATCTTCAATTTAATATTGTTGAGAAAATGAAAAATATCAATGTCAATGTTTCAATGTTGGATGCACTTGCGATTCCATCACATCATGATCTCCTATGTGAATCCCTTAAGAAATTACCTCTCACGGATCCAATATTGTAAAGGCTCATGCCACGGTCCATGTCTATCAAGGAAAGGATGATCGAGTAATTAAAACTATAAAAACCCCACCCTTTTACATGTTGATAATTATGGATAAATACCTAGTTCATAAGCTGTAATATTGATTTAGGGGCTAGTACCTTTGTAATGTCTAAGAAATTTTTGATACCCTAGGTCTCAAATATAGTCTCGTGTCTAGGAATTTATCCAATTTTTCCCCTTAGGTAAAATTGGACAAACATGACCTCACACAGAGAGAATAGAAGGATCGATTCATCTATGGGAGCTTGCATCGGCAATTCGAAGCTCGGATCAATGGGAGAATGACATGAAATGATCACATGGGGTCGGTCTTAGGTTAGTAATGACTCATTGAGCCAAAGGCATGAGGATTCATAGTGTAAAATCAAGATTTGAAGGAGAGATCAAAAAGAGACTCACCAAAGTTGGGGTCATATTTGCCAAGCGAGGAAGGAATGAAGGCTCAGGATCGAGCTAAGAAAGTAATTTGAAAAACACAAACGCCCAAATTCTGAAATTTTTAGACTCCGAGGATTGATTGATTTAAATTTCTCACCACACAAAACGCAAAAAAGATCCAAAACCTGAAACCCTTAAAGTTTGAAGTCCAAAAGGGCTCAAGGGGTTTTTAGGGGTCAACTCCCATTTAAGGGTCAATGATGCAAGAATTTCAAATCTCGGCATTGAGAAGTCCAAATCATGAGTTTAAAAGGCCTAAAACCCTGAAACCTCAAATTCTAAAAGGGTTTGGGGTTTTCAGAGGTCAACACATTTTCAAGGTAAACCATTTCAGGGGTCATCTTTGGAGGCACATTTTGAGAACTCAGGTGGATCGAAGTCCTAAAATGGGAAAGGTCAAATTCCGAAACCCAAACTCCAAATTTTGGAGTTTGGGATTTCAGAGGTTTCGAGGTTTTGGCGAGTTGGGAAGATGAACAATGCCACAAGCTTGAAAAGTAAAAGGTTTGAAACCTGAAGTCTGAATTTCAAACTTAAGGGTTTTAGAATTTTGAAACATTCAGGGGTTTGGGTGGATGAAGAGTTTCACAGTACAATATGATTTTAGAGTTTGAACTCTGAAGCCTAAATTTCAGACTTTGGAGGTTTGACATTTCGTAACTCTCGAGCCACCTTGAGCGACAAACAATGACATAAAACTTGAAGTCAAAAGCCCAAAGTTACGAATCTTGAAAGTCTAATTTTTTTGATTTTGGATGGTGTGATTCGATTCCGGAGTTCGAAAAGGGAAGATTAACCACTGAAATTTATTGCATTATGGAACTCTCATCTTTAAATTCCCATAATTTTGACTAGGGAGCCATTTTAGAGTGGGCTTCAAATTTCTCATCTACCCAAATGATGAAGGTATGGGATTCCTTTCTTCCCCAACAAGGAAAATTTTATAGGCATGGATTTTACAGTGCACCCATCATTGTACTAGGTGATTTTAATGAATTTTGGATGGTTGAAGCAATATTTCAAATAATTTTTTTCTCCCTTTCTCCCATTCTTCCTATATATTATAAGGAGGGGCTCATTTCAAATGTTGGATAATATTGTTTTGTACCCTCCCTTCTTCTCTTATCTGTAGCTGAATTTGTGGAGTTCAAACCTCCCATTCAAGATGTAATGCAAATTAGTGCCTCTTGGCCATTGTAATGCACTGTATCAAATCTTTGGAGAAATAATATAAGTCCTTGGATGAATTTCAACCCTCTCTTGTGTTCATTGCATTCTCCTGATCTCTCATTGCAATTTTGGTTAACTATGCATGTTAAATTGTGTTACATATTTAATGGTCCATGTTTAATGGTGAATAAATTTGTGATAAGAAAATGATCTATGTTGATACTCATCCTCTTCAATCTTGTTAAATTTTATCCTCATGCAAGGCAAGTTATCCAACATTCCTCTTGGTGCATCACCTCCATAATCTTAGGTTTAATTTCTTGCAATCTTTTCAACCATGTCTCCTTGGAAAGTTAGAGTATATTTTTGGATAGATCCTCTACAATTTTAATGTGTGTATCAAAATGGAGGAATGGGAACTGACCTTCATTTAGATATCTCTCATGTTTGCAACTCCCACACTTTAGGTAAAGCTCCATGTTATGCAATCACACTAACACTTTTAATCTATCAAGTTGCAAACAATCAGGGGTGTTATGATTACACATCAATAGGAGTTTTACAACTTGATGGGTCAATTGTGAATGTCCTGGGCGTAATAAAATACCTTGAGTTGACAATTCATAGTTTCCCAAGCCTCACCATAACCCATGATATTTTATTCATTGACCTTCCTCCCATGTTTTCCATCTATTTTTCTAGAGACTTCATTGTTAAAGTAGGTGGCTATCTATCCTCATATTGGAATCACATGCTCTGAAACACCGGATATGGTACCCGGTTCATAATACAAGCTAAGCCCATATTTTATTACCGTATTGAGCCATATGACCCTTCTCCTATCAAATAAAATTTTCTAATACAAGAAGAATATGAGAAAGATTCAATCCTAGATGAATAGATCATTCCCCTTCCCATTCTGATTTGTTTCTAGATGAATGGGCTAAGAGAGACCACAAGTTTGATTCTTATGATGAAGATCTCAAGACCTTTGAGACTAGTCTAGGAACCTATTGCATTCTCCAGGAGGAATATGTGATACACGTGGCATTAAAACAAGAAAAGGAAAGTACTTATGGACTATGGTGGATGTTCTTTGATGGTTCTAGAAGAATAAATGGAATCGGGGTGGGTGTTGTGCTTATTTATCCAAAAATGAAAAATTCTTATTCACTCATAGATTGAAATTTGCATGTTCTAATAATGTGAAAAAATACAAAGCATTGGTGCATGGTTTGTTGATCGTAGAAAATAAGAAAATAAAGTAGTTACAGGTCTTTGGGGAAACTGAATTAGTCATTCACCAAGTCCACAACAAATGTTCAATGAAGAATAATTTGTTGAAAACTTACAAACACATATTCTAGGATTTGCTAGAAATATTTGATTCCATTAACCTATAGGTTGTGCCTAGAAGTTGAACAAAGATGCAAACCAAATGGTGGCCCTTGGCTCTAAATTATTCCCTACTGAGGACTTGATCAAAGGTAATGCCCAACATATCAAAATGGTGGCTAGGCCACATGTTCCAAAAAACTAGGCCTCTTGGAAGGTATTTGACAACGATGAACAAATTATGTAGATCATCAAAATGAGTTCGAGTTCTCCTCAAAGATGAAAGCTGGATTTATAGGAGGTCTATGGGGATCATATTATTATAATAAGATCAAACAAATTTCCCAAAGGATTGGTCACGTTGGAGAAAATTTTCAGTCCAGATGATGAGTTCAAAGGAATGGAAAATAACATGTGTTAAAGCGGGAAGATTTTCAGCCAATTTTAAATGCCTTGGGAAAAGAACTTATACTCGAAAGGTGATGAAAGAGAAAATAAAATTTTGTTTCCTTGTGTCGAAGTTCAAGTGATGTGTTCTCATGGGATTATGAAGATCTAAAATAATTTAATCCAAGCATAGTCCAACATTCTATTGATCTTGATCCCAACATCAAGCCAATTAGATAAAAAAGAGAGGCTAAACAATCCAAAGATTGAGCCCCTCATGATAAAGGAACTCTCTAAACTCATTAAGGCCAAAATAATTTTTCCAATCAAGTATTCTACTTGGGTGGAAAATATGGTCCCGTAAGGAAGAAGAATGGTGAAATACGGCTCTGTGTAGATTTCAAGGATTTGAACAAAGCCTCCCTCAAGGATCATTATCCCTTTCCTTCCATGGAACAAATTTTACAGATAGTGGCAAGAGAAGAGAGGTTCTCCATGCTCAATGGCTATTCTGGTTTTAACCAGATCAAAGTGAAATAAGAGGATCAATATAAAACTACATTCACCACTAAATGGGGAACATTTGCTTATCAAAATATGTCTTTTGGCTTATCAAACACAGGTGTTACCTTCCAAAGAGCAATGTATATTGCTTTCAAAGGATATATCAATTAATTCATCTTGGTTTACCTAGATGACATTACTATTTTCTCCAAGCAGAGTATAGATCACATGAAGCACCTAGAGAAAGTATTTGAAAGATGCAGGAGTTTGGTGTATCCCTTAATCCTAAAAAATCAATTTTTCAGTCCTTAGAGGAAATATCTTGGGGCATATTGTCTCAAAAGAAGGAATTTCCATTGATCCAAAAGAATTATAGCTATCACAGCTCTTTCCTTACCAAATCACAAAAAGGCATTACAATATTTCCTTGGAAAGATCAAATTTGTTAGGCACTTCATTCCTAACTTTACGGGTTTGGTAAGACCTATTACTCTCATGCTAAAAAAGGATGCAACATTCAAGTGGACTATGAAAGGGAAGGATATATTTGAAAAGATAAAACAAGATATTTATTAGGACAAAATATTGATTAATCTAGATTATATTAAGGATTTCATTATTTATGCTCATGTGGTGGAATCGAGCGTAGCGCGGTTTTGACACAAATGAATGATGAAGTAATGGAGAAGCTGTGGCATTTTTCAGTAAAATTGTGAAGAATTATGAGCTTAAGTACATCCACATGTAAAAAAGGTGTTTTCCATCATTAGAACCTTAAAGAAATTCAAAAGTATGATTGTTGGTAGCCGTGTGAAGGTTTTAGTTTCATATCCCAAATCGAGAGACTTCATTATGGGAGAAGAAATCAATGAGAAATGAGATGGATGGGTGACTAAAATCATGGAATGTGATGTGACCATTAAATCCACAAAACTAGTAAGGGAAGAACACTTTGCGAGTAGTGGGCTCTAGATGTTGTGGAATCTCAAGAAACCTCCCTCATCAATGAAGTTTCTTCAAATGATGAGCTGCAACATGATGTTGGATGACATCAAGATGAATGGAATGTATTCAATGGTCATAGTTGGATTGCTGATATGTCAAAGTTTTTGTCTACTAGTACATACCCTCTTGGTTTGAATAAAGCAAAGAGAAGACATTTGAGGTTACGATCTATTCCTTATGCATTAGTTGATGGCATCCTATTCAAAAGAAACATTGATGGAGTGTTTCTCAGGTGCATTGAAGGTGAGCAAAATGATTAGGGTTTTAATTGAGATCCATGATGGTTTCTTATGTGGGAATTTCCTTCTAAAGCTACAACCATGAAGATCATAAAATTAGGATATTTCTAGCCTACATTGTTCGCGGATGCTCACATGTGGGTTAGGAAATGCAAAAATGTGCACTCTTCACTAGGAAGAAAAGATTGGTAGTTTTCCACTTCATCTATCAATGTATATCATCCATTCACACAATGGGGCATTGACTTCATTGGGATGATTAACCTACCATATAGCACTGATCATAGATGTGTTCTCACAACCATAGACTATTTCTCTAGGTTGACTAAGGCCATGCCATTGAAGGAAGCAACTGAATTAGTCATATGGAATTTCTTGAAGAAATATTTACAAGGTTTGGCATCCCTCAGACCATCATCTCTGACAATGCAAAAGCTTTCTTGGGATCAAGATCTCTAATTGGGATTTGGGACTTGGAATTTATTTGAAAAATTCTTCCAATTATTACCCCTAAGGTAATGGATTGGTAGAAAATCAAAGACAATGCACACAAAGGTAGAAAATTCTCGTGGGTGGACAAGATAAAAATGAAGAAGGCTATTGACACTTCTCCCTACAAACTGGTATATGGTAAAGAAGCAAGATTTCCATTATCACTTGAGTTTCCTTCATTTGAGTTAGCTCAATAGCTAGAATTTGAAGGCATGGATCAAAGGGAAATAGGAATGATGGAATTGGTAGAACTATAGGAAAACAAAAATACCGCCATGGTCAGGATGGAACAATATCAGGCATCAACCAAACAATGGTTTGACAAAAAAGCTAGAAATCAGGCATTCAAGGTTGGAGATTTAGTTTTGAAGTGGGAGACGTGGATCGAGATAAACTAGTGAGACACTCCAAATTTGATGCTATTTGGAGTGAACCATATATCATCACCCCTTTTAAGGAGGCTAACTCATTCGAGTTGTCTGGTCTTCATGGGAACATGTTTGAGATCCTAGTCAATAGGATTAATCTCAATCCTTCTTTTTAGCATAGTTCATGTATCTTGTATATAGTAGATTAGAATTTCAATTCCTCCAAGTTATTTTAGCACATTACATTGTTGGTAGTGAAGGTTTCTTTCCCTAAGTTCTCCAAATAGTCTTATTGCTTAGAGATGTTCTTCTAAATTATTCATCATGTTCTCAAGATGCAAAGCAAGGAGGTTCAATATATCAAGGATTAGTTACAATCACCTTAGAAAATCAAATGCAGAGAAACTAAATCAGGCTCAAGGATTTCAAGATGACTCCATGCCAAATTGATGCTAAAGCTACCAATCATCTCATCTAGTAGAAAAATGGCCCCTATGAGTCACCAAAAATTTTGTCCAATTTTTCACCCTTACAAAAATTGAACAAATTAAAGAGATGTGGATTGGGAAGGTAGACCGTAGAAGAGTTTAAGCATGCCATGGAATCCAAAAAAATATGTGGGGTAAAAGAAAGAAGCATGCAGATGTATTGAGTACCGCTTGAGTGAAGGACATGATCTAATGAAGCTGTGGTTAAAGGATAAGGACTACCAAAGTCCAAGTTATGCCACGAAGGGATAGAAAGAGGTAGCGTATTTTCTAGCAATCCGTGATACACCAAGTATAAATCCATGTAAAATTAAATCAAGAAGACCATGGATTGAAGTAAAAGAGTTCCACGAGATGTTAATAGAAAATACGCACCACATCGAAGGCTATTGGATAAAAATGAAAGAGTGCTAGACCTTGGAATGAAGAAAAAAAGTTCAGAGAGATCAAAATCCATGCTGAATCTGAAACAGAAAATCCATGTATCAAAGGAAAACAATATTTTTCCATGGTCAGCTAAAATGAGTAAAAATTTGAAACAAATGATTATATTTTACAAATCTAATACTATATGAAGAAATCTTGTCTTCCTACATGGAGAAAGATTGGATTTTATGAATCGAGAAGGTGGTAGGATGGCATAGCAAAGGGATGATGTCTCCAACATGCAAAATTTATATTCTAGTCATCCCAACTACCAAATTAATGCAAGTATGTGTGGTGTTCCTTCTTCAACAAGGAAAGTGGTGTAGGGAGGTAGAATTTGCAGAGATAATAAGATCTTTTCAGAAAATTAAGTGAAGGTGGTTGGATGGCATAAGGGGAATTAAAATTTACTTTTATTTTCTTCTTATCTCCTTCATTTTTATTCTATATAATGTAAAGTGATGCCTTGTTTTAATCTTGGATAATTTTAGAATATAAAGGCATCATTTTATGTTACACAAGTTTTCTAAGAGTTGTATTTATTGGGCTGTATCTCTCTGTTAATTTTTTTCATCTTCCTCCTATATCATGATGATTTGTGCATGATATTTAAGTAATAAAATATTTGGTTTTGTGGCTCATTTTGGCCTTAGCTATTTTTATTGCATTCTCTTACCTCTCATTCATTCATAGCTATGTGTTTTATATGTTATTTTAGAGGTTTGTGTATATTGTACTTCATGAAAGTGGAACTTTGAATGTGATTATGATTTTTGGCCTTCATTTCAGTCCTACTCATCATCATGTTCTTCCATTTTTCTCTTGCTTGAGTATCCATCCCCTTATTTTTGGTGCTATCACCTTCTCTAGTTTAGGTTTATGTTTCATGCATATCCTTCTCATCCTTGTCCCTTGGAAAGTTAGAGCAGAACTAGATAGTTTGATTTCAATTCCTAGGAGTAGTTTAACATTAGGAGTAAGTTGAGGAAGATGGCATTCTCCGGAGGTTTGTCTCGATTAAGTCCCACAACTTGGAGATAGTCCCATGTTGTCTCAAATCCTAAATCATCTATGAATTGAGCATGACCGAATATTGAGCTCCAATAGTTTCCATAAGTTAGTTGGAAACAAAAATATCAAAAGCTTAGATCGGGTAATAAAAAAATCTCAAGTCATACAAAACAAGTGTTACCTTTGGAGAAAATTCGAGCTTGTGACAACCCGGTGAGCTAACTCTTGAGTTTGAGCAAGGGGAGGGTAATAGATTCGATCCATTACAAATGAAAAAATTAATAGCATCTGGGTTTCAGGACATAACCTCCTTCACCCAACCAAAGAATGATGAAAATAAAGAACAATCTCAAATCAAAATGCAAAAGCAAATCTTCGTGCCTTAAAAATGGCAATGAATATAAAACTCAAAATAATAAAATAATAGAGAGATGGTGGCCAACCAAAATGAAACACATAAATAAAGCACATATCCATATTACCCATGTGAGCTAAAGTGAGAAAAAGATATTAGATCTGGAAATAAACTCACCTTGGAAGTGAACCATCAATAGGCACAAACCCCCTTTTGTACGAGCTACGTTTTCAAGTAAAAAACCCATGATCGAGCCATGTAGAGCATAAAAAAATGGAATCTACTAATAAGACATAGAACATATACACAATGAGTTCTTAAATGGCATGGTGACCATGATACTAAATAGAACTCACCCAAATTACAGACCCCAGAGGTAAAAGATAACTCCAAGTAAATAAATATGGAGGATGGGAGTAAAACATGGCCTAGATGGAGTCTAGAATAGTTCAAATGTGTATAAGAAATGAATCTTGAATATCATCTATGATGGCGAAGGTCTAAAGAGGTTGCAATGTGCTAACCTAGGTGATAGCAGATACCAATGCGAGAGAAGAATACCAATACTAGGTCAGCTCACCAAGTTAGAAAACCCCAATACAAACCCACAAATCCATCTATAGGAAAAGTTTGAGCTATGAATAAAAATGAGCCAAACAACTATGTGTGAATGGAAATATAAGCCAAGTAATATATATATATATATATATATATATATATATATATATTATGGAGTTCATCCTCAAGCTAGAGAGTAACAAACTTCAAGGCTTAGCATAAATATAAGATTGAAAATACAATGTACCTTTTAAGAAGGATGAACCAAGCAGTCACACATGGTCAAATGAGCCTAGATATACAAGTAAAACTCCATAGAAAAGGAAACTTAGCACAAGAAAGGTGCAAATATGAAAAGGGGCCACCCATAAATTTGGTAGAGTGCTCCACATACTATCTACCTCCCAAGACTATGAATGAGCCAAATGAGGCATTAGGTTTCGTGCCCTAGTTTATGGTGATTGAATCGGGATTCCCCTAACCCATGGTTATATTTATATTGCTATTATTTCTTCTACCAAAACATACAGTGGGCTTCATTGCATCTTATCTATTTGCATATTATGAGAGACCAAAAGCAATTGAGTATTCTTTGCTAAAGTATATAAGGGATATTTTAGAATTATTTAATTACATGGGGTCATAGACTAAAGTCTTAGCCAAGTTAGTGAAGCATATCATTTTCCAATTCATGTAAAAGAGGGGTCATCATGCATATAGGTAGCCCAAAGATGGAATAAAGCCAAAATAACCTTATTATTATTAGTCATGTAGATAAGACAAAACAATGATTATTCAAAAGCTACATTCACAAGAGGCCAAATTTTTTTGCATGTAAATCCAACTTGGAATCATTCCAAAATTAGCCTTTCCTCAAAAATGTGAAATTTACCTTAAATTTTGTAAACCATCCATACAATAGTCTTATTCAAAGATAAGGCAAGTTTGGAGAGTCAAGGTAGTTTGACCAAGGATGAGTTGGAAACCATGTAGGATATTTTTAGCCTTTTTTATTATTGTAATACTAAAAGAATATTAATATTGGACATGGATGGAATTTATTTTTGGGATCTATGTGCTATTTTTTGGAACATGGGGATTGGGATTTTGTATTTATACCTTGCTTTTGTAAGTGTATAGGGGGCATATCATTTTTGCAAACTTTTGATGAAAAAATAATTATATTGTTAGAACATTTGAATAATAAAGATACTATTTTTCCTCCAATGTCAAGTCTTATGTAGTGTTTTACAACAATTTAGAAGTGTGTTGCAGGTGAATTTTTGCATTCCTTTGCATGATAACAATCTCACATCACCTCTATTAATTCATTTTGACTGTTTTGACATTTATGTTAGTGTGTTTTAAATTAATTTGTGAGTGTAAAATCTGTTAAACAGTGGTTATAGTGAAATTATTAGTTCTTTTATCATTCATCAAGTGTGCTTTATGCAAGCTTAAGTCCCCATTTTTGTATCGCCCCTTTTATGCTTTCAGTTATTTCCAATTCATTCTCAAACCTCGACCCATTTAGTTTTAGTATTTTTTAGGTGATCCATCAAGGGAACCAACCCACTCTGGAGGTTATCCTCATTTTGAGGCACCCGCAACTTGGAGGAGATCCCATTGTACTAGACGAAGTCAGAGTTAGATAGTCTATCCAAATCAAAGGTGAACTTAGGACCGATAAAAATATCACATGCTAGGTGGAGAACCGCGTGTGTTTTTTATGCCTTTATGGAGCATTACCAATATAGGTAGTGTACATATTACACTTCGACCCAATCACTAATCTTTTTGTAAGGTATCTTACTCATGGTTAGGGTTTGAAGATATTTTGGTTCATATATGGAGTTTCACACAAGTGTAACACCTAGGGTTTTAAAATGAAGAATATCTCATAGGTTCACACATTCACATAAAGTTATAGAGCTCTAGCACATAGTCCTATGAAAATTCCAAATAGAAACATAATCAAAATGATTGTGTTATCATTTAAAATTTGTAAACTTTCTCAATACAAAATTCGAGAATCATAGAAAATCATCTTCATATCATTTTAGTGATATTGCACTACTAGATCAAATCCTTAATCATCTAATTATCTAAGTACACCTCCTTTCTTACACCTTATCACATTTAGTACTTGTTTCAATTGATTTCTCTTACATTTTTTAAAATAAATATATTATGATATGAAGATTGATATTTAATTAATAATATGAACATATATCATATTTATAACCTTTAATGAATACAATAAATAAAACAACACAATTTTGATTTTTGGTTAATTCATTTCATGTACTCACATACTTGATCTTGCACAACCTTACCTCACCTTATGGTTTTAATTTTTCATATTCTAGGGTTTAAATTCAGTTATAATTATAATTTATCTCTATTTCATTACCTAAATTTATTTTACACATTTTTCCCTAGGGTTTTGTTGTCATGCAAATGTGTAGCATGAAAAATTCAAACTTTCAAGTGTGAAAACTAACCCATTTTTAAAAATTTCTTCTCGAGTCTTCCAGATTTCCCCTCCTTAGTAATTTTTCCTTTTGCACCTTACTCATATTAACCTTTAAGATTCTTCAAATTTGTTTTAAAATCTTTCCCTAATGTCTAAAAAGTTTTGGTAGGGTCATTCATCCCATTCCGTAAAGTGCTTCCAAAGGCTAGGTCTCTTATAAGCTTGGAAAGGCTAATTTTTGAAAGTTAATATCCTTGGGACAGATATGAAGGACATAATCACTTGGAAGTGGTATTGGATATTTTTTAAAGTTATGGATATGGTTTAGGAATATTTAGTGAAAATTTGGAGGTTTGGGAATAATTGTTGTGATAGTGGGTTTTTCAGGGGTAAGGAACATGTAGTGAAAATTGGCACCTAAATTTCTAAAAAGGATTCCGAGAGTTCCCTAATGAACTAGAATAATAATCATTGGAAATATTACATAATCCTCCACATGGTGGAATCATAAAATATTTAACAAGACTTGATGGCTTCTCATGGAAGCTCAGTTTTATAGACGTACCTTGTTTTCCAAAAGAAAAGGGGTAAATTTTTGAATATTTAGGAAACATTGGGGTCTATAACACATCTCATTACTCTTGAAATGGTCTTGGGAGCCACAATAATATAAAAATTCATGATAAAATTCCTTCTGGAGCTCCGGGAATCATCTCTTCAAGTTGTCTCTCTTACAAGTATGCTTCTCGCAGTTAGTCAAATTTTCAAGTGACACATGTCACCTTTTGGTGAGGGAACAATTTTTACCCCTATTATCCCAATTATTAAAGGTATATAGGGTTAAAAAAAAATGTTCCCCTCCTTATCCCTTCCATCTGGTTCTTCATATGACTAAGTTCAATTGTCTAAAGGGATTATTTGGCTTATCTCACCTCTACCATCTCGGAACTCCGTGAATGACACATGGTGTCCAACATATGATGAGGGCACATTTTTATACCCATATTTTCCCCATGCTGAATTGGAAATATGGGATACAAAAATTTCACCTTTATCCCCTCTTCAGGTTCTTTAATTGACCAGGATGATGGCCCCCAGAGCTAGGCAAGCTTTCCTCCATCTCTCCATCCCTGCATCTCAAGGCACCACTTATCCTCACTAGGTGAGGGTTAATATTTTGTATCCTC
Organism: Taxus wallichiana var. yunnanensis; assembly: GCA_018340775.1. Classification (NCBI taxonomy): domain Eukaryota; kingdom Viridiplantae; phylum Streptophyta; class Pinopsida; order Cupressales; family Taxaceae; genus Taxus; species Taxus wallichiana. The sequence continues at coordinate 401,305,856 of CM031243.1, forward strand.
CTTGTACCCATTCCTAAGGGGAAAAAAAAAAATATCCCCATCCCAATCCATTTCAAACCCTATTTTGTTCCTAGCAACTTCTACCTCATCCATGAAGAAAATTAACTACGGGAAACTAGAAAACATAAAACAACTAAATGTAAAGCATGTTTCCTCACCTAGTTCGACCCATCTTCCATGATTGAATCTATGAAACCTGAAAATTATGGAAACACCTGATATGATTCCCATCAAATTCCATATTCATCAATGAATGCAAAAACAAATCTTTTCTCATTGTCGACTAGCCAAAAAACTGATTGCACCAAGTGTTTGAACTGATTTCTCTCCTCCCAAGCTCATTGTTTCCACTTGGATAATTTTTATTTATATCAAATCTTAAATACTTTATTAATGGATTCCATGAAATATAAGGTAAGGATAATTATTCCATTCTTTACTTCCCAAGGATCCGACATGTGGAATCACTTGAAAATTGAGGAAAACGATCCCTAAAAAATCTAGTTTCACGTGAGCTAATTTTCATGCCATAAAGTGCCTATTTTTAGGGATGTTGAGGAATTTATTTTACATCAGAAATATTCCCTCCTAAAATATTTTTTAAATTACCCATATATCCTCTTGGTGAAATCATCCAAAACTCTAGCGAAGGATCTTTAAAAATATAGTTTCATTTTGACTACTTTTTGCACAATGCGAGTTAGTAATATTTTGTGATATGGAGGACTGATTTTTCTCAGTATTCTAACACTTCTAATGAAAATTAAATTTTCCCACTCATTTATATAAAGGAATAATCCAAATTTTAGAGCTGCAAATCTTGGAATAAAACCAAAACTTCAAGACCTCTTTTGTTGTAATCCAATGTCCATAGTGTACTTAGTAAAAATAGATCATGTCCATGGTGGGGCATGACTAAAAATAGGAAGTGGTCAAATAAGGTGAATTATCAACATCCATGGTACTCTAGAAAGGAAATAAACATCAGGGAGTGAAAACATGGTGAAATTTCCAGAAATAGAGTATGGAACTGGGACTGCTAAAAATAGAAAGTTTTAGTTTTTAGGGCAGAAAGTTATAGTTGGCTCCATTTTCACTCATCCCACTATTTTTTCCATCCTCACATGGTGGTAAACTTTTCTCATAGCTCAAATAATATAATCATCTCTCTGCTGCAACTATCCTGAAGTACCATCTTGAGCACAATTGTGTCAAAGAGCAATAAAAGGTATATTGAGGGACAATAGGTGAAATTCAAGGACATTGTGTAGTTGAAAAAGAGTTCAAAGAGATCCAATAGCCTCATTAGAACCCATGATTCATTAGATGATGTCATCATTATCATAATAAAATCATTAGGTTTTGATCAATCATCATCTCTCCAAGGTGAGTTTGTTAAGGTTAGCCAAGGTGAGTTGAGTTGAGTGAGCTAGGTGAGTTGGTTTAGATGGGTTAGATGATTGAGATGAGTGAGCTGATTTAGCTATCAAATCAAGTGAGCTAGTTAAGAGATCATCATTTTTTTCACAAGGAGACACATGAAAATTGAGATCATTCCAACTAGTGACCACTTCTCAAGCAATCCATTTAGGGGCCATCCCTTTCATATGCAATGTGAAGGCCTATTTCAGTAAGTGAAGGATAATTATCAAGAAAATTGAGCACCATGATTTATCTATCATTATCAACGGGCTAATTTTCAAATCCTAAGGAAAGGAATAATAAAGTGACCCTCACTCTCATTATGAGATCAAGAAGCAACCATCATAATTTATGCACATGTTTATCTCAAGCTCAGATGAGATTGTCTCACAATAGTGTTTCTAAAAACTCATTCAGAAGTTTGAGGTGTTTGTGCATCTTGCAGAAGGAGGAGATTGTGATCACCATGCCTTAGATCTGTAAGTTATTCATCATGAAAAAATTAGTCAATCCATTTCCTTTCATCCTTTTATATCTCTCCATATTCTAATTTTCAATTGAGAATGTACTTTTTTTCTATCTTTTCCTATTCACTTAAAAGACAACAAAATGTTCATAAAATGTGAAAGTACTCTCTCAAAATTATAAGAGAGTATTTAATGTGTCTCTTCTAAGTGTAATTGAAAGGTCACAAGTAGAATAGAAACATGAAGAGTCATATGGGGGGAAGATGACAAGGAAATATGCAATGCTATAAATTGGGATGGCTTCTCCATTCCAAAGGATCCAAAAAATATTAGCTTTTGGTAGCAATTTTGGATTATTGTAGATTGACTAAGCTTTGTATTCATCACTACACAAGAAATAAAGGTTATGTTCTTCCATTTCCTTTGCTCATGTTTTCCTCTATTATCTTTCTTGTCTATAACTTTGAAAGCATAGTGATCTTGAATAATCAATAAGGAACTTTACGTCCTTGATTGATGGATAAAAAGAGTTGTGTGTCTATGTTTTTTTAGTCTTATAATTACCTACATAATTTCTTTCCTCTAATTGAATGTGAAACTAATCCGATTATTGTGTGTGAACTCTACTAGTTTCTACTCACAATAATAACCTTCTCTTTCCTAATTTCTCTTATCTACCCCTCATTGTTTCAAGTTCTTCCATTATAACCCATACAAGCACTTTTCCACACATTCAATGAAGAGTGACTATGTTATCCTGGCCTATTCATCCATCCCAAAACATTTAGATAAAATTAGGATAGTTTAAATTCAATAATGGTAGCCTCCCCATACACAAGAAGGAGGGGCATAGCCCCATGATTGTTTGTGGAAACAAATAATTTACAACATGAAACATTATTTCATCAATAGTTTTTGTGACTCCACTGGGAGATATCTACCCTTGTGCACCCGTAAAGATCTCTTGAAGTACAAAAAATCACATATTCACAAATCCATAAAAACAAAAAAAAAAATTAGAAAACACCAACAATATGTTTAAAATCCTTTTTGCAATCCTTTTGAGACTACACTTTTCAACTCTATTTCTTATAAGTATGTGATAAAACCTGGATAAAAGAAGATATACCATATTGAATAGATTGAGAGGAATCATTGACCCTAATTTTGAAGCTTTGCAAAATCAGCAAGAGTGAAGTCAGAGATAATCCATATTACTTCTCTCAAGCTTCATCTCCATCTAATTCATCAAGTGGTACCCTTAGAAATCCTATCCAAACTCCTACTAATACTCCCCTTGTAAATCCTCTTGATTCTCCTATATTTCACCCACCATTGAATTTTTAAATCCTAGAAGAAGAAGGATAAGAAAAGAAGAAGATAAAGAAAGAAGAAGAAGAAGAAGAAGAAGAGAAAAATAACTAGAAGAAGATAGAGAAGAGGAATAAATGGCATCACAAGCACCTATGACATAGGGACAGAACACTTGTCCATTGGCTTTGAATTCACTTCATGAAATTCCAAAAGAGTTAAGAAATAACATTACAAAATTTTATGGAGATGGAAACAAATATCCCGATGATCATATCACATCCTCTTACATCCTTAGAGTGCAACATGAATATGTTGCAATGTGTTTGTTCATGGAAACATTACAAGATGCTATCAGCAGACTTGTTCTACTTATTTCTATCACACTCAATTTCTAATTTAGATGATATAAAAAATAATTTTGAAGAAATATTCAAGATTTCCAGAGATACTCGTGACATCCTTTCTCAACTTACTCAGATGAAGAAAGAACCAAAAGATTCCATGAGATACTTTGTGGAAAAATTCAACAAGTTGATCAACAATATTCCCACCAATTCTTGTCTTAATCCGCACAATGTGAATTTTTTTGTGAAACCCTAGTTACCTAAAGTCAGTTTCATTCCACAAAGAGTTTAACCAATGGATTTGGAAAATGCTCAAGAAATTTCCACTAAAGTGGAAGATGAATTTTCTTTGTCGGGGAAGATCAATAATCCTTAAAAAAGATGAGAGAGAGATGATTCACTATTGAAAAAGTTGGATAATGACTTGAAAGTTTTGAAGAAGGAAGTTTCTCAAAAGTATCTCATCCAAACTAGAACAGAATCAAATTTCAGGGAGAACCTATAAGGATTTCCTTGAAATATCCATTAGTTAATACAATATGTGAGGCCAATAAAGATTAAGGAGAAAAAATTCTGAATCATAAATTTAAGAGGAAGGAGAATAAGAATGTGCTAAGATTAGGTTTTATGAATCCATGCTAGATGAAGAGATTGAAGAGCCTATATAAACTACTTGCATTCATTATTCACTCAATCAAAAAAGGAGAAAGTGTAACACCCGCTAAAACAACCCACTTGAGACCCAAGAACAACAAAGGATTAGTTAGGAAACATTATGAGATAATTTTTTTAAAGAGTCTACAACCGTGTTACCAAACAATAGCTTTCGTAAGAAATCTTCAAGCTAAACATTATTAAAAGCTTATAGTTTTATTAATACAACAATTATAAAAGATCACAAGGTCCAAACTTAGGGTTAGATTAATCAATTAGGTTAAGAGGGTAATTTCTCACTATACCACTCTCTAACAGGATAAGAAGATTCAACTTGATTTTCTCAAAATTAATGCACTCAAAACTTCCCAAAAACATTCCCATTAGATATTAAATTTCCTCACCTTTCTAGTGATATAAAGAAGTCCTCCTAACTCCTCATATTTCTCAAGTTATGGGCCGATGGACCTTGGGAGGAAAATTTTCCCAAGAGCGGGTCTACGGGCCTAGGGAGAAAATTTTCCCATGAGCAGCTTGTGCAGACTTCGAGAGAGAATTTTTTCCTAGAGGAGGAATGGGGATGGGTGGGGTGGGAAGTAAATTTTTCCCATGTGCGGGCTAGCAGAGCGGGGAAGAAATTTAGCATTTTTCCCTTTTTGGGAAAAAGTGTGATTTTCCTCCACGCGCCACGCAGCCCGAAAGGACACGTGTTGGCATTTCCCAACTCGGTGGAAAGCTCGGGCCACCGGAAATTTTTAGACTTTTCTCCTTTTTCCAAAAAGTGCTAAGGGATCAAAATGATCCACACCCCCTAACGCCCAAGGCACCACATGTCAGCCATCCATTGGTTGCAGGTCGGTGGGCCGATGGGAGAACTTAGAAAAATTTTCCCAAAGAAAATTTTTCAAAGCACTAAGTTTTTTAAGGGATCCGCTCCTCCACCGACGCCTTGTGATGCCACATGACAGACATCTCGATTGGTTGTGGGCTAGTAGATCGGTAGATAAAACTTAGAAAATTTTCCCAAAATTTTTCGAAAGCGTTAAGATCTTTTTTTTTTTAGGGATCCGCTCCTCCGTCATCGATGCCCCATGATGGCCATGTGGCAAAGCACTTTGATTGGTTGCAGTGGAGTCAGGGGGCCGTGGAGAAAACTTAGAAAATTTTCCCAAAATTTTCCGAAGTGCTAAGTTTTTTTTTTTAGGGATCCGCTCCTCCATCGATGCCTCGTGATGCTATGTAGCAGCACTTGATTGGTTGTGGACCTGACGGGCCATGAAGAAAACTTTAAAAAAATTTCCAAAAAGAAGTGCTAACTTTTTTTTTTTTTTTTTTTTTTTAAACAGTTAGAATTATTTTTGAAGCCAAATGAAGGGAAACTTCAGGAGGCCATAACTTTTGATTGGGAACTCATTTTTTAGCAAACAAGGACTTTCTAGAAAGCTCTCAACGTCCTCTTTTACACAAGAATCATTAACTTTAAATTTTGATAATGTTTAAGGGGTCAATTTCATGAAAATGATCTACAGGATTTAAAAGGAAAACTGGCAAATTTTGACTTATAAAATTTTACTCAATTTGATCTTCTTTCTCTCTCAACAAGTCAAATAGGCATGGGGAATTGTTCTTAGATGGATTTAGGATGGATTTGGAAGGTAAGTTTGTTTTATTGAGTTCCAATTTGAAAAAAATACAACTTTGACAGCAAAACGATAGCAAATGGTTTGAGCCCGATTTTGCTAAGTTTCCTAAGAAATTCCTTAAGTGTTTTTGTCCAATTGAATTCGTTTAGACATACTACTTCAATTTAATCATTTAATTTGTTATTTCCTTGTTACTGAGTTTGAATCAGTATACTTTTGGATAAAGTATTTTCCAGTTTAAAAATACCAAACAAAGATCAAATTTTAAATGATCTATTTTCCATTTTCCTCTTCCAAGTATTAGAATTTGTTCCAATTCTAATCTAATAAATTTAGTTGATTCAAATCAAACTATTCAAAACCAAAATGCAATTCTGATTTCTAATTTTACACATTTCAAAAGACAGAGTTATGTTTTTCCTCACACGCATTTCTTCCTTTCAAACAGAGATTTCAAATACATTTCAACTCAGAATTTAAACAATAGTAGTTCCAATCATGGAAAAGAATGCAACTTTTATTCAAAAGACAAGGTTTCCTTCTTTTACAACTTCTCTTTTCTATTGATTTTCACAATACAATATACAAAATACATCTCTTTCTTTCAAAATAGAAAATAGAGTATATCTCTTTCACATTTCAATCTTACAACTTTCATATTCAATACAACATATTTCCATTACAAAACATATACAAGTTCATCCACTTCAAGTGGGAAGGTTACAATAAGATTTATCTCAACAAGGGACTGTCAACTGTTTTATTTCATTTTCCTTTGCTCTAGAACAACAACATGTAGATTTATCATTCTTCCAATTTTGATCACAACAAGAGCAGGGAAAGGCAATGCTCTCCACCCAACCAAGACATCCAATGAAAAGGAGAATCCATCCTTCTTCATTGGCCCCCGAGCCCCAACCAAAAAGTAATAGAAGATGCGATTCAACTCATGGCAACAATAGGCTTCCACAACACACATGTAAATTTCACATTTAAAACACAGTCCAAACAAAATGTAGTTTACAACTACATTAAAGCATGAAAAACAACACTAAGGCTTCATCAAGCAAACCAAAGGAGAAAGAAACTATGGGGATGCTACTTGTGCCTCCCAAAGGAAAAATGGGTATCACCACCTGATTTCAAACCACCAAAAACCGGTATATCAAAGCCCTGACATGCCCTTATGCCTCCCCCAAGTACCCCTTATTCCTCATATTTCCTTATGCCTCCCCAACCTCTTATGGCACCCCATAATGAGTAAATAAATGCAAGCTATTTCTTTGTAAGGTGGAACCCAAAGCCCAACTCCCTCCACACTTATACCTCCCCAAAACACTTGTGCCTCCCACAAAATGAACCCCATAGTCTTCTCCTACACCATACCTAGGCCATCTACCCAACATCCAACAAACATACCAAAATATTCACAACAATAACAATTTCATAAACAGAAAGAGAAGCATTACAAGATCCAAGCTCCTACCTCTCCATGATGGAGTTGTTCCAAGTTCCAAAATAGCAAGATTTACCCCAATGCAAGAAATCCCAATCAGCCAAGCACAAGCATGCCACAATATTTTAAAAACTTCTCCAAGAAAGATCTCCAAAAATAGCAAATAATTCACCCCAAAAGAGTTTCCAAAAGTGAAGCAACCCAAAACAAGGCAAGCAATTCAAATTTTATAGAAGAGGGAAAAGAAGAGGATGAGGTGGATCCATGTAGGATGCCACATCACACATCCTCAACCCCAACCCAAAATTCAAATTCATTCTCCAATGCATAATAAATAGGTGGGTGAATAATATGACAGTTTACTTACATACTCAAATCCAACCCACACCTCAAAGGACTGAAATTAAACCTATGTAAGAAAAGTGCAATAAAAACTTACAATTTGTCTTCTCAAAAACATTATAAAAGTCTAAATTCAACTCTCCAACCATAGGTATGGTTGGTAAATAAATTTAAGAGGTATGGGACAAGTTTAACTTGTCCCACAAGCCTCCAAAATTAGCCTCCAAGGACAAATTCGAATTTCCAAGAAGGTGGAGTGTTTCACACTCAAAAGTTAACTTACACATCACTTACACATCTCTAAATCATAACCAACAACAATATTAATTACATTCTCATGATATCTTTTAATTAATTAACTTAACAACATGATTACTCACAATATTACACATCATTTAATAAATAAAGAAAGGGTCAATGCACCACAAAATAAACACATGCAAACATAAAAAAGGAACCAATAAATAAATACACATAACCCCTTGGTCACATTTAAAGGTGATCCCCCCATGGGAACCCCTAACAAAACAACCACACACAAACAATACAAGTTTCCATGGTGACCTTGTTGAATTCATCTAGAATTCCAATGTGGTTGGTCTCTCCAATCCCCCGATGTTTGTTGTGATATTTTAACCTGCAAAACACAAATACCTCCTTTGGTCTCATGGCCATATCAGAACATCCAAAATAATATAATTAAAATTCTAAAATCATCTAGATATATGAATCACAACAACATCCAAGAAACCAACAAGATCATTTGCAATTTTACTCAACAATTATATCATCATCAAATAATTTCCATTTCTAGGTCTACTCACAATATTCAAATATCACATGTCTGAACAACATCCATAATATAACCATGTCAAATAGTATATCACATCAATATCCAAAATGTCTCTAATAATCATCATGCATTATAATTGAATCAAGGTCAATAATAATCCATGATCTAACGTAGGACGAATCAACCCGTTATTTGATTAAAAATGGTATAGTTGAATTTGTTTCGGTTTAAAATGTTGGTGGGTGTTTGATTTTGAATTTTCAGGTAAAAAATGAAGGGAAAAGGAGGGGTAAGTTCACACATAGGTTAAATAGGTGTGGGAATTAAGCTAGGATCAGGTGGGATGGGTATATTGGGGTTTTAGGTAAGTTTTATCATATTTGTAAAATAGGGGATAGGTTTTGGTTTTGATATCATGAGCAGAGATTGACATCGGTCAAGGTTTTCCCAACGTCGGTTGGCACTTTTTCGGCATCGGTTAAGGCTTAGGTGACCAAAACCGTAAAGAAGGACCAATGATAGTCGAGTAGACCAATTTCAGCTTAGCTTGAGGAGAAGATAGATATTAAAATAAAGGAATGTGTAGGGGGAAAATAGGCATAAAGGAGTAAATGAATTATGAAGTAGAGGAAGTAGGGTAACATTTTAGGTCGACAATGTGGAGTGGGGAAGTAGGTGAACCGACTAGGATAGGTGAGGATGGTAAGGAGCAATGGGTGTAAAATTGGGTTGGGTAAAATGGGTAGTTAGTAGGGTTGTTGTGTGGGTATGGTGTAATATGTAAGAGGTGGGTTAGGTTATAGGTATTGTGTATAATAGGTAATGTGTGTGTTGATATGGGCAAAGTCTCGAAAATTTCTTATTTGATGATGTAGGAAGAGACCACTCTGGATGTATGATAGAGTATGAACCCTATTGGTATGGATGAATTAAAACGCATGACCGTGGAGGAGTGGGAGCATATGAATGAGGTCGAGACATATCGGGGTCTGATGGTATAGGTGGATAACTTGTGATCATAGTATGAATTTTGCTCTCATCGAAAGATGGGATTCAACAACCAATATCTTCCACTTACCAAAAGCAAGATGGCCATCACAATGGAGGACCTTTACGAGAGATCTTATGTCTTCCTATTGTTGAGGACTAGTATATTAGATTTCTTGTGAGGCATTAGTGGAGCCGATAGTGGTTTCTTTCAGGAGGTGATGGGCTTGTTGACTTATCACAACGCGAGTCTCACATATGGGGACATGTATGCAGCCTATCCACAAGAGAGACGTGGTTTTCTATACTTATGATGGAGCTAGTAGGTTTTTTTGTACTACCGTATTCGAGGGTGTGATATTCTAATGAGCACCGATGAAAGTGCTCCAAGATATGACAAAGGAATGGATATTATTTGTTTGGGAACCAAATTTTCTATTTCCATTATATAGGGAGTTTTTGGATGTGTTGTACCTTTTTACTACACTTTTGGGCATACGATCATATCGTATGTGTGCACCAAATTATTTTTCCCTAACATGATTGGTTGAGGGGTAGCTTGCTCTAAGTTGGATACAGATGTTGGGTACTAGATGGTGGGTAGACGAGGATGGCTAGGGCCATATATGATTTTATATACTTCAGGCAGTTACTAGAGGGGCTTTTAGGAGTTCATTGTTTTGAGGCCTTATCTTGATTTTCCATCTTATAGAGGAATGGAAGAGGAGTTATATAAGCTATATCTATTGAGGTGGATACAAGGACGTCATGTTGGTGAGCACGAGATGATACCTATAGATAGAATTAGAAAATAATTTGGGTTGTCACAGGATGTAACCCAACATTTTCCATTGTACTATTGTGATGACGTGGAGAGACCCATGTCTCCACCACATCTGAATGTGTTGATAGGGTAGGAGAAGAAGGTCAAAGATAGGTAGATTGATGATGTAGAAGTCACTGATGGAATATAGGCAATGGTGGGTGGCACAATAACAGGTGGCACCATCGAGGCCAAGGAAGCTAGATCTTACCATGGTCATAGTGTGGAGAGATTCATTTTAGGGGGTAGGTGACCACCCTATGAATGTAGATCATAGGTTTGTAGGGTTTGTTGAGAAGGGATCATGCACATTGGGCCACCTTGTAGGCTCAAGTGATGGATTTATAGGCCCAATTGGTATAAGGACAGGCACCTACATAGGGAGAAGATGTTTATGGAGTTCGTAGTCACCTTAAAGGTATAGGTAGTAAGGCCAATTGACATATACACACTCATAGGTTGTGGCCTTATAGGACCATCTTGCAGCATAGGTACCTTCACAAGCACAAGGACAGGGTCCCATATTATAGGAAACAATGATGGGACAAGGTCCCATTATAGGGAGGAGGACATGGATCAGATATAGGGACCGAGTCCAGTATTAGTAAGGACATGGCTAAAAGGTGGCATTCAAACCTATGGAACCACCTCAGATGTTAATGATGACAAGGTTAAGGGATACCCTAAATGAGGCTCATTATTATCATGATCATCTAAAGACTTCCGGTATAGATGTCCCTTCATATGCTAAGTAGAGAGCCTAGTAGGTAGCAAGTGAGAGGATTAGATCCCACACTCATAGCTAAAAGAGCACAGGGGGCCAAAGCCTGAGATAATCTTTGGTCAAGGCGAGGTTTCTAGTTCAAAAGGCTAGGCATAGGTGAGGGAGATGGGAAGATTATACCGATATCCATGGAGGGTGGAGATATGCTTGGTAGGGAAACAAACAAATTTGAGAGGAGGAGACAGTGAGACTATTTAGAATGATATTAGATGAGGTGACAATTAGTGACTAGATGTGATCATTGTTTTGAGTGTTTGATATATATATATATATATATATATATATATATATATATTGGCTTATGTGCCGAAAGATAGTGAGGTTAGTATATGAGAGTTTTGTGATTTTTAGTTTTATATTGGCCTATGTGTCAAAGATAGTGAGGTTGTATCTGAGTGACTTGAGATACTTGTATTTATTTGTATTTGTGTATATGTGTATTGATACATAGACTCTCCCATTTATATAGATGATGATATTTATTGTATGGATGATGTACTTGTGTTTTTATTTTCCATTGTTATTTTGTATGGGATGGAAACTAGGTGAATTAGGCATGATTGAGTCAAGGTCATGTAGGCATGGTTGAGTTAGGTCAGTTAGGCATGGTAGAGTTTAGGTGATTTAAGCATGGTGGATTTTAGGTGATTTGGGGATGATTGAGTCAAGGTCATGTTGGCATGGTTGAGCTACGTTAGTTAGGCATGGTGGAGTTTAGGTGATATAGGCATGATTTGGTCATTTTGTTGGGTTTGATTTAATTTCCATGTTATTGGTAGTATGGAAAATAAATGATGATGTATATGTATGTTATGGCTTTAGCTTCTTAATATTTGATATCATGTAATGGTGGAATGATTGATTGGATGTTTTGATGATGTGATAAAATGGTAGGTATCTATGTTTTTTGAGTGTTTAATTTCCCAGTTTTGTGTAAAATGGAAAACTAAGGTAGCTTGTGAATAGAAAAAAGGGGGAAATGGGTTAGGGTAAAGATTTTCCAAGCTAACCTCAAGGGGCCCCATGTCCTCAAAGTGTTTCCTACATATCTCGGGTGAAAAGGGGCCTCAAGACGATGTAGTTCTCCCTTAAGAGAGGAAGAATATGATAAGGTAGAGGGATGGGTTGGTAGGTTTTAGGCATGTTTGAGTCTAGGTCATTTAGGCATGGTTGAGTTTAGGTCATTTAGGCATGGGTGATTTTGGTGAAAGGGGAATCCTTAAAATGTAGGTGTCGATGGTCTAGTCCTTGTATAGGAGAATCAACAAGTAATGAAGAATGTGTATGGTAAGAGGTGGCAAAAAGAGCCACCTAATTGATAAGAATCCTAATGAGTCTATCATACCAAATATTGGCTTATGAACGTAAGACCCTAAAGGCGTTGCATAATTGACTATTCTAAGGGTGAAGAAATTCACATGATCATGAAATTTCACATTTGTGGCACGTCCCTTGAGCGAGCAAGAAATTAGGGTGAAAAGGCGATGAGGTGAAATAGTTTGGTTTTTAGCGTAACCTAGTGTGAGAAAACATGACTATTTGGCAAGAGACTCAAGATCAAAATAGGCAAGTGCGTGATGAAAAAGTTATATTTTTCTTTTTGCTTTTGTTTTTATAGACTAATCGATATAGAAGTCTATATGTAATGAGTGGATTATCTCCTTGCGGTGTTCGTGAAGATGATTGATGTGGGAAGCTTCAATATATATATATATATATATATATATATATATATATATATACACACACACACAAATATAGTTTCTTTTGATGATATACTATGTACAATATGGCAAGATTTGTATAGCTATCCTTCGAGGGAGTAGTCTATTTATAACAACAAGATAGAAAGTAGATGTCATTTTTGAGGGAGTCATCTTTTTTTGAAGTTTGACTCAAGGATTTGAATCCCATTTTACTTTTGAAATTTTTTTGTTTTTGGAATTTTAGGTCATGGACAAGACTATAGAGAATGATAGGCTCTTGAGTTGAAGACAAAACCATAACACACAGAGGTTAACTATGAAAGAGAGGGTTTAAGTGATGAATGACCATGGGATTCCATCTTGAAAAAGACAAAAATTATCCATGAGAATCATGCCATGAGTAGAGCCATGGTATTCATATTTAAGATAAGTTTGGAAAGTGATGGGTAATCACATGATTCTTGTTTAGTCATTGATCCTTAAAATAGGTAAAATGGAAGGTGAATGGTGCTCAAGGGACGAGCATTTTAACTAGATAGAATGTGATATAGGACTTGATTCAAAAATAGAATGGTTAAAGATGAAAGCATTGAGATAATCAGTTTCAGTTTACCTTCGAGTGAAGACAAACAATAAGCACCTGATCCATAGGTATGAGTAACGATATAGGGTCCAAGCCAATTAGGAGTAAATTTTCCCCATTTACTTTTCTCCTCTTTTGTTACATGTTGATTTTCCTTCAGACAAGGTCACGACTGGAAGGTTCATTCATGGACATGTTTATCATAGGCATGTTTGATACATTTTTGGTAGATTTGGAGGTGATCAAGAGCATTAAGATGATGTTCGTCTAATAACTTGATTTGTGCTAAACGGTCTTGGAAAATGTTATCATCATTGAGAATATCTTTAAGTGAGATACTGAAGAGATAAAATATGTACTTCAATAGGTAGAAAACTTCAGTACCATAGACCGAGAGAAAGGAGTGGTAGAAGTTAAGGTATGAATACTAGTGTGATAAGCCCATAAGGAAAAAGGAATGTGTGCATGTCAATCCTTTCTAGTATCGACAACTACTTTCATAAGAAATTTTTTTGAAAGTTTTGTTAGTTGATTCTACTTGGATGTTTTTAAGGGTATTAAGGTAAGAAAATTAAGTTGAATGCCGAAGGCATCACAGAGCTTCCATAGGGTTTTAGTTTTGAACTATTTTCTATTATCAATGATGAGATGGTGAACAACACCAAAGTGAAAAATGATGTGACAAATTGATGAATTCACATATTTTCTCTTCTTTTATAAAATAAGAGGCATGGCTTCTACCCATTTAGTTTAGTATTTAGTAGCGGTAATAATCCATTGATGATGTTAGGAAGAATGAGGATTGATCTCTCCGACAAGATCTAAACCCCATTAGAGAAATACCAAATGTCTCATTCAACTTGTAAGGCGTGACAAGGTGTGGATGAAGATTAGCATGTTGTTGGAACTTCACACAACATTTGACATAATCAAAACAATCATAGTTTAAGGTTGGCCAATAATAGCCCAGGTGGAGAATGCATTTAGTGACAGCTAAACCACTGAAGTGACCTCCACAAATTATGTCATGAACTTCCTTGATGGTGTAGGGAACTTCATAACTTTTAAGGCATCGTAAGAGGATACCGTCAAAGCCATGTTTATAAATAAGACCACCCATGATGACATAGTGAGAGACACTTTTGAGAAAGGCTCATTGTCCATTGTGAGTAATATTTGGAGGCAGAATGGAAAGGAAAAGGTAGTAAATAAACTACTTATACCAAAGGTCACGTGGGTTAGTTTCAATGGTTCTAAAAGGTTGACATTTTAAAATAGATAAGAAGGTGACTAAAACCTTTGTATTGTGACAAATATTTTTTATTCAAAGGGAAAAGTGGGTATATTGAGAAGCAAGGCAGGCCATAGTATCTACAAATTTGTTACTGGAACATAGAGTGGTTTGAAGTTTAAAATAGTCAAAGGTAGTCAAAAGTATGTCCACATAATGCTTATACTTTTGGAGTATTTTGTTACAAAACTGGTATATACCATTCACTTGGTTTACAACCAATTGGGAATTGCCAAATATATTAATTGATTTAACATCTAAGGTGATGAATGCTTGAAGACCTAATACGAGTGATTCATATTCGGTGATATTGTTAGTACAATAAAAATATAGTTTGAAAGATAATGACATAGGCTCACCATTAAAAGGAATGAGGATAACGCCCGCACCACCCCCATGCCGACATTTGGAGTTGTTAAGAATAAGGTCATCTAGTAAATGCTATCGTCCAAAGAGAGGGTAGAGATGGATTCATCCGGGAAATCAAAGTTAGAGGATTGATTTTCAAAGAGGGTGCATCTTCTAGTTAGTCAGTGATAGTTTTTCCTTTGACATATTTTTGATGAGTGAATTCAAGGTCTAATTCTACAAGAATCATGAGCCAACGCATAAACACATTGATGTTGATAGGGCTTAGCATGCATGTAATGTAGGGGGTCATTATTGGTGACAACAAAGGTTTTTGGTTGAGTAGGTAATGTCAAAGTTTAGTGAAAAAAATAAGGCTAAGAAAAAAACTATCGCATGCGAGTGTATCCGGTTTCATAGTCCAAAAGGGTATGACTTATATAATAAACTACTTTCTCCCTATTTCTCTCACCATGATGAGAAAGCATAGAACCCAAGGAATGATCAGTAAGAAAAATGTAAAGGTAAAATGGTTGGTCATCTTTAGGGGGAATGAGCAACAGTGGTTAGAGGATGTATTGTTTTAAGGCCTCAAAGGATTTGTGGCATTCATCATCCCATTTGAATGAAATATCCTTTTTGAGGAGATGATGAAATGGGTATTAGTGGTCGAAAGATAAAAATAAAATGATGAATAAATTACATCTTTCCTTGCAAAATATGTAATTGATGAAGGCTAGTAGGTGGAGGCATTTCAATAATAGCATTGATTTTAGTAGGATTGACTTCTATGCCATTCAAAGAAACAATAAACCCGAGGAGATTTCCAGAGAGAACAATGAAGAAACACAGTACTTTATGAGACAAATGAAGATGAACTTAAGGAAAATAAGGTGTTCTTCCCGATGTTTGGATTTGGAAAGAAGATTGTCAATGTAATATTCTAATATGCTATGTATAATGTAATGAAAGATATAATTCATAGCCCATTGATATGTGGCACCAACATTTTAATGCAAAAGGCATGACACAATAATAGGTCCCCAAGGAGTGATGAAGGATGTTTTTGTTGATATTTTGGGGCAAGTAATATTTTCATGAGGGATAACATCTCATGGCTAGTGGTGAGATCAATTAGTTGGTCAATACTATGTATAGGAAAGTCATCTTTATATAAAACTAAGTTAAGGTGGTGGAAATCATGTGTAAATGCGGAATCCCCCTATCACTTTTGTGATAAGAATGATGTTAGAGATCCATTGGGGATAATCAATGGGTAGGATGAAGGAAACCAAAGAAGGCGTTGAATTTCTTCTTTGATAATAAGGGCAATGCGAGGATGTATTTTCCGCAACTTTTGTTTTATTGGTTTGGATTTAGGAATAGATATGATATTTTGGACCACAATGTTTGGATCAATACCGAGCATATCGGCTTAGGACCAAGTAAAAGCGTTGCTATGATCCCAGAGGAAAGAAGTAAAAGCTTCTGTTTCAAAGAACATCTAAAGATTGGCCTATCTTTAGAATATGTGGGTCATCCTGAGTGTTAATATTGATTTTGATGGTTGATTAATTTAACATGGTTTGTGTCTCAGAAGGAAATGACCAATGATATATAAGAGTCTTTTGCACTAAGGTAGGTGATAATAGACTCATCATCCCGACATCAACAACATTAATAGAAGGTGTATCATCATTGATCATGTCATGATACAGAAGGGAAGAGAAGAGGGAGCCTCACCATCTTGCTGATAAGTCAAAGGTCCCAGGGAAATGGTATTCATGAAAAAAGTTACGAGGAATTGATTCTAGATCCATAGACTCCATAGGTAAAGGTGGTGAAGTTGGTAAATGGGGTGAAGGAGTGTTTCGTCTTCAATGAGTTTGATGCAGATTTCTTAGAAGATGGTTAGGCAAAGACAATACCACTTCACTCTTATGTTTACATGTGGTGCATGGGATGACAGTATGACAACCAATGTTCATAAAAACAAAGCCAAATCCCTTCCATGTAAAACGATGGAGGAAGGTGGGGCGAAGTGGTGGTTGGTAAGAGATTCAAGGTCAGATGAAAATGGTCACATTTGGGAAGGTGACTCAGTGAATAGGTAGAAGTATCAATTCCCCACACGTTAAGTTGATGAGAAGGTGGGGAGGACCTTAAGGGAAAACATCACCTATGCGGTGATCATAGCGGGGATGTTGGGGAAGGTTACCATACTCTTGAGGAGTAAGGAATGTGTCAATGTTGTACATGCAGACTCCCCAGAGTGAGAATTTGAAAACACCTTCTAGGAGATCGGTAGTTGGTATGTGGGTAGAAATGGATGAATTACTTGGGTGGAAAAGGAGAAGAAGCATTGGTTGGTTGAGAAGTAAATGGGTTAGTGGATGGGTTAGCTATAGAGATTTCAGTTGTAGTGGTAATAGAGGAGCTATGTGTAGGAGAGGTAGCGGAAACATTTTGGAAGGGGTTGTGGGTGAAGGAGAGGTGGTGGTGGTGGAAGATGCCTTAACTGGTATAAGGAAATCATTAGGTCTATACAACATGTAACATGTTTTAAATGGTGAAGGATCAAATGGAATGGTATAGTTATGTCCATCATGTTGAAATTTTACACAATGATGTAAGGTTGAAGGATCACAACCCATGACACGTAGATCCAAGGACAACCAAACAACATATTGTATTGGAATTACCCCTCTAAGAAGTAGAATAATTCTGGAATGGTACAGGGGCCCACGTAAATGTGGAGAATGATGGTGCCAAGGGTCAAAGTTATGGCATAATTGAATGAATGCAACATAACTAGGTTATTATGCATGTAATTGGTGGGGATGCACATTTGGTTGTATGCATGGGAATATATAATGTTGATGTTAGCACCACCATCAATCATAACGTGTCCATGTATATTATCAATGTAGATGGAGATGAATAGGGTGGGATCTAGATCATCTGATTAGATAGGTAGAATATCGTCAGCAGAGAAACTAAGAGTGGCTACTTGATGAGTGGTAGTGGGTGCAGAGGAAGGTGATGAAGTGGTGAGAGATGCCACATGGTGAGGAGTGATCATGGATGCCAGGATTTGGGTCACTAGGTAAAACTACAATAGATTGTAGAACCTCCATGATGGAATTTTGGTGAGACTCAGAGGTTTAGATAAGTTCGTATAAAGAAATTTTGAGAGGAGATTAGTGTAAATGTTTGATCATTGTATATGGGAGACCCCATCAAAAATAGGGTATGTGGGTCCCAAATGGTGATTTTTGTGTGGGTGTAAATAGTATACTAGGCATAGGATTGGTGGATGTGATAGTTTGTTTATCCTTTCCTTTTTATTTTTGGGCATGAGTTGTAAAGATAACCATATTAATATGGGGTGAGGGAGCATCTAAGTCATGATAAGTGTAGTGACAAGACGTGAAATATAATGATGAGGGAATATACTGGTGTTGTGTAAAGAAGGAAACACATTGACATTTGGGTAGAGGTTTGGCTAGCTCTCTTATGAAGACCATATTGATCTCAAATGTTTGAGGTGTTTAAAAAGGTTGTGTGGAGGTGGAGATGAAGGTCCCTAATAGGTAAGGGATGAGGGTGTGTGGTGATAGGTGAAGGGGGAACATGGTCCTCATCTAAAAGATCATCGTCATCATTTTTTTTTTCAGGACGGTCTTTAGAGCCTTACAATTTTCTACATCATTCCATAACACACGATGATAGGTGTAAATTTTTGTATCATCAAACCCTGCTAGTATAGGTTTGAGTGGGTTATAAGGTCTAAGTTGTGGCAATGTGATGATAGTGGTCTCTAAAAGGTTTGTTAAGATGTTAGCATAAGATCCTACCAATGGATCACAATGCAAGTAAGTGCATATCAAGATGGAGGTGTGAGTGATTTTGTGGGAGAGGCATCACGGGAGGTAGACTCAAAGGTGGAATAGTTTTGACCACTAGTTTGGTAAGTTTACTATTTGAGGTTTGGGTTGTACCTTCTTGGGTAAAGGTGTAGCAGATGAGCTAGTGATAGAAGGTGTTATATATTTGACTACCTCTTTGGAGGGTATTTGGTTTTTCAACTTTGGTTACACCTTCGTGGGTAAAGGTAAGAAACGTGAAGACAATATAGAAGGGAAGGTAGATGGTGGAAGAGGACGGGTTAACCAAGGTGATAACAAAGGTGAAGTGAAGGTTTTTGGAAGAGGTTAGAGGTGGAGGGTATTGGTCGAAGAATGGGGAATACCATGGGTAGGGACAATGCTACTATAAGTGGTGTGGGTATAGGTGGTAAACAGGTTATAGATGATGGAAAATGTGTATGTTGTGTAGGTAAGTTAGGTTTAAATGAGGCTCGTGATGAGGGGATGGGGTGTTGTGTTTTTAGTTTACCTTGGGTAGGAATTTTCTTGGCTAAGGAGGATGGGTGAGGTCCTATGTTACATGGAAGCGATGAAGGTGATAAAGGGGTAGTAGGTGAAACCTCTGTATGCAACCTAGAATGTTGGGTCTTCCTTTTAGGAAGAGGTATGGATTTTGTGCAAGGTTGTGAGGACGTGGCTAAATCCAATTGAAAGGAGGATGGACTAGGATTGATTTCGACATGACACCGAATGTGGTGATGGTTCTAGATGTGGGGGAAGGTGTAATTGCAGGTAGGTTCTTAGGTATAGGAATAGGTTTGATTATTGGTAAGGGTTTAGGTGTAGGTGAGGGTGATGAAGAAGAGGCCGTTATAATAGGCTTGGGCATGGTTGGTTTGGTTTTCTGAAATACCTTTGGATAAATCATAGAGGTATCAATAGATAATATTTGCATTTGGGTTGAAAAAGGTAGCCAAAGGCATTCTTAAAGCATGGAATTTTCAACATATTCCAAGCGGTCAGCCAGGTGTGAAAATGACATTGTTGTAGGAGGAGATGATGTTGACTTGGTGGTAATCCCTATATAAAAAAATTGTGAGACAAGGAACTGGTTGGCTCTAGACTCTGTGGGCAAGAGATCCTAGAGAAAATCAATAGGCTCCTGGAAGGCTACTAGGGAATGGTCCCACCGAGTGTATGAAAATGTTTCACCAAATTCTTAGTATATTAATGAAATAGATAAGGGTAAATAGGCTAAGGAGGAATACCTGTTGTAATGTTGGTTGAAGGTTTTGCACACAAATCTAATTTCCTGATCCAAAATGATTGTGTGAGCTTCCTTTTGGCTAGGAGGAACTACCTGAAATGAAAAGCAAGACCACAAAAATTAGTTAATAGAAAAGGTTAGTAGATTTCCTAGTGTGAGATAGATCCAAGAAGTGTGATACTTCCTCAATGGTTATCAATCCATGGATATATAATTCAATATAAAATAATTGAACATGGAAATAAATGAATCTATTCTAGTGTTGTGATTTAGGTATCCCATAAAACTATCAAATGTTAATCAAATTATATGCTTTGTTAATTAAATTGGTGGAGGTCTCGGGTCGGGTTCCAAGATGGGTAGGTGGTCTAAGGGTCATGGGCTAGGTCTAGGCAAGGTCCTGGAAAGTTTGATTTATTTTGGGGTGAGCTAGGATATTACTAGTTTGATTTAGTTTACAAGTCATGGAGACCGATGATGGTCAACGTATGAATGATGATGGTTAAGGTATGACCAATGATGGTTTAGGATGACTAATCTTGGTTATTATGGGTAATGGAAGAATGTAAAATCAGGTTTCTAGGTTCTCTCTGTGTTTGCACAAAGAGATGAGAAGGTTTGTAATTATGTTTCAAGTAGGGTATCAAGCTTGGGTGAGGTTTTTGTGAGGATTTTGGGGTGTTAAGGTCAATTTAGTGAAAGTATGATAGGAGGCACAATAACTGATGTTAGTCTAGGGGCCGATGTTGGTGAAGAGGAAATCGAAAATGGTTAAGATAACTAGCATCGTAGGGGAAATTTGTTGAAAGTTGATAAAAAGGTGATTTTGGGATTCTCTGTGATTGAATAGAGAGTGAAGGGGGACTGGTTGGTTTGTAATAAGGTAAGGAAAACTTAGGAAAGTATAAAGGTTAGGTATGGAGAGCCAAAAGGTTATGGGTGGTTGGATAGGTAGATGGGCAAGAAGGTGGGGATGGAGGAATGCAGGAAGAACAAGATCTAATAACAAAAGATAAAGAACCTATTAAGTACATAAATGATGCAAAATCAAATGCACTTACTTGTATTTGCAAGCCTAGTTGGTGAAGGAAGGTGATGGTCAATCCATGAAGAACTTGGTGGTCATTGCTGCAGTAGTACCTCTTAGAGTGCCCCATTAAATACCATTTCCTTGGGATTAGTCTTAGGTACTTGCTTGGGCCTCTGGGTGAATGTATTATGTCATCTTGATGCTGAGAAAACTCTGGTTCATGCTTAAATGTAGATAGCTCTCTCCAAAATCAAAGTGACAAACTTGGAAAAAATATTTCCAAATTTTATATATGGTAATTGATTATGGTCAAGGTGACTAGCATCATTTTCGGGTTAATCGGCATTGGTTAGGGTGGGAAATTCTAGGTTTACCAAAAATAGCAAATATTGGCTATTTTGGAGTGCTCTTCTTATCGATCCCTAAGTCTCAAGTGATGGTTAGCACTTAGATAAGTGGGGGTGTTGTTGGAGAAGGAATAGGAATTTAATGTTAGGGTTAGACTAAGTCCCAGTTGGTTAAGATAAGTAGAGATTGAGTCTTAGTTAATTAATAGGCTAAGAATAAGTCCATGGTGAGGTGTCTAGTGATGTGGCTAGGTGAGGTGTAAATTAATTCAATTAAAGTAAAAAATAATAAATAATGTGAGGATGGGAATTATTTCAATTGTAAGTAATTAAATTAATATGAATGTGGGGTAAAGGAGGCATAGTTAGGTGAAGACATTATGTTAATCGAAGCAAAGGGGACTAAGGCGAGTGTGACCCAAATTTGGTGTCTACACTCACTATGAGAGTAAGAAGGAACTATAATAAGATATGTTTGTGTTTATCTCAAGCTTGCATCGAAGGTCTCATAATAGTTTTTTAAAACTCCTTCAATAGTTTGAGGTATCTATGCATCTTATCAAGGAGGATATTATGATCACCATGCCTCGTATTAGTAAGTTCTTCAACAACAATAGATCATTATTTCCCTTTCTTTTCTACCTTCTCTCTCTCTCTCTCTCTCTCTCTCTCTCTCTCTCTCTCTCTCTCTCTCCCCATATTCCAAGTTTTCAATTGAGAATGTGATTTTTTCTATCTTCTCCTATTAACTTAAGTGATAACAAAATATTTGTAAATTGTAAAATTAATCTATGAGAATTATAAGAGAGTTACTTAATTTTTCTCTTCTAAGGGTGATTGAAAGGTCACAAGTAAATAAGAACATGAAGATTCATGTGGGGGTAGATGAGAAGGAAATATACAATGCTATAAAATGGAATGGCTTCTCCATTCCAAAGGATCCAAAAATTTTGCTTTTAGGTAGTAATTGTGGATTGTTGTAGATTGATTGAGATTTTTATTCATACTACACAAGAAATAAAGGCTATATTTATTCCATCTCCTTTGCTTAATATTTTCCTCTATTCTCTTTCTTGTCTACAAATTTGAAAGAATAATGATCTTGAATAACCAAGAAGGAACATGGTTTCCTTTATTCATTAGTCAAAAGAATTGTGTGTCTGTGGTTTGTTAGTCTTACTAATTACCTACAATGTTTCTTTCCTCTAATTGAATGCGGACCTACTCGAGTTATTGTGTGTGAAATTTTCTAGCATCTACTCACAAAAGCAACCTTATCTTTCATTATTTATCTCCCTTACACCTCATCACTGTAAGTTCCTCCCTTGTACCCCATACAAGCACTTTTCCATTGGTTCAATGAAGTGTGTTTGTGTGATCCCCGGCCTATTTCCCCATCCCACAACATTTAGATAAAATTAGGATAGTTTACATTCAATAATGGGAGCCTTCCCACACAAAATGAGGGGAGTAGCCCCGTCGGTGTTGGTGGAAACACATAATTTACAACACGAAAAAATATTTCACCAACATGTTTCATTCTCGGTCCTCCTCTCAATGCCTATTTATAAGGTTTTCTATTAGCCAAAACATCATTTAAGACATATCTACAAAATAATAAAATATATTTTTAAACCCCTTGCATTTTTCTTTATTTTAAAAATTAAACAAAAGCCTATTTGAATTTCATAAATTTTAGTGAAATCTTTGGAATTCATAAATATTTATTTTCCTAAATAAGGGCATAAAATGTGAAAGACACAATTATTTGAAAATCCCTTGACATTTTTTTATAACATTAAAATCTTTGTAAAATTCCTTTTGTTTCATAAAATTCATCATCTATTTTTAGCATTGCTTTTATCTTAATTTAAAATATATCACTTTTTTCTAAAAACCACTTTTAGGTTGACCTATATGTTCAACTTTGGGATTACTCTTATTCATCTTCAAACCTTTTATTCATGGCTCTTCCCTCTATGGTATATTGAATTCCAACCTTACATTTTCTAATTGGTACATGATTCCTTATATAATCACAGGATTTATCCTCATTTTTTTGTCATGGCTTATTCTACCAATGTAAAATCTTCTTACTTGAGCTACTTCATAACACCCCATTATATAAAGATGTTCTCTATGGCATATTGCAAAAACAAAGAATCATGACGATGAGAAATCATAGTATGTGGTATCCATTATTCATACTCTATGATTACTATAAGAAAATATATATCCTCCAAATATGACCATGACTATGTCATCTCTTTTACGACTATCCTAAAATCTATTTAATCATTACAATATTTTTTCAAATTAATATTCAAGCTATGAGTATCTAGATTAAGTCACTCAAGGATGAAATAAAACATCTACAAAATCACATACATTTCAATTCCAACCATATCTCTATGCATAGTCTTGGGACACAATAAGGTCAATCTCAATCATGGTTTCCAAATAAAATCAATCCATGCCTAGTAATAAAGAACCTATTTATTTCAAACAAAATCAATGATAATATACCACATAATATTTTGTATGATTTGATAAGAACTCAATCAATCTACTACTTAATCATTAATATCCCATTCATACATTTGACAAGATGAAAATCATTTTGCAATTATCATGGCATCAATGGACATTGTGAAAATTATTTTTATGTTTAATAAGAAAATATTTAATAGATTATAGATAAGGGAATTATTTATTTCGATAAATGTTATATTTTGTCTCCTCTTCTAATGCATCACTCTATAGATGCCGAGATATCCCATGATACCCCTTTTGAGAGCCACTTGTTTCTCGAAATCCTATGAGTAATGTTCCTTAGAGAGGATTTTCTCTTTTAGGGTCATCTCAATCTCATCGATCTATTTGGAAATATAAAGTTATCATATCTATATCGAATGAGCATGGTGCAATAATAAATTATATAAATCATCTAAAATGAAAGGACTATATATTCATAAGAATATATGAATGCAATACATCATTCAAAAACACTATCTCAATGCAATAACTACATCCTACTATTATGAAAATGAAAATAAATTAATACACATTAAACAAGAACAAATTGGAGAGGAAACATTACAAAGGGAGAACGACAAGTAAAAAAGGTGTGAAAAAATAAACTATGCATGGCTACATAGAAATTAAAGCATAATAATATTTAGGTGGAAAAACAATTATAAGGTTATCCCTAATATAATGTTACTAGTTAATTTAGGAAAACAAGATACCACATTAATTAATTCTTATGATAGTTACAATGATCAAAATGATATATCTAATTCACATTTTCACAACTTAAATTACAATACCATTTATGATGTCAATTCTTGGTTTATCTCTATGGGCATTAGAACAGACCAAGTTAATCCTTTTATGGTTAAGGTTACATAATCCTCTCCAATTGCAAAGCCTAGTTAGGGAGGAAAATAATCCTATTATAGGACATATAAGACATTATTTTCTACAAAGGGTTTCTCAACAAGGAATCACCACAAAAAATATACCTACAAAGGATCTTAATTCAAGAAAATATTAACTCATTTTTAAATATCTAGTTGATGAGAATTGAGCTCCAAAATCACCAAATCTTACATGTAATTAATTAGTAGGCCTATCATTGTAAAAGTATTAAAACCCAAAAATGCATCTCATTTTATAGGAATATTACATAACCCCTTTCTAGTGGGGAAACTACCATGTCTTCACCTTACTTGTTTTTTCACAAGATATCATCAACATGATCATGTATAATACTTTAACATTGGGTAAAGTGTTATTGTTCACTAGAAATGCACACCTTGAGTGGATAATTAATTCAAGAGTGTTACCCCAAGGCTCAAAACTTTGTCTCCTTCAAGGAATACCTTCATAGATAGATGAATAAAACCCTATCTACTCTAATACTACCACTACTATACTATATTATAACAATTTTAAGGGAAAATGGGAGAAGGATGTAATTGAAATAAAAGGGGTGGTGATTGTACCAAAGAAGAAGGGAAACAATCTCTTCATTTCATTTTAAACATAATACATTAGAACCCTATAACTATAAACCAAACATAGTCTAGCCCATAAATATTAGAAGGCCAGGGGATATTTAACACAATAATGAAGGGCATATATAAGGCATGATCATAATTATATTAATTCTTATAGTATGCACAATTTGTTATAGAATGGGAGGGATACACTAGACCCATTGCAATAATTAAATATAGAGGCCAAGGAAATAAGAGAATAGTGAAAACTAAAAATCTAAGAGTTTCCCTAAATATAGAAGAGGGATCCTTTTAACAATCAACATCCCTACATGTATGTCGTAAAGAATAGAAGAAAGGTAAACTTTTCACCTTTGAGGCCGAAGCATGCTCAAAATGTGATTGCAAATGATTAATCACCCCAATCTAACTCCCAAATATTAAATCCTCCACATAATAATGTAATACCTCAAATATTATAAATATTGTTGGGGAATAGTCCTACCTATTGAAATAAGGTATTGGGCACAAGAAATGGCCTCCATTGAGCTCTAAAACCTCCTCTGACTTGCATTAAATGATACTAATGGAAATATAAATGTCCCATCTTAACCTATTTTCATTTAATCTTAGGGTCACATCTCACCCATTCAAGCCTCCACATAATGTAAAATTTGTGAACTTTGAGGATAGAATTTGTGCCACGTGGCACTCATTTGTACATCTTTAAATGTTCATTCGACTGCTACTTCACTTTGAGTTTCCCATTGTCTTCACTATATGGGACCTCTCCTTAGGAAAAATCCTATATTATGGGCTCTAGGGTATTATTCATGACTTATTCAATTTTCATCTAAGTGCAAAGCCATTTGTCACCCATTCCAGCTTCCACAAGGTGCCTTTTTCTTAGCCATTTTCTTTATTTCTTGTCGGTAATTACTTAGCCACTTCTTCAAAAGGGGAATTTATTCCATGAATCCCATTCACTCAACTTATAATTGGAATATATATTTTTATGTAAATCCTAGGGTTATTTTCTTGTTTTCTAATGTGGGACTAAACCCCAAGGTGAAAATATTTATCAACGACATCAACCATGGTCGATGCTATCGAGATTACCACTCCAAGTAAAACTAGGCCCCTAACCCTTTGTATGAGAAAAATGACACCTTCCATCCTTGATCCATTTATTTGAATACTTCAAATGTGGCAAGATCTCAAGAGATTCAAATTTAGGATTCAAAAATGAACATGAAAGCCCCAAATTTTTCCATGCATGTAACCTCTGTGAATGGAAAAACATTTGTGCATGGAAATTTGATAAAGGAGAATGCCCAATGAATGGAAAATGGTGAAAAGGGATTTGTATCATTGATCCAATAACCTATAAAGTGATCTCGCATGCCACCATAATCCTTTATAGACCCCAAAACATCCATAAAAACTATGAAAGTATTAAAAAATTAGATAAAATATGGTAAATATAGTTCGCTTTGTCAAAATGAAGCAAGAGGCTCATTTTGGAAATATTTCTAGTGACTCATAAGGTTCATTTTCCTACAAAATAAAAAAACTATTATCCTTTGTCTCCATTGGTCATGAAATTTCTAGGATACACCTAAAATATCTAAAAATTGAGTTTAGAGACCCTTAAATCTTTCCTCTAGTTCCTCCACTTACAAACCCTAAAAACAACAACCTACAAATAACACATGAAAAAACATACATACAAAATTGAAAAACACTACTTTTTTCAAGATAAATATGTGGAGTGTTCAACGAATTTTTTTCCAAAATAAAACTTATATTACCCTATCTAACATGTACATTGTAGAATTTACACAAAGCCAAAACTTGGCTAGGAGAAGTGGCTCCCTTTTTTATGAACTTGGTCCATGCAATGATTTTTATTTGGATTTATAAAATGAGAGGAGTGAAAAATGGTTTATAAATCCTCCAAAATATTAGATCTACCCATAAAATAAACCTCCTAATCTATAATTTTCTTATGGAGGTGTGAGAAACAAATTTTGGTACTTTGGGGCTCTTCTTCGTGCTCTAAAGTAAGCATGACTAGTGGAAACCCTGATTTAAAAGATATATGAAGAGATAATCAGCTTACGAACCCTAAATAGTGAAACTGCTACAAACCCTAAATGGAAGAGATGATATCCATGGCCGCAAGAAATCTTCTCACGATGGAGGCGTAGGTTGCGCTCCTTCCATTCTTGGATATGATGTTGCTAGCGGCGACACACAGGAAGAACATGTGCTATCATGGATTGATAAATATTATGGTGGTGCTAAGGCTGCCTCCTTAAAACCTAACACTTATAGATCCATGATTGGTGGTTGTAGAAGCATTAAAAATCTAGGTAACAATGCTTTTGTTGAAAATGGCCTGACTCTAGGAAACACTCTAGCTCATAGTGGTGCATGAGATGACCTGGTGCTCTCTTTGGATTGCCATGGGCACTCCTTACACTCCATTGGTGTATATTCCTTAAAGAAAGGAAAACAATCCCTATTTCTATGTTGTAACTAGATAACCATTTTTCTTTAGACATTTACACCCAGAGATCACTACAAAGAGGCTTTCCTAAGACTAAGATTGTTGTGGATCACGTCTTAAACAACAACTCAAAGAGATCGGCTACATTTAAGGATATTTTATAGGGTATGAGTCTTTCATAAGGGAGGAATCCACCCACACCTATGACCCCTGTTGTTACCAACCCTAACATTTATTTTGGGGAATAATTCCTCGATTCGAAATGATTCTACCAAGAGCATGATCTAATTGGGAGATTCAATGGGCTCTGGCCCAACTTGGCTATCCTTCATGACTAGATTACAAAGCATTGGATCCTAATTCTATCAGGTAGTTTATATCTTTATCCATGTGCTAAAGGCACATTTATTGTTGCTTTTTTCCTCAATTAAGGATAAGGAAGTCATAGCTAAAAAACTCTAGGCTTATCAATCCCACTACCTAGTTTTGAAACCCTGGTTCCCATCTTTTAACCCACTCACTGAATCATTTACCTGCAAACCAATCTAGATTAGACAACCCCACCACTCCACCTGGGACCGCACTTGTCTCGAATTCTATTAGAAATGCTCTGGGTCATATCCTATTCATTGACCCCCAAACCACTAATTTCACGCACATAACCTTCTGTCCGGAATCCTTGTTCAGCTTGACATATCCAAAAATATCCCTGCTAATATAGATCTTAAAGTCCCAAATAGAAATTGGACACAATCATTAGATTATGAAGGCTTGCCATTTAGGTGCAGATTTTTTTTCTACTAGACACATTACTAATATTTTCGGGATGGAAAAGTGAAAAATGGAAAAAAATAACTAGTGGAAAATGCCCTCTCGTGAACACCTAGTCTTTGAAGCCAAAGAGGATCTAGACTCAAATGCAGATACTGAAGATGATTCTGATTCTGTCCCAAAAACCCCTCTTTCAGAAATTCCAGTTGTTGACAATGCCAAAGAATCTCATTCAGTTGGTGACAGAAAGGAAAATACAAAAGAAGATATTAATTCCGATGTTCCACTTGGATTAATGGAGGATAAGGAAAACATGCCTCTATTTTTTAATCCTCTAATTGCAGAGGCTTCCGAAATTTGGATAACGGTGCATAAAAATAAAAATTATCTCCAAGAATACCGCCTCTCCACCTAATTAGTTATCCACTAATGTTCGGCTGCTCATTATTGCTTCACTTTTCTTTTTGGGCAGCATCTATTTGGTCATTGTAAATCAATTGTTTTTATGTTGATGTGTTGTTGGTTTTGGGTTTTATTCTGAGTAGGTTGTTTCTTGTTGTTGGGCATTCACGTTTTACCTTGATTTTGATCATTTTTTATGTGCCTTAATTGTTCACATCTAGATTTTTGAGCCTTCTTGTAAAAGGGTATAGTCCCTTTCAAAAAACTATTTACCCATAATAAAAAAATAAGGTGTATAATAGTGCACTAAATTTTGTAAAATAAATTATTAGGTTCACTATACAAGATGCCATCTTCATCTTTCTTCTCATAGAGAGGGGTTATGAGCTCATCTAACTTCTTTTCCTATTCTTTCTTCTCAACAAATACCTCCTCATCCTCAAACCACCCTTAAACATAGAGTTTATAGGATCAAACATTCTCTTTAGAACCTTTTAGAGATGTATTTGATTAACATTAGTGTCCAAATACACTTTGGTTCTTCAACATTACAGTCTCCAAGGATGATAGCAAGATCTAAACATGGAACATAGTTTTAGTCACTACACTCAAAAAAAAAATCTCACTCACTATCGTCCAACTTCTCAAGCCCTATATTTTCCTCCTCCTTAGAAAGCACCTCTTTGTTTCAAAAAAACTATCTTCATCATCACCATAAATGAATTCCACTATGATATGTCTATTACTTGATCTCCATTGGTGAAACTGGTGTCATTAGGTTGTGAAGTAATTATGAGGGTCTAAATTCCACATTATTCATTAGTAGATCTTATTTAAGCTCAACAATTATAAATTTATCCTTCAAACCTTTTATTTATTCCTCCACGGTACATTATTCATTTTGCAACTCAAGTGAAACCAAGATATCATGCATATTCTTCTCTCTGTTCATGGTAATTATCTAAGTGATTGAATCATTGTGAATTAGAGCTAACTTGAAGTTTTGCATCGTGTTTTTAAAGGTATCCTCATCATTATAAAAATTAAAAAAATAGATATCCACCCTCCTTTTCTAAAATATACACTTGCATAATGTGGGATATTAGTAATGGAAATCACAATTACCATATCCTCCCAAATCCTTATTATAAGAGTTTTTTTATAAAAATAAATATGATGACACCTTCAAAATGAAAAAACCCTATTAGTTACTTAGAGAAACTTCATCAAATAAGCCAATATACCAAAGAAAAAAAACTTTAAATCCTTACAAATATAATTTTTTTCTCATCAAACTTGTCACACAGCTTTGATCACCTTCAATTTGTTTAGAATCATCAAACAATCATGATCAATATATTCAAGAAGTTTCAAAACTCTATCTAAACTCTTTCACCTGGTTAAGACTTCTTAAGATATCTTCTAGCCCCAAAAACACCCAATTCTTATAAATCGGAAATACTCACTAGGTTTCAAACCAAACCAAATACATTACTAGACACCCATTTGGCCCTTACGACTTATATCCGAGTTTCAAGTTATGAGGTTTAGTGTAACTCCTTCAAAAACAACTCTTGCTTCTCAATTAGGTCTCTTGTTCTACCAGCCCTAGTTTTATATAAATCCTCTAAACTAAGAAAAATTACAAAGTTATTTGAGAATGTAAAAACATATTTGATAACACTTTATCCTCTTCTTACTCTCAACCAATTTTAATATCTTCTCTCTAAGAACAACCTCCTATATGGTACATTATTTATTTTTCAACTCAAGTGAAACCAAGAAATCATATGTAATCTTCTCTTGTTCATGATAATTATCGAAGGCGACTAAATGGTTGGGAATTAGAGATAATTTGAAGTATTGCATCATGTTTTTTAGGGTATCCTCATCATTATACAAATGAAAAACACATATAGCCACCCTCTTTTTGTAAAGTATAGACTTACATAATGTGGGATATTAGTAATGGAAATCCTATTAATTACCATAACCTCCCATGTCCTTATTACAATAGTATTTTATAACAATAAATATGATGACACCTTCAAAATAAAACAACCTTGTTTGTTACGAGAGCAACTTCATCAAATAAGCCAATATACCAAACAAATAAAAAAACTTTAAATCCTTACAAATATCAATTTTTTCTCATCAAACCTGTCACAGATCATTGATCGCCTTCAATATGTTTAGAATCATTAAACAAGCATGATCAATATCTTCAAGAAGTTTCAACACTCTATCTCGACTCTTTCACCTTCTTAAGACTTTATAAAGATATCTTCTATCCCTAAAAACACATAATCCTTATAGATTTGAAATACTCACTAGGTTTTAAACCAAACAAAATACATTTCTAAACACCCATGTCTCCTTATAACTTATATCCAAGTTTCAAGTTCCGAGGTTTAATGTAACTCCTGCAAACAACAACTCTTTCTTCTTAATTAGGTCTCTTGTTCTAGTAGCCTTAGTTTTATGTAAATCCTCTTGTCCAAGAAAAATTACAAAGTTATTTGAGAATGTAAAAACATATTTGAGTACACTTTATCCTCTTCTCACTCTCCACCAAGTTTTATATCTTCTCTCTAAGAACAACCTCCTAAACACATTGTTGACTAAAAACCAGCTAGGTCTTTTCTTAAGTCAAGACTTAGTTTCTATGCCTTTTATAATCCCACTTATTTCTTTTCCTCTAATCCCTCCTTCATCACCTCTTAGAAACCTCTTTTACTACTCTACTCCTCTTCTTCTATAAATTTTCCTTATCCCTTCTTTTGATTTCCTTCTCACTTTAAATCTATGCCCTTTCTTTATTTTTGACTATGTGTGTAAGCTTCTTGACCTTAAGCTTAATAGAACATTCTTCTCAACTCATGTTACAACCTTTATCACCCCCTTCAAGTTATTTCAACTTATATGGATATTATTCATGACTCTTGCTTAGAATTGTTATGGAGCATGATACATGACTATAATATTTAAGTTTCTTACTCACTACCATTATTTACTCATTCTAAACTCTTTCAAAACTCTTTTAAAACTTTTATCACACTTAAATCAATCCAGAGTACAAGTTTCATAAAATAGATCAGAATATTTTTATAGTTTGACCCAAATTTGTAAGAAAACTCTCAAAATAGGGTATCGAGAACATTTAGATTGTATTTTGAGTTTCCTTTCATCTAGATCCTTTCTTTTTTTCTTTCCAACTCTATTTAAAATCTCACCTTACCTTATTCCCTCTAAAATTTTAATTTTATAAAGTAGGATAACATAATACTTGAATTTTGATCAAATTTGTGTTCAAAAAACCCTCAAATAGGGTATGCATGCATAACTAGGACTAAGTTTTCCACTTTTGACCTTCATAATTAACTAAAATCATCTTGAAACTTTATAAACACCTTTATATTACCTTAATATTACTATCCACATGTTTTGAAACTTTTTTAAATGTTAGTCTGCAAATTTCACATGTTTTTCATCTTTTGTCAAAACCTTAGATATGGTATAGCCCGAGACAAAGTATTTTTGGTCTATTTTACTTATTTAAACCTTAAAGACTTCTCCAAGCTATAGGAAACTTCTACGAACCTCCACTCAAATTTTAATACATTCCTTAAGCATGAAAACCACCGTGGATTTGTGTGATATCTCTAAATTCTAGGTTTATTAGTCTCCAATAGACTATGTAACAATTCTTACCAGTTTAAGCTCTATTTCAAACATCCCTTACCATAGTTCATGATGTTATGATTATAACATTCCTTAACAATGAACACATGTCCCCCTATAACCATCCTTAGGTCCTTTAAAACATACACATTCTATAACATTACTCAAAGCCTTCAAATCTAGGGATAACAATCAATACACATATTTGGGAGACAATCTTCTTTAATTTTTAGTTCTTATTCATGTATTCACAAAAATAGCCAAGATTATTAGGCTAATAAAAATCATGTACAATTGAATAATGAAAATATGTCTTATAATAAAGCAATCCCTTGTAAACCCTTAAGTATTTGATTACAAGATAGTTTCTTTAACTTCTTAGAACTTCAACTCTCATGGAATCAACCTTCTTTGATGCTCTTACCAGCTTCCAAACTTCTCAAACCTAAATTTTATGAACTCGGTGGATCTATACCACCTTTTATATCTGAAACATCATTCATATAACCTATACAACTTAGTTTACTCATCCTTCATACATAAACTCATATCAATATCTATGCTTTTTCAAGAAAATCCTTCATCCAAATGTTCTCCATAGTACATCATGGTATTTTTGAGCCTTC
Organism: Taxus wallichiana var. yunnanensis; assembly: GCA_018340775.1. Taxonomy (NCBI): domain Eukaryota; kingdom Viridiplantae; phylum Streptophyta; class Pinopsida; order Cupressales; family Taxaceae; genus Taxus; species Taxus wallichiana. The sequence continues at coordinate 401,339,319 of CM031243.1, forward strand.
CAAAATTTCACACCTTCTTCTTCCCTAATCTACATTATTCTCCTATTATACTCTCTTTCAACATTCGAATCCTTTCCTTTTTGTGATCAAAATGAGTTAGTTACTCAAGTAGTTAGGTCTTTTAACCATAGTCATAACTAGGTTAAAAGTGAGTAACCTCACCCTCATGGGTGGAGAATATGTAACTACGATACATGAGTTCCTTTTATAAATTTTAGAAGCATGACACTAACCTACCCTGGTTATTAAGATACAAAGAACAATAAGAAGAATTTAAATATTTGAAAAGGGGTTTTTGAGGGAAACTCCAAAACTTCATTATTAAACTTTTAAAGAGGTAAAAATGGATATGATACATTCTAAGACACCTAAAAGGACCCCTAACACCTAGTTCAAACAAAAATTTCTTAAAAACCAAAATTTTCTTTTATACATGATGATGCTCCCGCATCATACTCCCCAAGTGGGAAGATTTTCACTCATGTAAAAATGTAGTTCTTCTTTCTTTTCTTCCAATTCATTTTATTCTTTGAGTCTCATTTTCCTTTTCATGTGTTGTTCATTTTTCATGTCTCTCTAATATATTCTCTCGTATTTTCTTGGACTCTAGCTTGGTTATCTTATCTTCATATTTCTTCATATTCATCTTTTTCATGTTCCAGTTGTACCTTCTCATCATTTTCTTTCTTCTTTATATCTTTCACATTCATTAATTTGTTCACACTTTGAGAATCATAGATAAAAGAAACAGAGATTGTAAAACTAGATACAAACTAGTCTCATTTTCATCTTCTTTCTTCCAAAACTTGATTCCTTCACTTTCTTTATAATTATCATTTTTTGTTATCTCTATATATTGTTGTATATTATCAGGCTCTTACTCTATTTATTCCTCTTTAATATTCATCATAATTTTCTCTTCATTGTATGCTTCTTTGGTTAGGTCTTCTATAATATTTTCTTTGATTTTCACCTCATCTTCTCCACTCAACCAACTCCACATGCTTGCAAGTACTTTTAATGATCCCTTCATTATACTAATAGTTGTACTTACTTCCTTGACTAATACGGACTATTTTTTACTTTGTTCAAAATCTCTTCTACTTGAATTTCTTCATTTTTGATCTTCTTTTCTTCTAAGTCTTCATTCAATACATTGGTTATTGTCTTCATTTCTTATTATTATTTACCTACATTCACACATAAAAATAAACTATCATAATGAAAATTTGGAGGCCTTATAGCCTCTTGAGAAGCTCCTTGCAAGATCTCTTCTTTATCATATTTCTTCACTAGCTTCATCTTCCTATTCACTAAACATCACTCCTACCTCTGGATAACATAAAATGAATTCCTTACTTCTTTCCTCTTCTTTTCTCTTTTCCAAGAAATGATTTTCTTCCTTATTCTTTCTACAAGCCATTTTATAGGCCATTGTACTTTTTTTTCTCATATACCAGCCAAGAACTTAGTTCTCCTTCTTACCTATTTCTATTATTACCTTCAAATATTCTTCTATCTCTCCGGTTTCTACCATCATCTCTTCATTATTCATTCTTTCCTTCCTTTTACTATTTTTCATCTTGTTGCAGTAGTCATCCCAAAAGAAACATCTTATTTTCACTCTTTTCTTAACTCTCTCTTTTCTTCTCTTCTCAAGAAAGTATTTTCCACCTTTCTTCTTCTCAACACCTCACCATAGGAATTTCCTGGTCTTTTGGTTCTTATTTCTCTTATCTTTACCCTATAATCTTGTTTCACCTTAAACCTCTTCTTACTTTCTTCTTATATTCCTCTTTAAGCCATTCAGGATATGGTTTTTTTCTCACTACTTCAATTTCACTCTTAACTTCTTCTTTTCAACATCTCTTTTTATTGTTTTCAAGAGCACACCTACTCTGATACAACCTGAAAACAATAAATATCATGACACCTTCAAAAAGTAAACATTTTAGTTATGAGAGAAAATTAATCAAACAAGACAATATACCAAAGAAATCAATAACTTCAAATCCTTACAAATATAATTGTTTTCTCATAAAACATGTCACAGATATTTGATCACCTTCAACCTTATTAGAATCATCAAACAAGCATGATCAATATCTTCAAGAAGTTTCAAACTCTATCTCAAGTCTTTCACCTTCTTAAGCATTATTAAGAGTGCTTATATCCTTAAAACACCCGCTCCTTATATCTCTGAAATAATCAATGGGTTTTCAACCAAAAAAATACATTTCTATACACCCATTTGGTCCTTACAATGTATTTCCAAGTTTCAAGTTCCGAGGTTTAGTATAACTCCTTTAAACAACAAATATTTCTTATCAATTACGTATTTTGTTCTACTATCCCTGGTTGATGTAAATCCTATTTTCCAAGAAAAATTACAAAGTTCTACAAGAATTTAAAAACATATTTGAGCACCATTTATCCTCTTTTCACCCTCCACCAAGTTTTATAGCTTTTCTCTAAGCACAACCTCCTCAACTCATTGTTCACTAAAAACTAATAAGGTTATTTCTTATGTAAAGACTGAGTTTTCATGTATTTTTAATACCACTTGTTTCTTTACCTCTAATCCCTCTTAAATAACCTCTTAGAAACCTCTTTTACTACTCTAATAATATTCTTCTATAAATTTTCCTTATCCCGCTTTTGTTTATTTCCTTCTCACTTTGAATCTTTGTCCTTTCTCTATTCTCGACTCTGTGTGTAAGCTTCTTGAACTTCAACTTAAGAGAATATTATTCTTAACTCATTTCACCACTTTTATCACCCCATTATATAAATCCAAATACTTGTATGTAATTTTTTTCCAAGTGAGTTTTAATTCTATGGATATTATTCATGAATCTTACTTTAAATTCTTATCAACATGGTACAAGATTGTAATATTTAAGTTTCTAATTAATTAGTCTTATTTTATCTTTCCAAAATCTCTTAACACTCTTATCAAACTTCATTAAATCCATAGTACCAATTTTGTAATATAGACAAGGAGTATTCTTATAGTTTGACCCAAATTTTTAAGTAAACTCTAAAACAAGGTATATAGGACAATTATATTGTATTTTGTGTTTCCTTTCTCCTAAATCCTTTGATTTTGATATCTAACTCTATTTAAACCCTCACCCTACCTTTTTCCTCTACAATACACATTTCATAAATTATAATAACATAATACTTGACATTTAATCAAATTTGTGTTAAAGAACCGTCAAACAAGGTATGCATGCACAACTAGGAGTTTTTCCACTTTTGACCTTCCTAATTAACTCAAATTATCTTGGAAATTTATAAACACCTTTGTAATTCCTGAATATTAATTTCAATAGGTTTTGATACTTTTTAAATTGTTAGTTTGCAAATTTCACACGTTTTCCTCTTTTTTCAAAACCCTAAACAAGGTATAGCTTGAGAGAAAGTAGTTTTTTTATTTTACTTGTTTAGCCCTTCAATACTTATCCAAGTTCTAGGAAACTTCTATATACCTCCACTAAACTCTTACAACATTCCTTAAGCATGAAAAAACACCATGGAATCATGTGATATCTCTACAGCCTAGGTTTATTATTCTCCAATAGACTATACAACAGCTTCTCACTAGTTTAAGCTATATTTAAAACATCACTTAGTCTAACTCATGATTTTATTCTTAGAAAATTTATAACAATAAAAAAATGTCCTCCTACAACCATCCTTAGGTCATTTAAAACATTCAAAGTCTATAACATTATTCAAATCCTTCAAATATAGGGACAACGGTCAATACACAAATTTGGGAGATAGTCTTCTTTAATTTTGAGTTCATATTCATATATTCACCATAATAAATCAAAGTATCATACTAATAACAACTAATGTACAATAAAATCATAAAATATGGATTATATCAAATAAATCAATTGAAAACACTTAAATATTTGATTAGAAGACATTTTATTAATCTTCTTATAACTACAACTCTCTCATGGAATCATCCTTCTTTCGATGCTCACCACCTTCCAATCTTAATAAACCTAAATTTTATGAACTCTATGGACCTGTACCATCTTCTCATACTTGTAAAATCCTTGATATAAAATATACATCTTACTGTACTTACCTTTCATACACCAACTCATATCAATATCTAGGTTTTCTCAAGAAACTCCTTCATTACAATGTGCTCCATTATACATCATGGGATTTTCTAGGCCTTCTAACTATGTCACAACTTCTTATGCCATAATATACCTTATTATCCTATTATAATATATTTGAACATTTTAATAATTCCCTTTTTGTGATAAAAATGAGTTATTTAATCAAGTATTTAGGTCTTATAACCATAGTCACAACTAGGTTAGAAGTGAGTAACCTCACCCTTGTTGGCATGTGTGTGTATAGGTGTTGTCATTGATGTAAAATACCATTAGTTACAAAGAGGATGATAGAGGTATGATAGAAGGTGCTTAGTAGGATTATGACATGGAGATTCAAGTGGTTTCATGATTGCATGAGTGGATTCAGTGAGATTGTCCTCGTTTAACAAGCCTAATCAGGTGAGCTAAATAGTCTAGGAGATGGAACATGGTGAGTAGAGTTGCATGGTGACTAGAGAAGCATGGTAGAGGCATGAAGAAAATTTTAGGATATTTTTAAGACACTCATATGAGTTTCAAATTGTAGGTACAAGTGGAATACTTAATTGCAGGTGCACATCTAGACCTAGTCTAGGTGCTTGGAGACCAAATGAAGCATGAGGATGAGGTATAGAGTAGTGAGAGATCATGGAGGAAATAAGGGGTGTGATAAATATTGTATCAGGAATTTTAGGTCCTTTTAGATAGGTTTCATGATGAGGTATGAGGTTCTTCTACTATGACCTAGCTTAAACCATGCAAAACCCTAAGGGCTAGTCATGCAAATGAGATGGAGATATGAAGATGTATACATATTTGAAATAACATGATGATTTGAGATGATTAAAATGGGTTTACTATAGGCATGAGAAAAATTTAAAGTCATCATGAAGAGAAATTTGCAAGTTATGATGTTTTAGGAAAAATAGGTCCAATTGATAATGTGTTTTCCAGCTCGAATTGCAACTTTTGATGCTCATTATGGATTGTGTGCTTTTTACATGGGAACTTGTGGTTTTTATGGATGTTTTTAAATTAATATAATATATTTCACAAAAATAATGGAGTGGTTTCATCATCAGGGTTTTATGAATGAATGTTAAGAAGATAAACTACTTTTTGTGAGTTTGAAACACTAGCTTAAAAGAGTTAGGAAATATATTCATTTTAGGTTCCCATATTGAATTTTTATTTATATTATGATGATTTGAGTTTTTATAGGACTCCTTAATATTTATAGAAAGGTATAATAGAGCATGTGATGGTTTATGGACCCCACTCAAAAAAGGAAAGTTTTTGAAGATGTTTAGTTTGTGGAAAAGTTCTCCAAAAAGGTATGAAATAAATTGACATTTTTTATCCTAGAATTTTAATATATTTCCATGATAGTTTCAGATCATGGTTGAGGTCCTAGAGGGAAAAGTGTGCCCTATTTATGAAGATTGGTCCTTGAGCCATTAAAGGGCGTTTTGAGCAAGTTTCAGATCGAGACTAACATGGTTGAAGGCCTTCCACTTGAGTTGGAAGAAAATGTAAGATGTTATGGAAAGAAGATTTAGAGGATTTAAAATTGTATATGGTTTATCTCTTGATGATGAGTTTTGATAGGTGAACCAACTCAATTTGTGAAGACAAAGGTTGTTTGTTTCATAGGACAAGATTACTCTGGCTAAAAGATGGAGGTATATGTATTTTTTTTTAATGGTTGATTATTTATATCCATTGAGAGTGAAGATGGATGAATTTTATCCCTAGTGAAGAAATTTATAGATCATTAAAGTGACATAAAGGGTGTAAACTAGTTGAGTTTCCAAAAATTACTTTCTGGGGCAACTCAATTTGGTGAAGAGGAAAGTAAGTGTGGTTTGCATGGATGGATGTTTCAATAGGTCTAGAAAGCACTGAATGTAATATAAAGGTTTCCAATGAGTGACATGGATATTTGAATATCTTGAGTGAAAAAAGAGTTCCTTGAAGAAGATCTTTTGTGAAGGATTAAATGGCCTTCTTGTTAGTGTTATGAATAATTTTATTAGTTCAAGTTAATTTACAACCATGGATGATTATTTTTATGTCATATTTGACATGTTTTAGGAATTTTTAGGATTTAATAATCATGGTGATGATTTTGAGGTCTTTGGTGATCCAGGTGATGGGGTTTGAGCTTATTTTTGAGCTTGTTTGGTGTCTTGGAGCATGGCTGACCTACATGGGTCCATTTATGAATTTGTTATGTAATGTTATGTTTTTTTATGTTATATTTGTATAGATTTGATGTAGTACTGAATTGTATTATGTTTTTGAGTTGATAAGGGTATAAATCAAGTGTTTTGGTTCAAATTTGAACTAGCTAAGAGAGAGAGGGAAAAGTGTGACCCAAGTGAGAGTGTGAAACATGTATGAAGGCATAAAATCATACCTGAGGAAGTGTGAAAATGTAAGAGGAGTGTTATAGAGAGAATGTGTGTAAATTATTAAATAAAATCAGGTCATGAAAGTGTGAGATACAACGAGTCAAGGTGAAGAAGAGGGTTTGAAGGTGTATGAGTTGAATCATGATCTCCATCAGTTGTAGACGTAAAAATACATCATACATCTTCATAAAAGTTTTTTGAGTGGGTGCTTTATCATCTTAGGGGTTTTAGTCCTCCTCTTGGAGTCAATGCCACTAAACTAGGGTTGGTGCTCCTTATAGGGTTGGTGGTGATCTACTAAAATAGGGTTTTCTACTCCTTATGAAGTTAATATTCACTAAATACTTTTTATTTTAGTAATATAATCAGAAGTTTCATTGGGTTTTCTTCCCCTTGAGTTTTTCCCACTTATATTTTGTTCTTGTGTTTCTTTCATGGTTATTCTCTTTTGAATGAATGTTAAGCATGCATTAATGTATGGTTAAATGGTTTATGGTTTAAACAAGTAAAGATGAATTGTTTAAAGTTTTTGAAGGACTGATTCACCCCCTCTTTAGTCCATTGTGCTTCAAAATTAGTATCATAGTAGGTCCTTTTGGAGAAGTTTAATCACTTGAAAGGATATCTTCTGAAGCACTAACATGGAAAGTAGACAAGTGCAAGTTGAAATGCTTCCTATGATCAGATTGAGATATTGTTTGAAACCTTAGGGTTTGAAATATGGGATTCCATTTTTGATATATGTTCATCATCTTCATCTACTTTAAGGTTAATTAAGAAGTAAAAGAAGACAAGGAGGAACATGGTTTAGTTTAGGCCTTGTAGGACCAAGGAAAAAGGATGAAGAGTGTAAAATTGCTCAAAATAATTTTCATAGTCAAGATGAAAATATAATATGGTATATTGATAGTGGTTTATCTCTACTCATATGACTGGTGACAAGAGTAAATTTATCTCCTTGAAAAATAATGCTTCAGGATCTATTAGGTTTGGTGATAATTCTGCCATAAAAATTACAGAAGAGGTTATTTGAGTTTGGATAATGGAAAAACCCTCACCAAGGATGTTCTATATGTTTAAGGACTAAAGCACAACCTACTCAGTGTAATTAAAATGTGAAAACAAGGTATATTCTATATTTTGATGATAAGGGATGCAAATTAGAAAAAGAGAAATAGGTAAGCTTGTTGCCAAAGCTAAGAGGAGAAAAATAACATGTATATTTTGAAGGAAGTTAACAAATAAAAGTGTCTTATGAGTAAGTTGAATGATAGTTGGTTGTGGCATAGAGATTAGGTCATGTAAATTTTGATAATATTTTCAAATCAACTCTAACAATTGTGTGAGAAACATGCCAAGAATCAACAAACCAAAAGATACATTATGCAAATCATGTCTTCATGGGAAAAAAACTAGAAGGAGGTTCAAGACCAATGAACATGATTCTACCACTAGACCTCTACAACTATCCACACTAATCTCTATGGACCTATGAGAACTTTAAAGTACATCAGGTGACTATTATTTTATGCTTCTAATTGATGATTATACAGATATACTTGGGTTTATTTCTTGAGAAACAAATCAGATGCATTTTATGTTTTTAATTCATTCAAGGATCTCATTGAGAATGAGAAAAATGGAAGAATCAAGAGTATTAGATAAGATAATGGAGGTGATTTTGGTCAGATTCATTTGATGAATTTTGTAGAGTTCATGGTATTAAGAGGTAGTTTTCAGTTTCTAGAACACCACAAAAAAATGGAGTGGTTGAAAGAAAGAACAAGATTGTTCAAGAGATGGAAAGGACTATCCTAAATGAATCTAAGTTACCTGATGGCTATTGGAAGGAAGAAATCTATATTGTTTTTACATTCTCAATATGTGTCAACTAAGGGTAAATAATGACAAGACTCCATATGAACTTTGGAAAGGTATACCAACAAATGTGGAACATTTTAGATTGTTTTTTATGTAGGTGCTTTATCAAAAGGACTGAAGACAATCTAGGTAAGTTTGAATCTAGATCTGATGAAGGTATATTTTTGGATATTCTTTCAAGAAGTTTTAGCTTAAATTTCTATAACAAAAGGTTGAAGACAATAGTTGAAAGTGCAAGTGTGAAATTTGATGAATCTTATCCTATGAGGTCCATTCTCAAGACAAAGGAGACATCACAAGTGACTGATCCTAAAGAAGAAGAAGAAATTGTATAAGTAAATGAAGAAGAAGATGATGAAGAAGAAAGGAAAGACACCAAAGCACCATCAAGATATATTAGGAGAGATCATCCTAAAAATCAAATCATAGGAAAGAAGGATGTTGGAGTTACTACAAGAAGGAAATTGGTAAGTCTTCAAAACCAAGAAAATTATGCATTTTATCAAAATTTGAGCCTAAAAATGTTGAAGAAGCAAGTAAGGATGAATGTTGGATCAAAGCTATGAATGAAGAGATAGATCAGATTGAAAAAAATAGGACTTGGGAATTAGTCCCTATACCCAAAGATAAGAATGTCATTGGAACTAAGTGGGTGTTTAGGAATAAAATGAATGAAGATGGAGAAGTTACAAGAAACAAAGCTAGGATGGTTTGTAAAGGGTATTCTTAGGTTGAAGGAGTTGATTTTGAAGAAACATTTTCTCCAATGGCTAGAATGGAAGCAAATCAGATTTTTTAGCATATACAAGATATAAGGGATTCAAGGTGTATCAAATGGATGTCAAATCTTCTTTCCTAAATGGAAATATTGAGGAAGAAGTATATATTGAGTAGCTTAATGGTTTCTCTTTAACATATGAGAAATATTATGTGTGTAGATTGAAAAAGTCACTATATGGGTTAAAGCAAACACCTAGGGCTTGGTATGGAAGACTAGATAAGTACTTGAATGATCAAGGTTTCAAAAGGGTGTTGCTTATAGTAATTTGTACATAAAATATGTAGGAGGATGCCTATTAATTATAGTATTATATGTGGATGACATCATATTTAGGAGGAAAAATGTACATATGACTCATGATTTTTCTAAATTCATGAAGAAAGAATTTGAAATGTCAATGCTTGGTGAGCTAAAATTCTTCTTAGGATTACAAGTCAAGTCAACAAAGGATGGTATATTCATATCTCAGTCCAAGTACATAAGAGAAATGTTGAAAATATTTCAAATGGAATACTATAAACCAATTGGGACTCCCATGATTATAGGTTGCAAGATTAGAAAGGATGATATCTCCCTAAAGTGAATCAATCAGAGTATAGATCCATGATTGACATCCTTCTATATGAAATTGTTTCAAGACCAAACATCTTTCAAGCTGTGGGGATTGTTGGAAGGTTTCAAGAAGAACCTAAAGAGACACATCTTCAAGTAGTGAAAATTATTTTTAGATATCTTAAAGGGATTATATAATATGGTTTGTGGTATCCAAGGAGTGAAAAATTTAATCTAAAGCCTTCTCTGATGTTGATTGGGTAGGAAGTATTGATGATATGAGAAGCAAAAGTGGAGGATATTTCTTTATAGGAATATGTATGTAGATTTAAAAATTCACTATCATGGATTAAAGAAAACACCAAGGTTTTGGTATGGAAGAAGATAAGTACTTAACTAATCAAGGTTTCAAGAAGGGTGTTGTTGATAGTAATTTTTAGGAGATACACAAGTGGAGGGGATTTATTTGTAGGAATATGTATTATTTCTTGGATAAGAAAAAAATAATCTCTTGTATATATTTCAACATGTGAAGTTGAATATGTTGTTGTTGCATAATTTTTTACTCAAGTCATGTGGATGAGACAAAATTTAGAAGATTACAAGGTAAAGTGTGATGAGCCTACACCTATTTTTGTGATAGTACTAGTGCAATTAGTGTATCCAAGAATCAAGTTTTTGCATTCTAAAATAGATAAATTCCTAATTAAGTATAACTTTTTGAGAGACCAAGTGAGAAATAAATGCATCAAGTTAGAGCATGTGTCCACCAAGGAAGAAGTTGTAGATATCTTGACTAAGCCACTTCCAAAACCTACTTTTGAATATCTAAGGGATAGGATGGGAGTAATCTCTACACCTAGTAGACCTTAAGAGGTCAAGGACCTTGAAAGGGAGAAATAAAAGTGAACTATCAGCTCCAAGAAATCATGAAGAGGTGTAACAATAGGTAAGTGTTCTTAGGTAAGTTCATGAGTGTCTTATTTTAGGGTTGAAGCATATAAAACTATGTTTATATCATGAGATCAATGAAAAGTGATTTGGTTTTTCAATGATCTTTATGGTTGTTATTGTCAGATGTGTAGGTTGATTTTTAATTTCACCAAGGCCTATGAAGATTAGGGACATCTTATTGATGATCATTGATAACTTATCAAAGTGTGTCAAGGTTCAAAAGATGATATGACGTGGTTTGAGTGTGGTGTTAAGGACTATAATGGAGTTTACCTAGTATAATGTAAGTTGTCAAGAGTTTAATTGTTGAATCTCATCACTTAAGTCATGATTGAGAAGTCTTTAGAATGTATATTCATCTTAAAAGGATCATAGAGAGTATAAAATGTCATGACAACAACCATGTGAAAGGATGATTGAGGCCTACATTATTGTTTCAAGTATGGTTAACATAGTTTGCATAGAGGAAGTGTGTCTTGATACTTTCTAGGTATAAGGATCAAATGAACATTATATGTAATGAGTTAAAGTATTTGAAGAAGTGATAGAGATGGTATAGGATGGATAAGTATCATAGAGCCTGGTGATAGAGGTGTCTACTTGAAGATTGAGTATGGCCATTGAAATTGTAATTATGTTTCTTATGCTAGGGAAGATTGTGGTATGATCTCAAGCAAGTTTGTAACTATCAAGATGGTTTGTAAATCCTAGAATGAAGGATAAAACTTTTTTTAAATAAATTTAAGTGTAATATATGGACCAAATAGTTGAGTTATCATTTTATGAGTTATTCATGACTGAGATGCATGGATACATATCTTTTTGTATGGGTCCTAATGATCTCATAAAATGGAATTATATAGTATAAGAGTCAATATGAAATCGATTTTGGATGGTTTTTTAATATTCTAAGTCATGCTATGCTGATCAAAAGGTGTGTGTTCATCACAAGGGTTCATAGAGGAAGATAAGGAGTTGGTAGGTGAGCATATAAGCTAGTATAGTCTATGTCAAGGAAGTAGAGGTATGAAAAATATGACCTACATGTCTGTGTGGACCTACTGAGATAGGGGGAGCCCATTTGTTATTTGATCAAGCATATAAAATTTCTATCAGAGTATTTTGGTAGTAGTCTTGGTGAATTTATTAATAGACATAATTGTAGAAGGAACCATCCATTTGTCTCAAAAAGGCATGGTATGATTGTGAAAGAAGGAAAATGATGTTATAGGTCTGAGATAGCTTCTCAAGGAAGGGGGATTTGGTGATCATCTCAAATCAGGACTTTTAGTGTCTATAAGAACTACAAGACAAAATGACAATGATATGTGTAAATTTTTTTACAAAAACTTGTGAAATGACAAGGCATGCTCATCTATTGAAGTTGGCCATGACACTAGATTAAGGTGAAAATGTCCTATCACAGGTTATATATGAGGTTTCTTGATGTCTCAACATGGATACATGAGTCAAAAGGAAACTTGAAGTTTTTTTCTCAATAAAATTGAGAAGAAATGTATGTTAATAGTCTATGAAATGATGCATAAATTTATTTTTGAATGAACAATAGGACGTTTTTGTTATATTAACATGTTACAGGACTGTATAAGCCTCTTGAAGCGGGAAGTATATTATAATCATAAATCAAGTATATGAGGTGTCTAAAGTGATATGTAAGTTTGTGATAGATTGTGATGATTTTTTTCAAGCATAGGTGTAAGGGAAGCAAGTAATGAGTCAAAGAAGTCCAATGTCATGCAAAGAAGGTAAAGACACTAAAATGTTTCTTTAGGACTAGGTTAAAATGTTTGAGTAATTTCTATGACTTATATGCAAGGTATTTGGACCTAATTTTGTATTTTCTATTAGAGAAGATGGTATAATTCCAAGGGAGATATAAGGAGATTATTTCATAGAGTGTTTGAGCTTCCAGGGCATGGAAAAATTGGTCTAAAAGCACTAAAGGTCAATTTTAGGGATTTCAGTCCTAAGAGTTGTGTGAAGGCAAGATATGGAATGGAAAGTCAAATTTGAGCATCTATCCAGTTGAGATAAGAAATGAAAAGAGGTAAGCATGATGTTTTATGGCCCTGAAGTCATGATTTTTGGCATGTGTATGAGTGTTATGCATCAATTTAAGGTCTATTAAAGTGGTTTCAAGTTGAGAAAAGAGGTCAAAAATAGATATTAATGAGATATAATAGGTTTGTATACTAGATTGAAGACTTTACTTGATATTTCTAAAAAAAGGTGATCATGCCAAAGAAGATGAAGAATCATGAATAACATGGTGTATTTTACATGTCCACTTTTCATTAATGTAAAAATGGGGAGAAAACTAGGTGGTTTTCCATCAATGACAAAGGGGAGATTGTTGGCATGTGTGTATAGGTGTTTTATTGATGTAAAATCCCATTAATGAAAAAGATGATGATGGAGGTATGCTAGAAGGTGCTTATTAGGATGATGACATGGATATTAAAGTGGTTTCATGATTGCATGAGTGGATTTAGTGAGATTGGTTTGGTCTAAAGCAAGCCTAATCATGTGACCTAGCTAGTCTAGGTGATGGAACATGGTGAGTAGAGTTGCATGGTGACTTGAGAAGCATGGTATAGGAATCGAGATAATTTTAGGAAAGTTTTAATACTCCATGAGTTTCAGAGTGCATAGTATAGGAGGAAGACCTAATTTACAAGTGCTCATCTAGACCTAGTCTAGGTGCTTGGAGACCAAATGAGGAATGAGGATGAGGTATAGAGACATGTGAGCTCATAGAGGAATGCATGGGTGTGATAAATGTTTTATTAGGTATGTTAGGTCCTTTTGAAGAGGTTTCATGATGAGGTATGAGGTTCTTCTATTATGACCTAGCTTAAACCATGTAAAAACCTAAGGGTAGTCATGTAAATGAGATGGATATTAATATGCATACCCATCTGAGATGAAATTATGATTTTATATTATGCATAGGGGTGTCTTAGAGTTTTGAGAAAAATTTAAAGTCATTATGAGGAAATTTCAAGTTATGATGTTTTAGGAAAAAAAGGTCCAAGAGTGTTTTCTAGCTCAAATTACAACTTCTGATGCTCATTGTGGATTATGTGCTTTACATAGGAATTATGGATTTAATGGATTTTTTACATTGAGATAAGATAATTTCATAAAATAATGGGGTAGTTTCATCATCATGTTTTTATGAACGAATGTTAATAAGGTAAACTATTTTTTGTGAGTTTGAAACCCTAGCTCAAAAGCGATAGGAGAGATATTTGTGTTAGGTTCCCATAATGGATTTTTTATTATAGTATGATGATTTAGGTTGTATAGGACTCCTCCATATTTATAGAAAGGTTTAATATAACATGTTATGTTTTTTGGACCCCACTCAAAAAGGTAAGTTTATGAAGATGTTTAGTTTATGGAAAAGTTCTCCAAAGAAGGTATGAAATAAATTGAAATTGTTTTTATCCTAAGATTTTACTAGATTTCCATGATATTTTCAGCTCATCATTTGAGATCGTAGAGGAAAATTGTGCCCTATTTATGAAGACTGGTCCTTGATTCCTAAAAGGGAAGTTTTGAGAAGTTTTAGAGATTGACCTAGTTGAAGGCATTCCACTTGAAGTTGGAAGGAAATGTAAGATGTTATGGAAAGTAGATTTATAGATATTTCAAATGGTATATGGTATTATATTGATTATGAGATTTTATAGGTGAACCAATTCAATTTTTGAAGACTAAGGGTACTTGTTTTTTTTCGGACAAGATTTCTCTGCTAGAGGATGGAGGTAGAAGTCTCTTGTTTTGGATTAGTTAATTATTTATATCTATGGGAGAGTTAAGAGGAATGAATTTTGTCCCTATTTAAGGAATTCAGAGATCACTAAAATGAAAATTAGGGTGCAAACTAATTGTGTTTTTAAAATGGTTTTATGGGAAGCTTAGTTTGGTGAAGAGGAAAGTAAGTATGGTTTGCATTGATGGATGTTTCAAGAGGGATAAAAAGTATTGATGTGACCTACATGTAAGTGGATTTAGAATAAGTGGTTACATTTTGTATTTGAGGTGGTATGGTGTGATCTAGAGGTCCATAGGTGAGTACTGGTTCATGAAAGTAGTTTGCTTTGATAAGGAAATGGTCCTTATTAGTGTTATGAATAATTTGATTGTTTAAAGTTAATGTGCCACCATGTATGATGTTTTTTTATGTTGTATTTGATATGTGTGAGTTATTTTGAGGATTTAATAATCATGGTGATAATTTTAGAGGTATTTGGTGATCTAGGTGATGGGGTTTTGAGCTTATTTTGAGATTGTTTGGTGTCTTGGAGCATGAACGACCTACATGAGTCAATGATATGAATTTTTATAAGTGTAATGTTATTTTTTATGTTATATTGGTTGATATAATTGTGTAGGACCGAGTTTATTTTTTTTTGTGTTGATAAGGGTATAAAGTAATTGTTTTGATTCAAATTTGAACTAGCTAAGAGAGAGCAATAAAGAGTGACCAAAGTGAGTGTGTGAAATAGGTATGAACACATCAAATTTGAGATGAGTAAGTGTGAAATTTTTTGAGGAGTGTTAGAGAGAATGCGTGCAAGCTTTGAAGAAAAATGAGGTCATGAAAGTGTGAGATAAAGAAAAGCTAAGTGAAATTGGGTTTGAAGGTGTGTGAGCTAAAGTTGTGATCTCTATCAGTTGTAGAAGAAAACAATACATCATAAATATTCATGTAAATTTGGTTACATGGGTGCTTGATAATATTAAGGGGTTGTATCTTCCTTGCAGAGTTGTTGATTCACTAAATTATGGGTTGGTGCTCCTTGTGAATTTGGTGCTTCACTAAATACTTTTGATTTGAGTAATATAATCATAATTTTGAGTGTTTTTTCTTCCCTTTAGGGATTCACACTTATATTTTATGTTATCTCTTTAATGGTTATTATCTTCTGAATGAATGTTAAGCAAACATTAATATATGGTTTAATGGTTTACTTTTTAAGAAAGTAAATTTAAATTGTTTAAATTTTATGAAGGACTGATTCACCCCCTCTCAATCCATTGTGATTACAACAACCCTCATCAGGTAGATAACATGTAAATAGGATACATGAGATCCTTTTACAACTTTTAGAATCATGACACTAACCCACCCTAGTTCTTAAGCCACTAAGTACAATAAAATGAATTCAAATATTTGAAAAGGAGTTTTGGAGGTCAAATCAAAAATTTCATTTTTACATTTCTAAAGAGGTACAAATGGAAAAGAAACATTCTAAGATACCTAAAAGGACCCTAAAACCTATATAAAACCAATATTTTTTAAAAAACATAATTTTATTTTATATAAGATTATGCTCGTGCATCTATTTTGGGGGTTGGGAAAATCTTTAGGTAGAGGTATGAGATATTTGTACAAATTAAATGGGATGATTAGGAAAAAATTAGGTTGTTTCAATTTAACTTTAGTGATGGGAATAATAAATACCCTTGGCATAGGAGGTGATTCAGGAGAGGGATCAATATGTGCATGATATCTAAGGGAATTTATAGTGTGAGGGAAGGAGAGGGGAAACAAGGATGTGATTCTTTTTCCAACCCGAATGGGGCTCTTCTTTTCTTGGATATCTATATCATATGCTTGAGAAAGATAATTTCATATAAAATAATAAATCATGACAAAAAGACCAAGATCAAAGGATCTCAAATAAAAGAATAATGCAATACATGGTTTGGGGTCTATTTTGTTGAGGAATTATTTCACAAGTTCTTCTAAACATGAGATTTAAGTCTAAAACATGATCCATAGGTGTTATATTTTGGTGTTGAGCTGTACCAATTGAAATATGATGTCCTCGTACTCCTTGAAGAGATTGACTATGTAGCCAAAATTATGTAACATTCCTCATCTTTTCCTCCTCGAATAATGAGACAAAAATCTAAGACCTACATTGTCCTCTATGATGTTTTATATTACACAATGGTTAAACACATATCTAATATTTTTAGATTGTTACAAACATTTGTATATTCCTAAGTACATATTCAAACATAGATTGAGAGAAATTAGAGTAGATTACAAGGGGAATGAATACTTAATTTTTTTTTTTAGTGCATCACTGTAGACACAATTTAGATACAATATTTTGGGGAATGAATTTCCTTCTCATTTTAATTAATAAAAAAATTCATACTCATACTTAGTCATACAACACAAAGTGGGGCATTTGGTATCCAAATTTTTTTATCTTGTGTTATGTTTACAAAATTTGACCTAGATCCATCTAAAATTGTGTGGCTTATGGGGTTTTAGAAGATATTGAAGAAAATAATTATTCATCGGGATATCATTCTTTCTTATTTCATATTTTTGTGGGAGGATATCAAGGTCTCTAAATAACTGATACATTGCTTTTCCTTCTTAATGATGTGATTTGGTACCTCTCTCTCTCTTTGGCATTGGTTCATTTGTTGTACTTAACCCCATATACTATTTAAATTTATCCTTCAATACAAATGGGACTTACCAACCCCAATCCTTCAAAATTAAACAAATAAATATAAATATCAAAAGAAAAGCAAGAACAAAATATTCTCCCTCTGTAAAATGAAGTTTGTAGGTTGGATATTTTATAAGCCTCCATTCTTAACTCTTCCTCTCCTTAACTTCCCAATCTACTCCACTTAAAACATAACCATTTTTGTTATTGTTTTGACATATTCGCTAAGGTCTTAGTCCTTGTAAAGTAGATTTGGGAGTTGTTGGGGTCATTCCATACACTAAGTTTTTTTAGTGTATACTTGGTAAATGTGCTACAAAAATTTTGCAGGCAAATAAATACCAACACCCCCTTTAGTAATTAGACACTTGGTATTAATTGGTATGTGCTAAAGTTATTTTGGTTTAGCTCTTTATTGGAATGTTCTTTGAGAAAATGTGTGGCATGTATTGTGATGTGGCATGTTTAACATTAATAAATATGTTCGCTTGTGAGTTGGCCCTTGAATATTGAGTTTGATACCTAAAAATCCTTCCACTTTTAGTATAGTATATATCAAGGGTCATGTAATTTTTCCTAATTGTAAGATATTTGGATTAGACTTTGAATAGGATTTTAGGTTTCATTATTTATTATTATTATTAAACATTTAATTGGATATTTTTATAATTATAAAATGTAAAAGTCCTTAGGGAAATTAGTAACTATATTTGTTTCAGAACTATAGGTAAAGGGTTCAAAACCCTTTAACCTTTTCTGAATTTTTTTATTCTTATCATGTATTTTTTAATATTCAATAAAATTATAGAAATTGAAATTGAATTTTTCCACGATCCGAGGTTATTTTGGGAATCAAAAGTTCCCCAAATATCCTGAAATAGTAAAGTATAGAAGAGAATTCTAAGATATTTCCAAAGGCCTATTAGAACGTGTTTCCAAAAATTATACATCAGTATGATCAAGTTGTCTCTCGGTCAAAGTTCGATCAAATCAAGTTAATATGAAAGCGTAGGTAAAGTAGGACCCTCATTCATTTCTAGAACCTATTTACAAGATTCCAAGTTGGTCAAGGAAAAATCAACTTGAATGTGTTTGGATTAAATAACTAGTCTTTATCGAGCATGTCAAGAAAGGGGTTTTACCCGACTCTCATGGTATTAGTGTAATTTTAATTTTGTAATTATACTATAGTTTCTATCACATTATTTTTGTGCTCTCTTTTGTTGACATGTAAGCAGGGTGAAGTGCTCATTGATTTTGTTATTTTGGAGAGGTCCACATGGTGGATCCTTAGACCACCACATGTCCGACCAACACCATGACTAATTCAATTTCTAGATCGACGATCAAATATTCAACTCCCTATCTCCACAAAAAGCTCTACAAACAATCCTCTCAACTTGGCAAGGTCGTTCACACCAACTATCCAACACATGCCAACCATGCACCTCCACGTGGGTGTTGGCCATTGTTGGTTAGTGTTTTCATCGATGTTAACCCAAATTTATGGAAAATGGTTTCATGACATGCCGTGATTCCCTATCAAGTTTCAATCAGATGTCAAGCATGAAGGTTGATTGGTAATGTCAAGATTTGGAGTGTTCTAGGAGGTCCTGGTGCATGGTTGAGTATGCCTAGTCATGGTTTGAGTATTAAAAAGTTATTTGGAGTGTGTCATGAGGTCATACATGGTCCATATGATGTTTCATGAGTGTTCATGGGTTTGTATGTGGTCAAAGCATGGTCTTTTTATGGCTGACCAGTGTCTTTCTGTGCTTGTTTCTAGCCCTAAAACATGCAGAATGGTAAGGAGGTGTGAGATTTGGGCCTCATCAGTCATGGTGAAGTATGGGAAAAAATAATTTATAGTGTACTTGAGGTATATGGTAATTTTAATGTATTTATTTAGTGATTCAATGCATATTTGAGGTCCTTTGGGAAGCTGTAAGTGAGAAATAGGCAATTTAAGATAGGTAATTCATTATGGCTAGAGAGATTCAGGAATATATGAGCTATGTGGTTACTATGGAAAGGTATATAATGTTTTTATGGGTCTTCAAGTCAAGTTTTAGGTCATTCTAAAGAAATAATTTTAAGTTATGCAAGTTTTGGCAAAACCAGGTAAGAAACATTGTGATTTTATAACAAAAGTTATCCTTCCGATGCTTATTGTGGATAGTATGATTTGCAAGGGAACCTAATATATTAGGAATATATTTTAGGTATTTTATTCATATTTCATAAAAATAATGAGGTATTTTTATTGTCACATTTTTATGAACTAATGTTAAGAAGATAAAGTTTAAAACCCTAAATATACCCTAACTAGAGTAAGCTTGCATAAAAGTGAGTATATTGATCCTGTTTAGATTAATTTTTAATAATTAATGATTGTATATTATATATGACACTTCCATATTTCCAAAAATTTAGGATAGATTTTGTGGTCATATGTGGGCCCCACCTAAAAATCATGTTTATGAAGAGTTCCAGTTTGAGGAGAAAGTTTCCAAATGAGGTATGGACTAAATTGCCATTGTGGAATGTATGTGATTTTGTATTGATGTCCATAAATTTTTCCAATCATGCTTATGAAGAAAATTTCAAGTTAAACTCCATTCAAAGTTGACTAGTCAAAGGGGAGTTTTGAGACCACAAATAGAAGGGTCCAATAAAATGACCATAACATGAGCTACAGTGGATTTTGAGATGATTCAATTTGAGTTGGAAAGTAGATTGGGAGAGAATTTTATTAATATTTGGTTTGCCTCATGATGATGTCATTTGACATGGTTTCTAGGTCATTATTTGAGAAATAATAGTTTTGGTAGTTCAAGATAGAATTTGTTTTGTTAAAGTTTTATGTTGTTTGAAGCATGAGATGGATTTGATGATGCCTCTTATCACCCTGGAATGTGAAAGGGAATCAATTTTTCATGTAAAGGGTAATTATATTGTCATGAAATTAATCCAATTGTAGGTATTTAATGTTTAAATAAATTATTTTATTAGTTAACCTTTGGAAACATCTGGCTTTTGGCAGGTTGATCTAGTGAAGGCAAATGTTGTCATGGTTCAATGAAGTGGAGGATTTTACATGACTTATAACTTGCTCAAAATTTTTATAAAGGTTATAAAATTTC
This sequence comes from Taxus wallichiana var. yunnanensis, assembly GCA_018340775.1. Classification (NCBI taxonomy): domain Eukaryota; kingdom Viridiplantae; phylum Streptophyta; class Pinopsida; order Cupressales; family Taxaceae; genus Taxus; species Taxus wallichiana. The sequence goes on from CM031243.1 coordinate 401,359,677, forward strand.
TATTGAGTGGTCATATGGCATGTTTTTTTGAGTTGATATGATTTGGGGATCAGATGAAGTTTCCAGTGTGCTAAAGGGTGCTGAAACAACAATTTTGAGAAATACAAAGGATACGAGTCCCGTTAAATGAAATAATTTGATTACTTAATGAAAATTTAGAGCATGATTAATGTTTAATTGATAAATTTATAAATTTTTATGAATATGAAATCTTGAGTAAGCATTGTTTTGAAATGATAAGAATTTTAGCATCCGAATGTATGTGTTTTAGTGATTTTCTAATCATGAAATGAAGGGATTTTTCTAGGTGACCTACTTATGTCACTTGTTTATGTTTTGTAAAAGCTATGGGATGTTTTTAGTGATGCATGTTTTGAACCAAATGTGTATGACCAACCTATTTTTGTTAAGAAATAAGAAAATGCTATAAAAGTGAAGTTTAAGCTCATTTTGAGAGCTAGTCTCATGCATTGGGAGAAGTTTGACCTGAGAGGAGAGAAAATTGCAGGTATGAGGAAATATTTTGAGATATTATCATATGCATGAAAATTTTAATATTTTTAAAGACATTTTTGTAATATTTTAAAGGAAATACATGTCCATGAAGACCTAGAGAGAGCAAGTTGAAGAAGGTGTGCTTGAGAGAGAGTTTGAATAAATTTTAACCTAAACTTTGGGATCACTATAAAAATATTTTCAGTGATCATACTTATGAAAATATCTTATGATGATTCATATTCATAGGATTCTCTTGTTGTTATTCATATCAACAAGGGTTTAGGGGTTGGTGTTCCTTGTGGGGTTGGTGCCTCACTAAAGAAATCTCTTGTGATGCGTAATATTCACTTGAGTACTTTATTGTGTGTAATATCAACAAAGGTTTAGGTTTTTTTTTGCTCCATGTGGGGTTTGTGCCTTGCTAAAAAAATCTTGTAGGATGTGTAAATTATTTCGATTCCTTTCTTTAAGTAACATAAGCAATTCTTTGAGTGGGTTTTCTTCCCCTTGAGGGTTTCCCACATATATCTAGTGTTTTCTGTTTTCTCTCTTGATTATTGCACATGTGATTTTTTATTGCACACATAATAAGTTTACATGGTTTATGGATATTGAATCGTTAAGTTGAATGATGTATCTAAAAATTAGAAATGAAGTCTTAATTGTTGTATGACTGATTCACCACCCCCTCTCGCAAAAGAATGTTCTTCCAATAAGTGGGCCTTGAGTGTCAACACAAACACCTTGGTCCTTCCAATTTGGGCCCGAAGGATAAACATTGGCATACAAAATTTGTCCCATGTCCATTTTAAACCATTCCACCACATTACATTTAAACCACCCCATCTAATCTCCCATGTAGCATGTGGGATAATGGGTTAAGATCTGTAGGTGGATATGCCAAGTGCCCAAATGGGATTTAAACCTGTTCTACCGAAAATTATAATGGTTCCAACCACTGTATTTGGCCATGGAATAAATATAAATAGAGGCTCATGGTATTTATAAGGGTAAAAATGTAGACCGTGTATTATTTGATAATGGGAAGTTATTAAATAATGGGTATTTAGGCCTTTGTAGGGGAATTTATATCTTCTAAGAGGGTTTGGAGTATTGTTCATAACTCAAATATTATATGTATGTATTGATTATTTTCCCATTGTGATGTTCATTTCCATTATTGTAAGTGTTTTGCAGGTTTGCTTTAGATGGATATCTAAGGGAAATTGAATGTGCACGTAACTGAAGGTAGGGATGTTGTTGGATGTAATCTCACCCTCCGAAGGTATGATGGTATAGTTTTTACATGTTATTTTTTCCATCAGAGTATTGTGATTTTTAAAATTGTACTTGCAATCGATTTTTAATGGATCGATTCGAATGAACCCGGAGACGTAGCCAATTGGTGAACTCCATTAAAAATTCATGTTGTTTGTTCTGTATACATATGCTATTTATGATTATTTACATATTCAAATAAGATTTAATTAATTAGATGTGATTATAACACTTTCACAACGATTTCAAAAATTGTATTTTGATCCTTTTGATCGTATAAACTAGAAACAAATAATCATTTCAAATTCATATTTTCGATTAAGTATTTGTGCACATTTAAATCATATTTTGGATTAGTTTTCTCAATTCTTTTAAATCAGAAATTGATATTTAATTAGTATTTGATTCTAAACTATTTAATAGTAAGGGTTCTACTACAGTTTAGAGATAATTCCATTATTAGAATTTAAATTGATAAATTAGTTTATCAAATTATTTCCTTAAAATTATTCAAAGGGATATATTTTTAATTGTTATTTCCTTTAATTTAAGAAATATTGTAATTTTTCAAAATTCAATAAGGTTGTTCAATTTCCCCGTGAAATTAATAGTTAAGGTGTCATCTATGTGTCATAAGAAATAGGTGATAGGCTAATTGCACAAGCAATATGAAATCCATTGAAAAATATTAGATTGTCACATAGAAATGACAACGGAATTTTACCAAACCATTTTCAATTTCTTACCTCCACAAAACCTAATTTAAATCAAAATTGAATAATAAGATCTCGAATATATATTTCCTTCATTATATTCTATTTTTTCTCTTGAGTTGAGTTTAAAAGCATTGTTCAAAAGGGTTCTAATCATTTTAGTATTGATAAGACACAAATATTGAATAGGATGAACTACAACATATGGAAGATACACTCAAGGAAGAATTCATGGTGATCCATAAACATCTACTCTGAAATCTATGAAATAACACGATTATATTTTTATACTTTCAACTTTGGAAAATGATAGATTGATTAAAGATTAGAGATTTAGTGACTAATTATCTAGTGCTATAGATAGGAAATTACAGAGAATAAGAAAGAGTTCAAACTCCAAACACCAACAATTTTATCCTAAACCTTTAATGGAGGAAAACTAGCCAGAAGGGAAAAACACTCTTTCTTCCCACTTTTACTGGTCAATTATAGACAATTACAAATTACAAGAAGTAGAAAGTGGACAAAAATGCAAATATATCCCTTCATATGTTTTCTTGCTTTATTTCTACACCTTGCTCCTACAATTCCACTCCAACACTAAAGATCTTGTTGACTTTTTCTCATATTACTAATAATTTGCTTCTTGATCTCTTTAGATCTTCAAATGATCAATTATCTTGCTCCTCCTTATATATATATCCTTCTCCCATGTTCTCCCATGCACTAGAGAATGGGAAAGGCTAGGGAAGGAAGATACACTGGCTCGGTGCTTCAAATTCGCATACATTCGTGCTCCATTCTTCTTTTTCTGCTCAAAGTGTCAAGACCGCTACCCGAGTAGACCAAGTAATTTCATGGACCGCTGCCCTTGCTAGGTGGACATTATAGGACCATCGCCCTTGCTAGGTGGACGTTATAGGACCGTCGCCCCTAGGGTGGAGGTTCTACAACCGCCACTCTACACAAAGTGGCAATTCTTTCGAGAACCTCCATATACCTCATTTCTCTTCATGTTTTACAATTCTCCTTCTTGGTGTTGATGAAACCGATGAAGTGGCATGTTTTTCTCGGATTCCTATGGATCATACCTCCCATTTTTGGAGGATTTTTGTTCCACAAAATCTTTGTGGGGGAGTGGTAGAGGAATCAACTCCCTCTCTTGCTCCTTTGAGTACCACTAGGTCTTGCCTTGGTTTCTTGTCTCATCCAACCTACCAAGACTCCTATGGATCTCTGGTTTTTTTCTCTAGTCCTACATCCTCATTTGAGTTTCCTCAAGTACAATCCTCTTTGGAAGGATTTTTTTTTTTTTTCTTCCTTCTTTTTCATGCATATATGGCACTATTAGGTGTGAGCTCTTACAAATTTCTATCGTGTGCATCTGCATGAAGTATGACCTAAAGGTTTCTTTTCCAACCTGCTCAAGTATAACGAAGGTCCCATGCTGTAGTGGTTTAGTCCTTATTTCTTGTATTTTTCTTGAGATGGATTGGCCAAATCCTTTCCTTGTATGTTGCTGCTATAGTCACCATTATTCCTTGTATCTCCTCATCTCCTTACTGCCCCATGGTCCGGTCTAGTGAATCCATAGGTAGATACGGTGACTGCATAGCGAAAGTTAGTTTTGCTTATGGAATGAGCAGTTCATGTGGTGGATTATTTTACACAAAATAATAAGTGCTATCCAAAATATCTATGCTCTTAAGTCCATTTTTCTTTTCTTCTAATGAAAGTAAACAAAATTGATGATTTTCTTGAATAAGTCTTTGTGCTTGGTCAAGGCACTTAGCATATCCTTCTTTGATTTGATCTCGTGTGCCCAAATGTTGAAACTAACTCCATCCTTGAACCATCGGTACCGCTTCTCCCTCCTTGTGAACACAACATCCCTGGCATACAAGTAAGGACTTTCGAAGACAATTTCAAATGCATCAAGTAAAATAATATCAGCTTCTATTACAGCTATGTATTGGGTGCTTATCCCGAACTAAAATTACACTTTCTTGTAACATGTATTTTTACACCCTCTTCACCCATCCCAATGGGTATGGATATGGATGAGCATAAATTTCTAGACCAAGTTTTTCTACAATTACATCAAAAATTAGATTTGAATGAGAACCAAAATCTACTAAATTTTTTACCTTAGTCTTCTTGATTTCAATCTTGATTTGAAATAGCTTACTCATCTCTACTTATTCTTCTCACATGTACATGTTAGTGGCCATGCATCCTAGTCTTTCATCTACATCTAAATCATTCTTGATCTCCAACTCTCCTTTTATTTTCACAAGGGGCCATATATTTCTTAGAATCCCTAGTTCGGTTCTTTGAGTGCAATTCCGGATGAAAATTCCAACATATGGCATCGGTATGTCCATTTATATCACAATTCTAATAGAAATCCTTAGATCTTTACAAGTATGCAAAGCAGTAAGTGGCATGTTTACCTTTCCATTTACCTCTATTACTTGTCTTCCTTGTTCCTTTTCCCGTTGATTTGTTGACTAGTATTCCTTTGGATTTGTTTCTCTTGATTCTTCTCTTCATCAATGTAGTATGCTTATATACAAGTTTCATTTAGATCCTTGCAATCTTTGGAGATTACCTTCCTTCGAAGGTGATTTTGAAGCCCTCCCAAATACTTGTTCATAATTTCCTCATCCTCCAAGACCATATTAAGCAACGTGGCTTGTCTCCAAAATTCCGTAGTGTAGTCTTACATGCTTTAACCTCGTGCCCTATCTAAACTACTACCATGTAATTGTTGTTGCAGAGACTCACAAAGACCCTCTTGATGCATATCGTTTCTAGGTTGATCACTCTAGCATCCAAAGGTGATTGCACAACATGGAAACCTCTCTCCAAGTGTGGGACTTGTGAAACCGAGAGAGGAATCTCTAGATTAGAGGCTGGTTCCTCAAACTCCTCTCGATTAGATCTAATGCTTGCACAACTATAGAGGTTCAAATCCTAATCCTACTCTAAACTACAAGGAGACAGAATAGAAATGTAAAGATTAAAACTAACTAAAGATGGTGACGCACCAAAAGGAGTGGTGAAACATTTTTTCATGCAAATAGACATAAACTAGAGATTGCAGCATAAAACATACACAGTGATAAGATATAATTTAGGATCAAACGAAGGAAACGATACGAAACAAAGGACTCAAACTCATTCACAAAGCTTGCATTATCATTTCCAAAGGTGTCCAAATCATCGCATTACAACCTCAAAGAGGTAAAAACTATTACAGTCTTTGGAGAGGTTTGATTCTTCCAACAATCACTTGCCGGAGGTGAAATAAGAAGTTGCTATGTCCAAAAAAATGTTCCCCCTTTCAAATGAGCCAAATCGCTTTTTACATTGCATGGGTCGAGCCTGGAGAGAGAAATGTGGGAAAACATGAAAGCCCATTCCTCATTGACTCCAGATGCATTAAAACAGTATGGGGGACTTTACAAAACCATACCCTATCATTTTGACCATTTTGAAGCGAGAATACGACCCATTCTCGCATTAAATTGTCTTTGAAATGTCACTTCACCATGAACACGCATCGAGCCATTTCTCAACTTTCTCTCTCTACTACACCAAAATTCAAGATTAACCATGGAATCATGTAGATAATTTCATAATATTTCCGTTGATATAAAGAACGTGCAAATCTGAGCTCTGGATTGAAAGATATGTCGATCTCGAAGATTTAGGCACAAGATAGGCGAAAATGTGTTTTGAAATTTTTCCCACAGCCGCCACTGGATGACACGTGTCAAGCGCTGATTGGATGCGTAATTCTCTCTCCTTTGCTTACCCGTGGGTTTTCCTTGAAAATTTTGACTTTTTGATGATTTGGAACATTTTTCACTTTTCCTCCGCGCCCCCACCACTTGGGACACGTGGCATGCATTGATTGAGAACAGGGTGTGAGGCATCCTTTACCTTTTTTATTTTTTCCAAAACTCTTACCAAATTCTCTAACTCCTCCTCAAGCTCGCACTCTCTACTCCATTGGACATGTGTCACGTTACGATTGGCTCTAAGCAACCCTTTAAACCTCGCCCTTTGACTTTTGGACCTTTTCCCTTGTGACACGTGGCGTCTCCCGATTCGTCCCTCGGCCATCCGGCTTTTCACGTCCCGTGCATCCCTACGGCCCAGATGTCTCTTTGCTCTTTGGGACAAAATCTTCCGATCCGCCCGAAATGGGCTTTTCTCGTCCTTGCTCATGACACGTGGCGTGATTTGATTGGCTTCGCCTCCTTCGGCTATCCGCGTCCCACGCGTCCCTTTGTCCCAACCGCCCCAAAGGCGAAAGTTCTCCTTTTCGGCCGATTCGGGAGGTTCGCATCCTCACGGCCTAGATGTCCTGCATGCTCCGCCAAAGGCTTAGTTGATTTTCTTTTCTTCTTAGGCCGAACTGCCAAGGCCCCACGCGTCCTCACGGCCCGATGTCCCTTTGCTTTCTGCGCAGATCGCCTGGCGGCCTTTCACTGATTCGCACCTGATGTCCCTCATGTCCCGACTTGCCATGCGAGGATTAGGACTTAGCCATTTTCATGATTTTTCCTGCCCAAGCTTGCTTTTCTGCAACCTTTTCACCTTTCTCTAACTTTCTCTTTTCTTGGACAGGGGAGTTAGAAAAATATGAGGGGACCCTAGAAACATGATTTTTTCCCCGAATCAATCTATTTTCCTCGGGACTTGAGAATTTAGTGCATGTTATCAACTTACCCCGGGGTGAATTTTGGATAACAATTTGGCGACTCAAGGGGTACCTCGCTCTGCTAGGTAGAAGATACCAGCTTGTCCGATTAAAGTCCATTGGGAATGGAGTTATCAAATATTCAGCTTTAGAACCCCAACCGACTCGAATGTGTAAGGGGAAAGATGGTATGTCACCCGATTGGAGCAAATATTACAAAACATCTCCATGGATAGCAAGCTATGCCAAAGCACTTAGGGAAAACCAAAAGTAACCTACAACAAAACAATGTGCACAAGCACTTGGAGGAATGAAAATCTAATCCTAATATTTACAAGGTAGTGAACTTCCCTCTAGAAGCAATGCTTGAGATAGATTCCATTGACTGGAATCTGCAGCTTCTTCACCATCCAAAGGAGGCTAATTAGAAAGCATTGTTGTTCTTACACTTTGTGACCATGTACGGGCCACTCCAAATGGCATCAAATTTTGAATGCCTTCCCGGTTTTGCTCTTCGTCCACATCCCATTTCAACACTAGATCTCCAACTTGAAAAGATATATCCTTGGCCTTCCTATCAAAGGTCTTCTTGATCAAAGCTTGATCCTTTTCCATTGCTTGGGATGCCTGATTTCGATCTCTTGCAGCTCCATCAACTCGCATACCTCACCTCCATGGGCTCAAATTCAAGCAACTCCAGCTGCTTCATGAGTTCCAATGTTGGAAACTCAAATCACATGGGCAAGATTGCCTCTCTTCCATGACAAGCCCTGAATGGAGAGTTACCCGTGGATCTTTTGGGAGTTATCCTATCACCCATAAGGCTGATTTCAGCTTTGGTATGCCAAGACCTCTCGATTCTCGCCAAGAGTCCTCCTAATGATCCTCAACAAGTTCTTGTTTGTAGACTCGCCCGGCCATTACCTCGAGGGTAATAGTTTGATGAAGTGCTTAGGTAAATACCGTTCTTGACAGCCCACTCACCACCTTAGATCCAATGAATTCCAATGCATTATCGAGATTATTGTAGCAGTACACCAAATCTGGTTGTTATTCCCTCATAAAAGTCTAAGATGCTAGACTCATTCACCTCTTTGAGTGCTATTGCTTATGTCCATTTGGTGAAGTAGTCTGTGGCCATCAAAATCCATTTGTGCCCTTGGCTTGAATTGGGATTAATGACTCCAATGAAGTCCAAACCCCATTGCATGAATGGCTGGTCAACTAGATTGGACGTAATGGAAGGGCAGCAAACTTCTCTTTCCCGTGAAGAATGCAAAATTCTTACACCTCTTGATCCATACATAGCAATCACTCAAGATCTTGAGCCAATAATAACTAGCCTTCATGATTTTTAGAGCTATCACTCTTGGTGCAAAATGGCCACCAACCGGTCCACATGGAACTCTTCTAACACCCTTTGAATCTGATTTGTGCTAATGCACCTCAACAAGACTCCATTTACATCTTTCCCGAACAAAACTCCATCAACAATGGCATATAGGACAGCCTCGTAATCTATAGTGTCTCCTTTGGGTCTTGTTCATCTCCGGGAGGGCATAGGCCTATGCTTAGGAACTGTATAATACCTTGGGTCCAGCAAGGAGTGGGGGCAGCATTGTCTTCTTCTTGATTGTCACTTGGCTCATTGCTGTCTTGGACCTCAAAACAGCTTTCTTCTTTGTTGCATACTTCTTTTGATTCCCAAAACCAGCTACTCACACAATCCTTTCCTCTTACCAGCTTGGTGATCTTGATCTCAATGTCATACTCCATGACACGGGTGATCCAACCTGCCCTTTTCTCATTCAAATCCTTGTTGAGGAGGAAATCCTTAACCCCAAAGATGTGAGACCAGCAACTAGACCTTGTTGTTTGAGACTAAATGCTTGAATTTCTTCAAGCTCCTGATTCACGCAAGTACATGCTTCTCAATAAAAGAGTATCTCACCTCATAGTCATCTAGGCTCTAGCTGAAGAAGGCAATCGGCTGCTCATCATTATCTTTGTTCCATGTACTAAAATGGCAAAATAGTGTCATTACCTCCAAATGCATAGAGGATGAAATCCTTGAGAAGTCTCTGGTTGATAAGAGTTGGTGCTTGAGAGATAGCTTCTTTATTGCTTCAAAACTCTCCTTACCTTCTCGCTGTCCACTTGAAAGCCATGCTCTTCTTTAACATTTTGGTGATGGGCTTGACAAGGGCTGCAAAATCTGGGACAAACCTCCGAACAAAGTTTATCCTTCCCAAGAAACTCTGAAGGGCTTTCTTGTGACTTGGCAATGGTAGTGCTCTTATGGCTTCAACCCTCTCTGGATCAATTGCTAATCCCTCCTTGGAGACAATATGGCCAAGGAGCTTTCCTTCATGTGCAAGAAAGATGCACTTATTAGGATTCAAAGACACTCCGAACCTTCTACACCTCTGAAACACTTGCCTGAGGTGAAAGAGATGGTCTGCTGCATTCTTTGAGAAGACAGTGATATCATCTAGGTATACCAGCACTATCTTGTTGATCAAGCCTTTGAATGCCATATCCATAGCTCGCTGGAATGTTGCTCGCATTCGACACCCAAATGGCATCTTCTTGTAGAACATATGTGCCCCATTTTGTAGTGAAGGCCGTCTTGAATTGATCTTCTTCCTTTACCATTATCTCGGTTATAGCTCGAATATCCATCTAGCAATGAAAACCTTTCAACTAGCTATAACTGTAATATTTGTTCCATTGATGGAAGAGGATAATGGTCTTTGAGTGATGCTCTATTTAGATCGCGAAAGTCCACACACAATCTTATTTCTCCATTTCTCTTTCTTACTGGCACCAAGTTTGCAACCCAACTTGAGTGTTTGATGGGGAAGATGATACTGGCCTCAATGAGCTTGCTTAACTCTCTTCTCATGAGAGGCTCGATATGAGGATTTACTGGCCTTTGCTTTTTCCTGACAGGCTTGGATTCTGGATCCAACTCAATAGTATGTTGTGCCAACTTTGGGTTGAAACCTCTTAGATCTTTGTAAGTCCAAGCGAAGACATTTGGGAACTCTTGACAAAGCTGAACAAAATCAGATTTCTCTTGTGAGGTACTTACTTCGCCAATTTGCAATGTTTTTCCTTCTTCCACTAAAATAGGCTCTAATCTTCACCCTTTACTTGAAAGTTCGCTTTCTCCTTCCGGAACTGATCATTCGGGTTGAAGATCGACTCCAAAGTTATGAGGCCTTTTGGTAATTTGTTAGTTCTCAGCTGCACCACTTGGTCACCATATTGCTGCTCCAGCTTGTCTTGATTTCTGGCAGAGAACTCAGCTTCTTCTTGTAGGAAATTAACAATTTGCTTGATCATTCTCGAAGACTTGCCAACTTGTATTGTTATCTAGAACAGCTAGTCTCACAACCAATTTGATATGAGGCTGAGATTTATCACTTTTGATACTTTTCTACAACATCAAATGCAGCCCCAATTGCTTAGCCTGTCACAATGCTTCATTCCTCTTTCTTGGGATGGAATTGATGCTAAAAGCTTCAAAATCTTCAATGAGATCCCATACCCGATTTTTGTAGCACTTGAGCGAGATCATTTTTGGCAGCATTTTTCCTTTGACTTGGTTTACGATCAGCTCTCTATCACCAAATACTTGTAAATTCCTCGATGCCTTTCCTCTTTTCCCGGTGTAATCCATGAATTAAGGCTTCATACTCACCGTATTGTTTGAATAGGAAAACTGAAACAGTAAGGCCGAGTAATACCTTATACCTTGTGGTGAAATGAGCATAGCTCCTCCTCCCGCACCTTGTCTACTCTCGACCCATCAAAGAACAATTTCCATACTTCATTCTTGTCCTTATGATCTCGCTTGGTGATGTCGGGAGAGGTTGATTTTCTTCATGTAAACAATAAACTCCCACTTTCGATTCTTCTATTTCTTGATAAGGATCAAAAGCATGCACCTTGCTCACCCATTCATCAAGAGTCAAATCTGGGATTCTTCCAACCTTGTGTCACCTCATCGGTGCTTGGGTGATCTTCTTGATCAAATGCCGAGCAATTGACATTAATATGACTTGGAGTGTAAGGCTCAATATGGAAGTTTACAATAGGTTCTCGACTGATTGTATCCTTAGTTCCATACCTCGTCCCGAACAAAGATGTGACCAATCAGCAGAAAGATAGCCTCCAATCTTGGCTATGAAGTCCCTTGACAAACGAAGGGCAAAGAGTGGTGGGAGGTCTATGACTGATACATCTTGTAAAACAACAACATTTGGACATGCATGCAAGGTAAGACTCAAGTTTCTAATCACTCCAACTCTGCTTGCTACTACTTTCCCATCCAACCGCACTACCCCTTTGGATGTGACTTCATATTGAAGTCCCAATTGATCTCGCTATTTGCTTGGGCATCACCGAACTACTTGCCCTAGAGTCAATCATGCAATTATGTACCAACTTGTCCCCTATGATCAATGAAACATAGAAAGGAGGGGGCTTCGACATTTTACCTTGTTGTCCTTCATGATTTCCCTCAGTGGGGCAGCATTTGTAAGCACTTTGTCTTACATCCGAACTTGCTGATTCGAAGTCACAAGTCCTTCATGGCGAGCTTGCAGCATCTCTTTGGCCTCAGGATGGATAGGGATTCCCACATTGATATATTGATGTTTGTCTTCTTCATCTAATCAATGATACTTGAATGGGGATGAAGGATATTTTTGTTTTCCTTGGTTTGCACATTCACTCCTTGCATGTGGGGAGCAAAAACTAGCATTTGAGTTGTCATAGGGGCTGTTTTAAGCAATCCTTGCGTGTTTGGAACTACATTTTGTTTGCCGCTGGCTTATGGAGTGACATAAGGTCATGAATTGCTTGGGGCCAATGGCTGTTCTTCACCCAAATTTCTCCTCTTTGACCTTGTGTTGGCATTGCAACACTTTGAGAGGGTATTTGATTCATACCACAAATCCTCTTCTTGCCAATTCACCAATGTGGTGTCATTTGGGGCTGATTATGTTGGAATGTTTCTTGTTGTTGGTCAAGCTCTTGACTATCCTCACCCTCCACACCGGTGAGTTGTTACCATTAGTGCTTGATTCAAAGCACCATTGAAGCACATGGATTGGTTATGAGGCTCATTGCATGGAAAACACCAATCATATTCCCGAGCAATGTTGTTTTGTGTTGGCACCAATGCCTTAGAGGCAGATATGGCATTTGGATTATATGGCTGAAATGGTCTATTGACAGAGGCCTTGTTTGATTCATATTTGCAAATCTGGATTAGGAGGCCTTTGTGGTTGGTATGGTTGCCTATTAGGTTGAGCTTGGGGTTGATAAGAAGGTCTCAAACCTTGGGCTTGTTGCCTCTTAAGAGTAACCAGCTCATTGCCTAGGTTTTGCAATTGCTTCATGACCTCTCAAGCTCACTTGGGGCACTTGGAGATGAAGTGGAAGCTTCATTCGAACTCGATTTCTAGGAGTGGGAGAAGGAGCCAAATTAGGCACTTGACTGATGTTTGGACTCTCTAAACTTGGAAACAAAGGGCATGGGAGGTCTAGGGCAAGTTTGCCACTTGATTAAACAATTTTCAGCCCTAATGGCAATACTATAAGCCATAGAGATAGTTATGCCTCCCATGGACTGAATTAACATAGAAATATCAGAATTTAAAGCCTTGAGATAGTAAAGAAAAGCACCTTCTGCCACATGGCCCGACCGCCACCGGAATTCTCTCCCAAGTCTTTTGAAATTTGAAGTTGAAATCGGTCACCACTCATTGGGAGCTCTCTTGATAGTTTTCAGATGCTCTAAAAGAGACAAGTTGTCTCCTTCTCTCCAAATTTCTCGTGAAGTGCTATACACTTCTCCGATTCCAATTTGTGATAGAACCAGCTCCAAGGCTCCTAAACCATTGCAATGCCTTACCCTTGAATGAAGATGCCAAGAACTTGATGTACCACTTGCATTTCATTGATTTCATGGATAGCACAAAGGTTAGTGATATCTTTAACATGATCACTTGGAGTAGTCTGATTTTCTCCAAAGAAGTAGGGGATGTTCTTCAAGGATGCAATAGGAATTGGATGTTGTGCATTGAGGGCAAGTGGCTATCCGCTGTGAAGTTGACGTAGGGATTGTTTTGAGCCATTCGATTGGTCTTAAAACCCTTGTTGACCGAATGAAAGGCCTACTAGGTGGATGAGTTGAGAGAGTTCTGCTTGGTGGAGATGGAGACCTTCAATCCTCCTCCCTCTTTGCCTTCTTCTTGGAGATAATTACGGTGTATTCAAACAACACTTCTTCTTCTCCAACTCTTGACCTTGTGTTGATTCTTCTCATGAGTTTTCAGGCTGTCTTCGCTGAAACCAGCTTGATTCTTCCCCTTGAGTCGCTTGATGATGTGCAAATAATAGCTCTTTTTTAAGCGAGAAAATTGCAGCAGGTGCACATCAACTTTGCTGCAATAAAAATGAGACCTCTATGGTCCCACTGGGTGTGCCAAAATTGTTGTTGCAGACTCATAACACCCCTGGATGCGAGATCAGGCTTCTAGGTTGATCACTCTAGCATCCAAAGTGTGATTCCACAACATGGAAACCTCTCTCCAAGTGTGGGACATGTGAAACGAGAGAGGAATCTCCAGATTAGAGGCTGGTTCTCAAATTCTCTCGATTATATCTAATGCTTGCACTAAACTACAGAGGTTCAAATCCTAATCCTACTCTAAACTCGCAAGGAGACAGGATAGAAATGCAAAGATTGAAATTAACTAAAGATGGTGATGCACCAAAAGGAGTGGTGAAACATTTTTGTCATGCAAATAGACACAAACTAGAGATTGCAGCATAAAACATACAAAGGCTGATAAGATATAATTTAGGATCTCAAACGAAGAAAACAATACAAACAAAGGATCAAACTCATTCACAAAGCTTGCATTATCATTTCCAAAGTGTCCAAATCATCGCATTACAACCTCGAGAGGTAAAAATTTACAGATCTTTGGAGAGGTCTGATTCTTCCAAAATCACTTGGCCGGAGGTGAAATAAGAAGTTGCTATGTCCAAAAAAATGTTCCCCCTTCAAATGAGCCAAATCGGCTTTTTACATCAGTATGGGTCGAGCCCAGTGGAGAGAGAAATGTGGGAAAATGTGTAAGCCCATTCCTCATTGACTATAGATGCATTAAAATGGTATGGGGTCTTTACAAACCCATACCCCACTGTCATTTTTACCGATTTGAAGGAGAATGCGACCCATTCTACATTAAATTTGGTTGTTGAAATGTCACTTCGACCATGAACATGCGTCGAGCCGTTTCTCAACTTTCTCTCTCCGACTACACCAAAATTCAATATTATCCCCGAAATCATGTAGAGAATTTCATAAGCTTTCCGTTGATATAAAGAACGTGCAAATCCGAGCTCTGGATCGAAAGATATGTCGATCTGAAGATTTAGGGCACAAGACAAAGGCAAAATGTATTTTGAAAATTTTTCCCGCGCTCTCGCCACTTGGATGACACGTGTCAAGTGCTGATTGACGCATAATTTTCTCTCCTTTGCTTACCCGTGGGGTTTCCTTGAAAATTTTGACTTTTTGATGATCTTGGAAAATTTTTCACTTTTCCTCCGCGCCCTGCCACTGGGACACGTGGCATGCATTGATTGGAGAACAAGGGCGCGAGGCATCCTTTACCTTTTTTATTTTTTTCCAAAACTCTTGCCAAATTCTCTAACTCCTCCCTGAGCTCTGCACTCTCTGCTCCATTGGACATGTGTCACGTTACGATTGGCTCTGGCTAACCCTTTAAACCTCGCCCTTTGACTTTTGGACCTTTTCCCTCGTGACACGTGGCGTCTCCCCGATTCGTCCCCGGGCCATCCGCTGCTTTTCATGCCCCGCGCATCCTATGGCCTGGATGTCTCTTTTCTCTTTGGGACAAAAACTTCCGATCCACCTGAAATGGGCTTTTCTGTCCCTTGCTCTCGATGACACGTGGCGTGATCTCGATTGGCTTCGGCTCCTTCTGCTATCCGCGTCCCACGCATCCCTTTGTCCCAACTGTCCCATTGTGAAAGTTCTCCTTTTCGGTCGATTCGGGAAGTTCGCGTCCTCATGGCCTAGATGTCCCAGACTATTCCGCTCGAAGAGTTAATTGATTTTCTTTTCTTCTTCGGCCGAATCGCTTTCCGCGTCCCCATGCGTCTTCACGGCCGGATGTCCTTTGCTCTCAGATCGCTCTGCGAGCCTTTCACCGGTTCGCGCCCGAGATGTCCCTCATGTCCCGATCATTGCGAGGATTAGGACTTAGCCATTTTCATGATTTTCTGCCCAAGCCTATTTTTGCAACCTTTTCACCTTTTCTCGTAACTTGCTCTTTTATTCTTGGACAGGGAGTTAGAAAAATGAGGGGACCCTAGAAACATGATTTTTGCCCCGAATCAATCTATTTTCCCGGGACTTGATAATTTAGTGCATGTTATCAATTTACCCTAGGGGGTGAATTTTGGATAACAAGAATCATCATGTCGAGATTATGGCCAATAGGATAGAAGTTAGATCTAATCAATTCTTTAAAATCTTTCCAAGTACTTGACAATAGGATGTTTCTTCTTCTCACAAGTGGCTAGATGGTTTTCCCACCAAACCATAACATGCCTGTTCATTTTGAGACATATAAAGGTAATCCTTTATGCCTCAGTAACATTATGCACACTAAAATAAACTTCCAACCGTTTTATCCATTTATCCAAGTAATTTTACATCTACATGTCCTTCAAAATTCTTTATTTCCACTTTCGCTTCAACTTTAAAAGCCATGTATGAGTAGATTTTACCTTTTCGATTACAATTGGAGTCTCTTCTTCATGCTTTTCCCATTCTTCCTCTTTTTGGCTCTTTCCGATAGTGAATATTTTGGTCAGTCTTGAACCACTTATTCCATTGAATCTTTCTTAACCAAAGTCATCTTTTGAAGATGTCAAAGATTTTCTTGTTTCCTAAGCAACCTATTCATCATGGTCTCTAAGCATATCAACTCTCTAACAAGTTCTCTTCCTCCATTTGAGATCAAATTCTCTATTTCCACTTCTTTGTAGAAATATCTAGATCTCAAGGTAAAAATTATTTGCCTTTGGATCTTTTCGCTATCATAAAAATCACAAGAAAGAATTGAATACCATAGTCCGGATATATAATCAACTTTGATACCAAAATGATCTCTAAACTTCTACTTTGGATCTCTACAAAATCACACAATTATATTGTTCTAATTTCAACTTTGGAAAATGATAGATTTAGTGACCGATTATCTAGTGTTATAGAGAGGAAATTACAGAGAATAGTAAAGGTTTCAAACTCCAAACACCAAAAATTTAATCTTGGAACTTTCCAATGGAGGAAAACCAATCAGTAAGGGAAAAACATTCTTTCTTCCTAGTTTTATTGGTCAATTATAGAAAATTATAGATTAAAAGAAGTATAAAGTGGAGACAACAATGTAAGCCTCTCCCTTCATATGCTTGTTTTCTCTATTTCTATACCTTGCTCCTACAATTTCACTCCAGCATTGAAGATCTTGCTCACTTGCTCTCATATAACTAATAATTTGCTTCTTGATCTCTCTTGATATTTGAATGATCAATTCTATTGTTCCTCCTTGTATTTATAGCCTTTTCCCATGTCCTCCTATGCACTGGAGAATGGGAAAGGTCGTGGAGGGAAGAGACACAATCGGGATCTTCAAATTCATGTCCAATCATGATCCATTCTTCTTTTACGCTCGAAGTGTCGACGCCACCTTGAGAAGACCAGTGGTTTTAGGACGGTCTCCCCTAAAGGGCGAGGTTTTGCAACCACCGCTCTGCATAAATTGGAAGTTCTTTCCAAAACCTCCATATACCTCATTTCTCTTTATTTTCCTCAATTCTCCTTCTTGGTGCTGATGGAAATGATGAAGTGGTGTGTTTTTCTAGATCCCTATGGATCACATGGCACACAAGCTTTGGTATGTCATAAATGATATGGAGAAGGTTTCGAATGGTAGACAAGAAATAACAAACAACATATCCATATTTTAATAAAAAGTGCAAGAAGCAATGCTAGTTATATAGTTATAAAGCATGCAAAATGAATTTCTATTGCACATTGGAAACCAAGAAATTCCAGTGAAGCTTGGAGATAGTTGAATTAATAGAAAAGCATACGCGCATTTCAAATATTAGAAAATTGATTCTCAAATTAATGAAAACTCCCACAAAGGGAGAAGAAAATGTGATTAATTTATTATAAAACTTAACAACATTAAATCTCAATTAGATGGATGTCACTTGATTTGTGATCCAAAACTCGAGGTTTTGTGATTAAATGAAAAATAAAAATTATACAAGATGTAAACAAGAAATCTATCTTTGAAACGAGATGTACATTACTCGAGAAGATTGTTATTACGGTAGTTATCTGTGTAAGAAGATGTGTCCTTCCCTTTTATGTTACATATACTTATATACCTAATTATGGAAATATGAAGAGACATCTAGAATAATGTGGAATGTCACCAATCTCAAGGGAGACAAGGTGGATCATCTTCCATGAATTACATATGTGAATTTTTTTTAAATTTCTATCTTTTAGAAATTACTATTTTTAGACAACACTACAAAATTGCATTTTGAGGCCTTTAGGAGTGGATTTACGGGGGAAAAATTTTCCATAAAAAGTGCCACACCTCTTCACCATATTATACAAGTTCCAATATTTCTAATAGTTTTTTTAACGAAGTCAATCGAGCTAAGATGCAAAAATTATGACTCTCATAATTTTCCCCACTAGAATTGCTTCCTAGATTGTTTTCCATCATTCCTTTCTCCTTCATAAGAAATGGTCCCCATTGCACCATGTAATCCAATCAAGTGTGGGAACTATTTCTTGATCTATTATTTGTTGATCCATTCACCTTGATGAATGAAATTCCCTTTCTTTATAACCTAATAGATTTGAATAGGAAATCCTCTTGTGGTCTTGGTGCAAGTGCCCACAAATTGGTCTTCTTCAACTAGAGAAAAGATTTATGGGTTGAGTTCAGATATGTCCAACTATTTTTATATAATCAAGGTTTCTAATAGAGGTGGATGATATGGTTTGAGGAGGTCCACATTGAATATAGGATGCAAACCAAGGTAGGGTGGAAAATTCAAGTCGAAAGCATTTTCTACCACTTTCTTGGTGATAGAGGAGGGACCATACCATATATGTTGAAATTTCTTGCATGGAATATTAAGTATTTCCTTATGAAGATGTAACCAAAACTTATCTCCAACCTAAGAAATGATATGGAATCCTATGCTGATCATGGAATTTTTATAATTTATGTTCATCTTTTATAAAATATCATGGACATGTTACTAAGTATACTAAATATGTTAAACAAAATTTGGTGCCTTTTCTCGCTTCGGTTCTTCCACGATGTATGTATTTCATTGTATGTATCAGAATACACACATCAATGGGTGTCACAGATAGACCCCATAACATACTTGAAATAGATTGTTCTTGGTAGAGTTGTGCAAGGCCCAATTGTATCCATGTTATATGTAAGGAGGGATTCATCACGCATACATGGGTATTTAGAATGATATATACAAAGCATGTGGAAATTCTCGGTAGTTCACCACCTCTGTTTTTCCATGATCCTATGGTTCAAAGGTCAGGAGTTCATCAAATTAGTGTCCATAATTTCCCATGGGGTGAACCAAAATATGATCAAGAACTCGCGATCTCTATAAGAAACAATACAATTGGGTATCCCAAAATGATCCATACATGACTAAACTAGATTTTAATAGTTTCTTCAATAGAAATATTTTTCTTAAAAGCAATCATTATAGCCATTTTATAAAACCGATCAACTACACCAAAAATAATCATTTCCATGTTTTGAAGTTGGAAAACCTAATAGAAAATCAATTAATATGGAGGTCCAAGGCTTGGCGGTTCTAGAAATGGTGCGAGACAATCCTTGTTTCTTATTAGTTTATTTTGAAATCACACTGAGGGGTGAAAGACTTGATTTACTTAACCACATAATTTTATAGACCGAGCTAGTAGAAGTGTTTTGGAGTACTTGTCATTATTTTTTCCATGCCAAAGTGTTTAGAAATATTGGTTAAGTGTGCCTCCCATATCATATTATTTTTTTCAACAACTGGAACACATATGTGTCCCATATGGAAAATGGGGTGATCATGTATATAGAAATTAGGGAAATCCTTCCCCCGAAGAGCCTAATATGTATTTGAAAATTCAATATTTGCATCATGCAATGCCCACCAACTTTTATTTTCATGTCCATAGAGGTCAAGGAAAGTTGTGGAGGGCGGATCAAGAAATTTGTTTATGAATTGGAACTTCACTTATTATGTTTTATTATAAGGTGGAAATGTTATAGGTATGTGGCCCAGATTTAGTATATCTCATTCCTTAGATTGCTCTGATGAGGCTAGAATATGTCTCATTAATGTACAATAAATGATATTATTTTACTCTCTTTTTTTATCAAAGTTTGACTACATTTTGTGACTTTTGTTTGATCTAATATAAGTTAGGATGTAATTGTCTATATTTTGTTGATTGTGGTTCTAACATTTAAAAATCTATAATTCCTAACTAAGTGCTTTGGAAATGAATTTGTTTAATAAAACATGTCACAATCAATTGTAAGAACAAAGTATGAAGCGGTCAACATGTTTTTGGAAGCATTGGTTTCAATACAGACTTAGTTCTAGAACTTCCAAACTTAGTTCCAAAACTCCATTATGTAGTTACGAGCTCTATCACTTAGTTCTGGAACTCCATCACTTAGTTCCACAAATTTTGGACTTAGTTGCATAACTTTCAAGATTAGTTCAGAACTCCCCGCATGTAGCTCCGTAACCCTCATAGTTAGATCTGGAATGATTTACTTTAGTTTTGGAACTTCTCTAAATTTCCGAACCGGTGAGAATTTGTATATTCCAACAATGTCTAGTGATTTAGAAATCAATGAACCTTTCAATTAGGATCAGATTAGAAGATTTCTGATTCTTCATACTCACAGATCCAGGGATAACTATCATACAACAAAGACATCCACCATGATCCAATTTAGCATCTGTTTTGCACTATTCAGCCTCCATCTAAATTGGTAGACAGATATGGCTATAAATGCACGTTTAAAAGAGTAAATATATATATAATTGTAAATAGATTTATATATAGAATAATATAGAGATAAATATATACATATGTAAAGGCATAGAGAGATAGAAAAGAGACAATACATTTTTATAATGCAAAACATTTTATCAATAAAATAGCCATTTCTCGTTTTGAGAGAATATTAATTTTTCAAATCTTGTTTCAAGGTGGAACAAGGGCCCACTCCTCCAAGATCCAAGATCTTCATTTTATTGGTATTTATATTTCCAAAGAAAATAGTATAGATCTCGTAATTTTGTTAATGCTTTTGATTACTCAAGTCAAGATCTATTGTATACTTGTTCTCGCAAGTGTTCTAGATTAGATTCTTATTTCTTTGCAATCATCTTTCAACATTCCTAGTTGTGTGTTTATTTCCAAAGCAATTTTTGTTTATTTTTGTAAGGTGTGTTTACTTAAAACAATCTATTCCATTTTATAAATGTCTATTTATTTCAAGCAATTTATTTCTGCAGCAGAGTGTTTAGTTCTAGCAAGTTTTCATAGTTTGATTTTAATAAGGTTTTGGCCAAGAAATTCCCAAGACATTGAGAAAATCCCCCAAAAAATATATAAAAAGAAAACAAATACCTACAGTTCAATTACTATATCACTAAGATTTCTTATTGCATATAGCTTCAAACACCACCCCTAGTTTGAAAACAACATCAACAAAGAGTTGATTAAATGAAGGGAATAACGACAACCATCATTTTTAGTGTCATTGTGGGATATGAACAAAATGATGGATGAATTGGAAAATTTCAAAATAGACATTTTAGTTCAATTAACCTCCATCATGGATGGATTTGAAGCTAAAGAAAATGCTAAAACTAAACCATTAGCTATGTATTGTCCTAGATGTAAGAAGAAGCATGCAATAAGATATTGTCCCTTGGACAAGACAGAAACATGTCTTATCTGTGAATCTAGGGAGCATGAGAGTAATGCATGTTATCTTCTTCCACTCATAAAGAATTAGCTTAAACAAAGCATCATTCCATCCACATCAAAAGAAGTAAATTTTGTCCGAGACAACATAACACAGTGAGTTCATGCCTGTGTCAGCCCTAACCCCGGATGATGTCATGAAGCTCGAAAGTGCCAAAATTTAGGGACAACCACCTTGGGCACCTCAACCATCATGGAATCCTTAGGATTAGGCAGGTCAATCTTGGTATGCCTAAGGACACCAACAACTATGGTCTAGTCAAGGAAACCTAAATGCTTGGTCACAACCTAGGTGGATCCCTAATAATTATGCTCAAGGGAGGACATATCCCAATTAGAATCAACAAGCCATAATGGGTTCCCTAGCATAAAATTCACAAAATGAAAATGTGGTACAAACCCAAGAAACAAACAAACAACTCCTGTCTACGAACAAAACCAGAAAAATCAATTGATTTGAATGCCATGGATTGTAAGGATATTCAAACTAGATATGGAAAAATAATTAGTAGTCCACCTATTATAATCACTGAGATGACAGAAGAAATTGAAACCCCTAGTATATTTGTTCCCAAGAAAGATGTAAAATAAAAAGATAAGGAGCCAGATAGCAACTCTACTGAGACTCCATTTCTAGAGAGATTTAAAGAATCCATAGAGACTAAGGAATCTAAGTTGGTACAGAAAATAAGGAAATTAAATATTGAAATACCATTGTTACAAGAAATTAAGGACATTCTAGAATTGAAAAAATTAATCAAAATGCTATGTTTAAAAATACCTAGAAGGAAGAAGAAGTACCCTAAGACTATTAAGGTAGATGAGAAACTTGTTGATTTATTAGTAGGAAAAATTTTCTTCCCAAATACAGAGATCCTGGAAGTCCTGTATTTCTATCTCTATAGGGAATAAATATATACATAATGTTTTGGTTGATTTGGGAGCGGATATAAATGTGATGACAAGTGGACACTTTTAAAACATTACCATTAATAATTATACAACCTAATAACACCGTATTGCGAGATGGTAGATCATTCTCCAGTAAGAAACCAAAGGAGTTATTGAAGATGTAAAGCGGCTATGGTGGAGTCATGGGAATATCCAGCTTGATTTCCTTATATTGCAGCCAAAAGGTAAAACACTTAGTTATCCCATTATTTTGGAAAGACCATGGTTAGCCACAGTTATTTCCTTAATTGATTGCAGATCGTGTGACATGACAATCTCAAATGGTAAGAATTCTAAGAAAATTTCCTTATATCCTTCGCATGACCTTATATTGATAATCAAGAATAATTATGGGTTGATTCTCCCGATCCTAATAAGCAAAACCTTTCTTCTTTAGCCATGATAATGTTGTAGGATCATGTACGTGAGGTAGAAGATATGATTAATTAACCATTGAATGAACACCAATCATCCTCGAGCAATCGGGAATAGTTCCGTAACCTACGAACTTATCTCTGAACCTACTGCACTCTATTATGGAAGCATCAAATTTTGTTCCGGAACCATCACATTTAGTTCCTAACCACACCAATAGAAACTCCTGTGATCGTATATAATTTCACTGGAGGAACGAGATTTATCTTGGGGGAAGGAAGAATTGGTAGCTTTAGTTTCTAAGATATCAGAAAATGGTGAAGAATTTCTGGAAATCAGCAAAGAATGAGGAGTTTGACCTACAACAAGATAAGTATCATAACTCTTCCTACTGTCCTTTTCCAATATTCTATCTCAAGGAACTTTTGGAGATGTTGCTACATATCACATGTTGTTGCCACACATACATGTCCATTAAATACCTTAATGGATCACTTTCAAAAATCAGTTCATCACACATTAGAACCAAACTGTTGAGATTCGAGATTGGTAAAATTTTCAACATTAACAACTAGTCAAGAATGATGAAGAAACTAAATTGTTATATGTTCTAAAAAATCCTACAAGATATTTTTCTTGGGACTATAAATATATGTAAGGAATCCATCCAATTATTCACACTCATCACATCTATACTAAAAACATTAAACTAGTTAGGAAACCTTAGACACGGATTAATCCATCCTTAAGAGATATAGTTGTTTGGTTTTTTAAATGGTACTTTAACAAACCACAATCGGGGACAAAAAGTCCCTTCTCTTTAACGGATAGGTTCCCTTATTGAAAGCAATCATCAAATCTAATATACAAATGTACAACTTTTAAAGTGTGGATTCCCGATACTTTGAAACGCTTTTATGCCCAAAGATCATCAATACGAAAGAATAGAAGAACTAAGGAGATGAGAGAGGAAGAACATAACAATACTTTCAAGAAATATAGATAGCAGAGTATAACCTTATACTTATCGATCAAAGGAGATGCGAATGGAATAATTCACATTTATAATGATATAACTTCACGGGCACAAAGTTCTCGAAATCATATTAATAAGAACAAAAATTTTCTTATCATGCAAAGATGGATGATTCACAAATTTTAATAAGAAAAGGAGGAAAAGTAGAGTAATAAAGGGAAAAAATTATGTATTGATTACTTTTGAATCTATTACATCTACAGAGTACCAGGATCCAACAATGAACAATGGCATAGAGAACCCGCTAAATAGATTCCAAAAATGGTTACATTCGGTTACAAAAAATGATGAAACTGATTCAAGAAATTGACATCCGAACTTCTCTAATGCCTCGAGTCATTTCCATGCTTGGTGGAAAAACAAGATGCATCATATCACATCCATTAACTTCCTTTACAACTTTGAATTTGAGTTGTCCACGTGGAAGAGATTTACTTGACGTGCTTTGACCCAAACATGGCCACGTGTCCTTTTACGGGCTTGTTTTGTATTTTTGTGTTTTGACTAAGTCCCTCTATTTGGTGAAGGATTTATGTCTGACTCGAGACACGTGGAGGCTTCCCACTCATTTGGAGACTCTATTTGGACCTGACCTTCGGAGGTGCACCGATTGGACACATGGAGAGTTGGCACACGTTTGGGACCTACTTTTGGATTCCCCCTAAAAGAGTGTCAAAGGGACACGTGGGGCTTTCCGCTAGTTCTCCTTTCCTTAGCCAATTCAATGCCGGTTCTACCCCTTTTGACTTCTGTGGGACCCTAGACACATGGAGTTGGTGCTTGTTTAGGAACTACCTCTCGATTCGACCCTTGAAGGTGTGCCGATGAGACACGTGGTGCCGTCTCGCTAGCCTTAGAATTTTCAAGGGCTGATTTAAATTTTGAGGCTCTAACCACATGGAGGGTTGGTGCTCATTTGAGGTCTATCCTCGGGGTCTCACTTCGATGTTACATCGATGAGGCACGTGGAGGCTTCCTCCACCCTCTTATACTTAGTCAATTAAATGACCAGCTCTATCCCTTTTTTGGACCTTGGACATGTGGATGGCTAGCGAAAGTTTAGGTTTCTCTTTGGGTTACACCTTTTGAATTTTCACCGATGAGGCACATGGCACCTTCCATGGGTCCATTTCTTTTCCCGAGTTGACTCGCATGCGGATTCTAAAACTTTGAGCCCTTTCTTTAATCTTCTCCCACGCGCTCCGATCTCTTTTGACGATGTTTGCCTCCTTCACCAACCCCGCCCTTCATCGTTGGACTTGGAATGTGGGCTCGCATGACTAAACCGCCACCTTTGATTTTATTCTATGTGGGGTCGTGTTTGACCAATTTTTCTCGGGGTAAAATTTAGATAACAAGCACCAACTAAATTTTTTCAAAAATTGACTTGAAGAATGAGGGGAATTTTTGAGGGTGACAACAAGCGGCTCTTTCGAGGGATGACTTGGCTAAGACAGGAGGAATGAGGAAAGATCAAGAACCATAGAAAAATTGTGGGAAATAACACTAGTGCCTTATCCATTGGGAAAATAGAGTCAAAGGAAAATCCAATACAAGAGATAAAACACACGCAACGGAAAACAAATAAAACAAAAAAGGAAAGACCAAAAACAAAACATGTACATAATAAATGTAAGAGTGCCTAGTCACCTAGGACTTGAAAAACTTCAAATACTACCCACTATAAAGAAGTGAGAGATGACATCCATCCATATAATCCAAATAGAAAGAATTTTCTCCAGCAAAGTGTCTGATTTTGAAAGGACCAAACCAAAGAGAATCAAACTTACCATGGCTTCCTTGAGGTTCATTTATTTTGTCCCATAGTAGAACAATGTCTCCCACTTGAAAATCTCTAGGTGTATCTTTCTTGTCAAACAAAGCTTTCACCTTTCAGTTGATGAGATGATATTCTATCAAAAACTTGCATCATGTCTTCATCCAGCTTCTAGAGATACATGATCCTCTTGTCTAAGGAACTAGTAAAGCTTGAATCTTCAATAGCCTTCATTAAGTGCAAGGCTGGTAATTCCATTATTACTGGTAGCTGAGCTTCAACACCATACACCACTTGAAATGGAGACATCCTAATTGCTCTTTTGGGTGTAATTCTATCTTCCCAGAGAGAATCATAGAGCTTCTTATGCCAATTCCTTTGAGAGTCATTGACAAAATTCGAATGATGGTTACCAAATTCTTATTTATTGATTCTACTTGTCCATTCCCTTGAGGATAATAATCGAAGAATGAGAAAGGAAAATTCCATAGCCATATCAAAAATCCACCATCTTAGAAGAAGAAAAATTAGAAGAATTATCATTCACAATATTTTTGGTACCCCAAACCTTATCAATATGTTCTCTTTGATGAAATTACACACCACCTCGAAGTAGTGTTTTTGACTGAATAGCCTCTATCCACTTTATGAAGTAACTCGTAGTAGTTAGCATGTGAGTATGCCAAACACTAGAAGGTGGATTAAAAGTTCCAATGAAATCTAATCCCCACTTTGTTGAAAAGGCTCATCAATCACTACTAGTTTTAGTGGAAAAGAAACCAAAATAGGTCTCCCAACAAAAGTCCTGACAGATTCACACTTACCTACCCATTTTGATGCATCTCTAAATAATGTAGGCTAATATTACCCAGCATGAAGGATTTTATTTGTAGTGACAGCAGAAGATGAATTCTCTCCACAATCCTGATCATGAAAAGTTTATAACAACTTATTTTGTTGCTCCTTTTCCACACATGTAAGGAATCTTCCATCTAGGCCTCGCATGAAACAAATTTTTTTCCCATAGTACATACTTGTGTAGACTTTAACTTAATAGATATATTTTCCTTGCACTCAAGTGGGTAGAAACTCTCCATAAGTAAGAAAATGTGTAATATCAACATACCATTCATCTGTTGAACCAAGGAGGAGGAAAACATGAACATCAATTGCTTCTTTGGACAATTCTCGCATCAGCTCCTTCAACAATAAGCTCACATAATCCTTTACCCCAGAATAAATTACTTGGCTTGATATCAAGGTCATATTCTTGGAAATTTTCTACCCAATTTCCTCTCTCTTAGTTCCAAACTCCCGTTGTGTAAGAATAGACTTGATGGTTGTATCGATTGTGCACAAGCACAACATAGTAAGAATTAAGAATATTAAAAATGAAATTGCTTGACATATTTGACCACCGCAAAACATGTTTCTCCATCATATTATATTTCAATTCATGAGATTTTAGAACATATCTCATGAAGGCAATTGGAATTTCATGATCCTCAGAATTATTTTGAGTTAAGACAAAGAACCAAGGTATTCTCTATAGAATAGTAATAAATGATAAAATCCTTGCTAAAATCGTGACATGCTAGGATGGGAGTCTTAAAGCAATGGCTTTCTTGATACCTTCAAATGATTCTTTACCTTTAGAAGTCCAACCAAATTTTTTCTTTCCTTTCATCATGTGAGCAATGCTCATAGTCAGTTCTACAAAATCAGGAATGAATCTCCTTAGGAATTTTATCTTACCAAAGAAAGAGTGAACACCCTTTTTACTTGTGGGAAGAGGAATCTGCTGGATTGCTTGAACTCTTTCTAGATATATATTGATTCCTTCTTTGAGAAAATATGCCCCAACAACTTTCCTTCAATAACACAAAAGACAAAATTCTTAGGATTGAGAGAAACTCCATGTTCTCTACATTTCTGGAGGACTGCTTCAAGATGTTGAAAGTGATCTACCCTTGTTTTGGAGAAAACAATCAAATCATCAAGGTACACAACAATACACTTTCCCTTTAGACTACCAAAATCCAAGTCCATTGCCCTCTAAAAGGTGGCACCAGCATTGATAAGACCAAAAGGCATCCTCTTGTAGGCAAAGGTGCCCCAAGGAGTAGTAAAAGTAGTTTTGTGTTGATCTAGGGTACTGAATTCCACTTGATTGTATCCAGAGAATCCATCAAGCATAGACAACATCTCAAAGCCTATGACAACTTGAAAAACTTGATCCATCATGGGAGAGGATAGTTGTCTTTCAGATAGGCCTGATTTAAATTCCTAAAATCCACACAGATGTGAATCTCACCATTCTTCTTCCTAACAGGCACAATGTTGGCAATCCATGTTGAATGATGTATAGGGAAGATGATTTTTCCTTTAGCAACTTCTAGATCTCTTGAAAAACAATGACAACATCCTTGGGATTGTATTTCCTTTATTTCTTCTTGAAAGGTTTGATCCCGTGTTTCATAGGGATAAAGTGTTGAATATCCTTTCGTTGAAAAGCCTTGATATCATCATATGAATATGAAATAACATCAACATACTTTTTTAATAGGTTTATTTCTTTCTTCTTCTCTTCTTGAGTGCAACATTTTCCTATATTCACCATCTCGGTTTCCTAATGAATTCCAATATTAATATTTTCACATTCAAGAGACTACGAAGCTCCTTGGGAAGCTTTAGAATTAATGTACCTATCATGCTTATCAAATAGATCTTCCAAACTCACCATCCCTTTAGGGATCTTGTTACCTTTCAATTTGATGTAGCCATCTTGATCCATATCTTCCTTGATATCTCCTTCATTAGAGGATACACAATCTCTAGGAAAATCATTAATTCCTTTAAAATATAATTGGTTAAAGTTGTCCTTAATATCCAAGAGAGAGAGAGAGAGAGAAAAATGTTGATCATCATTGAAAACCTTCTAGTTGTTTGCATTATCTGGTACACTAGGATTATGAATCATTTCAATGATAAATTTCTCTTGAGATAAATGCTGGGTGAGGATTCAATAGAGATCCTAAGACAACTAAAGAATATACTCTTAGTGTTCCTTTCTCTTGGCACATCTTCAATGTAGAAAGCATAAAGAAACTTAATAGAATCCTAGACAAGATTTCTATAATTCTTCAATCTCTTGTTCTTCACTTGAAAAGATCTTTGAATTGTTTCACAATCAGATCTGCATCACCATGAGCACAAAGATTCTTCACTCCCATTTCTTTTTCCATATTCAATCCAAGTATGAGTGCCTCATATTCATTTGTATTGTTTGTATTTTCAAAACAAAGCTTGAATGAAAAAGGATGAATCTTCCCTTTTGGAGAGGTAAGCACCACGCCAGCCCTAGAACCAGCTGAAGAGTAGCTTCCATCAAACACTAGAGTTCAAATGCCATTGGGATCATGAATCACTCCCTTAGGAAGTTTTTCCTCATCCTGTGACATGATCATATAGTTACCATGCCCTATATCTTCATAGAGTATTTGTGTTTTTGGATCATCAGTCTTTTACACAATGTATTCAATTTTTTTCTCGTAATGTACTTTCTTCATTTTTCCATTAACCAGATCAAAGCATGTGACCAATCCATCTAAATTTCACCTCTAACCTCCTTACAAAAATTCCTACCGAACAACATACCATATGAGGGAGCAATATCAGCTACCAAAATAGTGGCTTTAACCCTTTTCTCTGGAAAAGAAACAAAAGCTACTTGTGCATATTTAATTCTTCCAACCAAAGGCACTTCTCTACACTCGATGGGATACTAGGAACCAAAGGTACGTGTTAGAGTCAAGCCTAAAGTATGTGCTACTTTTTTAGGAATTACATTGTTTGATGCCCTTGAGTTTATAAAACAAGTACTGAGTTTATGGCCATCTATGAGGAGAGTCACATAGAATGGTTCAATTTTTTCATTAGGGTAAGTGACTGCAGCCACAAGACTTGGTTGAGGTGAGGAAGAGGGAGTGAGAAAAGAACTTTATAATTATTGGATGAGGATTTGGATTTATAATTGAAAAATTTTACCTTTTTAGCAAAAGATTTTGGATGGGTTTGGTAAAACTCTGCCTCTGAAATTTGGATTTTGGTCTTTTTGAGGTGATCAATGATATCAAAAGATCCAGAGGTGGATGAGGCATCATTGCTAGGAACTTGAGATACTTTTGATCTATCAGTTTTAGGATTTGAAGGAGAAGAAGTTTTGGAAATAGAAGTAGAAGAAGGAGGATTAGCATTACTCACCTTTTGTGTGGAGGTAGTGGGAATAAGAGCTCCTCTTCTTACAACCACTAGAATAGTTATAGGAAACTCCTTGGATTTCTTAGTAGGTTGCATCACTTTTTCTTTTCTATTCATTTTCTCCCAAGTCATAACAACATATGACTCACTATTCATATCTGCCACTATTTCATCATATTCATCTTCATCATCCATACCTTCAGTGGTGAGGAAATGAACTTGAGATCCACCAAGCTCCTCCATTTCTTCATCAACCTCTTCTTCTAGTTCTTCATAGAGTTCATTAAACTCCTCATCATCATGTTCTTTAACTTCACAAGTTACATTGACTGGAACCTTGATGGGGGACTTCAATAGAAAATATAGTCCGAGAAGAAGGCAAATTGTTCCTGGGATGAAAATTCTTCCTTGGAATATCTTGGTAAAGAGTATGTTGATCCATTTTTTCTTCATAGCAATGGGATCATTTACAATCTTCTCTCGTACTAATTGATCAAAATTGTCTCCGGGTAAGAGAAAGAAGAAGATTCTTTAGATTTGGAAGGTTCTCTTTTCAATTTACTGCAGACATGATCAGGTCATCCTCAACACCGATAGCTAATCTGCTGATCAGCCTCCCGAGTTACAAGGTTAGCTCTCCTTAGTGCATAACACACTTCGTAACTAGACATTGAGGAAGAAGCACTTTTGGATTTGATCCACTTGGATGAGTGTTGTGTGGAATTTTATGAATTAGCTTGTTGAATTTATCCACAAACTCCCTCATGGTCTCGAATGGTTCCTTATTGATATGAGATATTTGAAATAACAGAGCATGCACATCTTCAAAGAAGTTTGAAATGCTGCTCAAACCGAAGTTTTCATGGTGTTCCAATTAGTGACCAACGAGCGTAAAGATGATAAAACCAATCAGCAACATTTTCATGCAATGTCTCCACAAAATTCCCCGACAAATACATCTTCATGTTCAACCCCAAGAATCCCACGTGAAATAATGAAGGCTTTAATGTGTTCATCTAGATGAACCTTCCCATCACCCTGCAATTTGGTAAAATTTTCTTGTTACTCCTAGGTAACTCATGCAATGGTTGAGGAAGAGCAAGAGGCCTAACCTATTGTCCCCAAGGCAAATGGGCTACCATATTTGTAAAATTTATCAAGGGGAACTGAAACACTAGAAAGTATCAAAGCATAAAGATTAGGATTGAGTTGTTCTTTAGGAATGCTATTCTTGGAATTTATGTCTTTAACAGGAGGTGTTCTTGTAGAATGAGTTCCTTTGTTCCTTCTTACTGGAAGAAGAGAGAATTTTTGTTGCTCTAGAAGTTAAAAATGGGAATCCTCTACCTCGAGAGATTTCTTCCCATGTGTATACCATAGATTCACTAGACCAAAAATGATCTTGAAGTTGTTATTTTAGAAAGGGATACGTTTGAAATGAAATCCCTAATAGAATTGCCAAAAGCTCGTTGGGTTTTTTAAATCATACTTTAGCAAACCACAGTCAGGGGATAGCAAGTCCCTCCTCTTTAATGGGAGAGGTTCCCTTATTGAAAGCAAGCAGCAAAACTTATATACAAATGTATAACTTTCAAAGTGTGGATTCTTGATACCTTGAAACGCTTTTATGCCCAAAGATCATCAATATGAAATAATAGAGGAACTAAGGAGATGAGAGAGGAAGAACATAACAATACTTTCAAGAAAGATAGATAGTAGAGTATAACCTTACACGTAACAATCAAAGGAGATGTAGAATGGAATCATTCGCACTTATAACAGATATAATTTCATAGACAAAAAGTTCCCAAATCATATTAACAAGAACAAAAAGTTTCTTATCATGCAAAGATGTATGATTCATAAATTTGAACAAGAAAAGGAGGAGAAGGAGAGGAATAAGTGGAAAAAATTCTATATTGATTACTTTCGAATCTATTACATCTATAGAGTACCAGGATCCAACAACGAACAATGGCGCAGATAACCCATTAAATATCTTCCAATAAATGGTTACATTCTTTTTAAAAAAGGATGAAACTGATTCAATAAAATGATGTCTAAACTTCTCTAAAGCCTCGGTCATTTCCATGCTTGGCGAAAAACTAGATGCATCATATCATAGCCGTTAACCCACTTTTACAACTTTGAATTTGAGTCATCCACATGGAAGAGATTTGCTAACACGATTTGACTCAAACATGGCCACATGTCCCTTTGTGGTCTATTCTATATTTTTTTGTTTTGACTAAGTACCTTTGTTTGGCGAAGGCTTTATGTCTAACTCAGGACACATGGAGGCTTCCCACTCATTTGGACCTGACCTTTGGAGGTGCACCAATTGGACACATGGAGAGCATGTGCATGTTTGGGACCTAATTTTGGATTCACCCTTGAAAGAGCACCAAAGGGACACATGAGGCTTTCTACTGGTTCTCCTTTCCTTAGCCAATTCAATGGCCAATTTTCCTGTTTTGACTTCTGTGGGACCTTAGACATGTGGAGAGATGACGCTTGTTTAGGGAACCGCCTTTGGATTTGACCCTTGAAGGTGCGCCGATGAGACACGTGGCACCATCCGCTGGCCTTAGAATTTTCAACGGCCGATTTAACTTTTTGAGGCTCTGACCACGTGGAGGGATGACACTCATTTGGGGTGTCTCCCTTAGTTCTCACTTCTAAAGTTGCATCGATGTGACACGTGGAAGCTTCCCCTGACCCTCTTATACTTAGTCAATTAAATGGTCGGCTCTGTCCCTTTTCTGGACCTTGGACATGTGGAGGGTTGGCGCAAGTTTGGGGTCTCTCTTTGGGCTGCACCTTTTGAATTTGCATCGATGAGGCACATGGAACCTTCTCAGTGGGTCCGTTTATTTTCCCTAATTCAACTCACATGCGAATTCTGAAAAATTTGAGCCCTTTCTTCAATCTTCTCCCTTGTGCTCTGATCTCTTTTTGCCTCCTTCGCCGATGTTACACCTTCATTATTGGATTTGGAATGTGGGCTCGCATGACTGAACCACCCCTTCTGATTTTCTATTGTGTGGGGTTGTGTTTGAATAATTTTTTCGAAGGGTGAAATTGGGATAACGGGAACCAACTCAAAAATTTGAAACTTTACTTGAAAAATGAGGGGAATTTTTAGGTTGACAACAATAGTCAAACAAGAAATTGAAAAACTTTTACAAGTAGGTTTTATCTACCCTATCTCGTATAGTCGTGGGTGTCTCCTCTTGTAATTGTTCCTAAAAAGAATGGAAAATTGATAATTTGTGTTGACTATAGGAACTGAAAAAAATGACACCGAGAGATTATTTTCCCTTACCATTCATAGATCAAGTTCTAGACAACCTTGTAGGTAAGAAGTATTTTTACTTCCTAGATGGCTTTAGTGGATATAATCAAATCGAGGAGTTGCTTTGTTGAGGATTAAGACAAAACCGCCTTTACATGTCCAGGGGGAACCTTTTCCTATAGAGTATTACCATTTGGATTATGTAATGCTCGAGCAACCTTCCAAAGATATGTATTAGAAATTTTTGGAGACCTAACAAATGACTTTATAGAGGTATACATGAATGATTTCACTTTGTATATGGAGACACATTTGATGATGCTTTGAGAAATTTAGATAGAGTATTAACAATATGTGAGAAACATCATCTGTCTCTTAGTCGTGAGAAGTGTTTTATGATAGTTGATGAGGGATTGTATTAGGACACCACATTTCAAAAGAGGAATTTAGGTTTACCAAAACAAAATCAGAATTATTTCAGACTTTCCTATTCCTCAAACCCCCACGATATCAAGTCATTTTTAGGGCATGTTGGATACTATAGGTGCTTTATCAAGGATTTTAGTAAAATTGTTTCCCCCATGTTTAATTTTATCATCAAGGACTGTGAATTTCTTTGGGATGATAGATGGCAGGATGCTTTTGAGGAAATCAAAGAAAAATTAATCACCGCCCAAATATTGAGAGGACCTAATTGGGAAAAAACTTTTCACATTCAAACATATGCCTCAAATAACTCCACCGGTGCAGTTTTTGGATAGAAAGATGAAGAAGAAAAAATGTATGCTATTTATTACCATAGTAAAAATCTTACTCCCACTTTGAAAAAAATTACACGACCACCGAAAAATAATTTCTTAATGTGATCTATATAATTAATAAATTCAGACATTGTATCACAAGGTAAAAATATTTGTACATACATATCACTCAAAGAATTAGGTACTTAATGAACAAACCGGTGATTGGAGGTAGGATAATTAGATGGTTATTACTTTTAAAAGAATTTTATATTACCATAGTAGACAATCCGGAAAATATAATGTGGTAGCTGATTTATTGTCAAGACTCACCACTATAGGGGAGCAAGATCTAGTTAAGGACAACTTTCTAGATGAACAATTGTTTGTTATTTCAGGTGATACACCATGGTTTTCTAATATGGAAAATTATATTGCAACAGGGGAAGTTTCCTCCTTATTTCACTAAGAAAAAATAAAATTTTTGATAAAAACCAGTGCACAATTTAAATGGTTAAATGAAATGTTGCTTAAATGTGGTCCTAATTTGGTTTTACGCAAGTGTGTGAGAGAAGATGAAATCATTAACATACTTAGGGCATGTCATGATGAACCAAGTGGAGGACACTTTTCGGTAAAAATAACAGATCACAAGATACTTGGCGCCGACTATTATTAGCCATCTCTGTACAAATATGTGAAGAGATACATCAAGCGATGTGATCCCTATCAAAGGATGAGACAACCAACTTTTACTAACAAAATGCCTCTAAAACCCAAGGGTGATTAAACCATTTGAAAGATGGGGTTGGAATTTGTTGGTCCCTTTAGTCTTCCTTCACAAGGAAAAGAGCACATTCTTGTGTGTATTGATTATGTGATAAAGTGGGAATAAGTGCATGATTTAATAAATGCCACTAAAGAAGCGATTGCTGATTTTGTTTGGCACAAAATTATGGTAAAGTTTGACGCACTAAGAAGTATAGTTTCATATCGGGGGCCACAATTCATGTCTAATATGATCCAAGCCTTCACAATGCATTATCATACCAATCATAGGAATTCATTTCCCTATCACCCACAATCAAATGGACAATCTGAAGTAACAAACATAGAATTGGAAAACATCCCTACCAAAATAGTTAAATTAGACAAGAAAGAGATTGGGCAAAGAGACTACATGAATTTGTCTCGGCCTATAATACAACATGGAAAAATATATAATGATTTTCACCATATGAGTTAGTCTATGGTAAAAATACCTTGTTACCTATTGAATTTGAACTACAAACATTGAGGACAGTAGCAAAAATAGGTATTGAGTTGGATGCAACACAAAAGGAGATAATTCTTCAACTCAATGAGTTGGATGAGTTAAGGATGGAAGAACTTCAGCAAATAGAGATAATCCAAGATCAAAGAAAGTAATGACATGACACACATATCAAGAAGAGGCAATTCAAGGTAGGAGATTGGGCATTACTTTGTTTGATTCTAAGTACCAACAATTCAAGGGCAAGTTGAGAACTAGATGGTTGGGACCCTATAATATTGAGAATATCTTTGACAATGGTTCTATTCAATTGCTTCATATTGATGGCAGCAGGAGGACACTTTTGGTCAATGGACATAGGCTAAAAATTTATAGAAAGCCTTCTACTAAGGATGAATTCTTGAGGTAGATTGAAGCGATTAAAGAATTTGATCATATGGAAGAGCCCAGGATTCTTCAAAAATGATCAAATAATTAGATGGATAGATCCAGAATAAAGGGAAGAAAATGAAAAATAGTAAATGGCATTCTCTTCCCCCACCCCCCAAAAAAAAGAAAAAATAAATAAAAAGGGAAGAGAATGAAAACCAGGAAATGAAATTCTCTTCCCCAAAAATTTTCTCTTAGAGATCAATTGAAAACTAGTAATGGTGGTTGATCTCCTCAAATAAATGGCTAATCTAAAATAAAAGGAACTTCATTGAAATTATAGTTGTCTTTTCTAACTATTTTCCCTTTTTGTTTCACTTTTAGGAATGATGACTCATCATGACGGAGGGATCACATCATCAAGGATGGTATTTGTCTTTAACTTATTAAAGGTTAGATTAAAATTTCGTATATGTGATTGGATTTGATTTAAAAGTGGTATGATGAGTCATCTATTGTACATTATGATTAAAAGAGAGTAATCATGAGGATGATGTTAGTGAAACAAAAGTTTTGGCATATTTATAATGATATATCATTTGTGTAGAATAAAAAGTGAAGAAGTAGTTGGAAGGAAAAATAACTTCAAGGAAGAATCAAAAGAATTAAATTTGCATTCCGTAGCTAAACACAACAAGTTCCATAGCTAAAACAAAGAGTTCTGTAGCCAATCTAGGTAGAGCAATAATTTGAAGGAGAAAGAATCTGAATCACCCTCTTTACCATGGGGATTAAAAAGAAGTCGAAACCTTGAGGGATGATACCCAACTTCTTGTAGATGAAGAAGTGGCAGATGTCTTTGAACAGGCAGGGTGGTTGGAATTCCTAAAAAAGTTCTCAAAGTATAACGACGAATTGGTAAGAGAATTTGTTATAAATTTAGAAAAATTCAAAAAAAGGTTAGAAATATTGTAACTCCATTTTCTGTGAATAAAATAAGTAATGTATCTAGTGTGCCAATTGTGTGTGTCCCAAATCTTATCAAAGGGACCTTAAAATAACTGGTTGAAACCCTACTACGGGGGGAAACTGAATCCCAATATATTTACAACACTAAGAAAATCATAAAAGGGGTCAGAAGGGTCAGCTTGCCCAAACCCTTTGATAGAGTGGAATTTTGGATAGTCAAGTATTTAACTTCGATGGTCAATTCGGGTCGGTGGGAAGAGAAGTCCTAAAGATGCTCATATATCTTAGATATGGAGCTACAAAACTAGAATATATAGTAAAATTTCCAGGGTTTCTTTTTTACTCCATTCATATAATGTCCCAGAGGTATTCCTGGGGTGTTGGAACAATCAAACATCATGGGTTAGTTCATTTGGTGTGCCAACACCATTTTCTTGCAAAGAAAAATGGAGAAGAAAAATGGGAGAAATTTCTTAACAAGTTTAAGAAAAACCCTGATATTATCAGGAGGGCAATATCAACTCCTTTTTCTCCTACAAATAATTTTTAAATTGATGCCCCTACAAAGGAAAAGAAGGAAATAGGTGGGGAGACTATACCAAAACGATAAGATCTAGAAGAAGAATTAAAACGTAGAATCTATTATACCTTTAAAAGAAACTCCTTCCTCTATAACAGCTACAAGAGAGCTAATATTTGTCTCTGACAGTGACAGTTCACCTAGGAAAGAGAAAGAAGTGAAAATTAGAAGAAGATCTAGGAGGAAATGTACTTATGAACATACCAAGATCCTCAACGAAGAAGAATTCATAATAGGTCTAGATAAATTCCATACGATATGAAAGAACATGACAAGTTGGAAAAAGAAGGTGCTAATATTTTGGGAAGAACGCCATGACTCTTCCTAGACTAGGCCAAACTAAGATGGAAAAAGAAGATGAGATATTTGAGGAACAGGTTTTTCAAGAATTGGGTGACTCAAAGCTGACACTATCACATGAAGAAGAAGAGTTTTCATCTTGGAGAAGGAAAGGAAATTTTCTTTGGTAGAAGAGGAATGCTTAACCCCCAAAGAACTTTCAAAGAAAGAAGAGAAACACCAAGTTATATAGGATTTGTTCTTGTCTAGAGTAGAAATCATCATCAAAGAAAAGGATGAGGAGTTGAACTTCCTCAAAATCAAATTGGAACAAAGAGAAATGCTCATTTGGGAACTAAAACTTATCTCACAAACAAGATTGAGGAATTGAAAAGAGTTAAATGACAACTAGTGGAGAAAGAGGAAGAATGTAAAATTTCCGAAAGACGAGTACTATGTCAATAGTCTCTCATGCAAACTGAAATAATTTACTTGGCCACTCAAGCGGCTTATGGATGATACTTGTAGGGAACTCAAAGAAATCAAAATATCCAGTGAGGATTTGATAAGCAAGATGGAAGACGAAAAGAAAGAAAGAAAGGAATGGGAATAAATGTTTTACAAAGAAGAGGGAGAAATATTTAAATGTCTTGTAAAAATACAAATGGTTTGCATAATGAGTGAAAATTTGCTTGCATGTAGGAGACCTTCTCTCGCATATAGCGTGTTTCTAGAAGAATAGTTTATTCGATGGCAACTGTCTAGAATTGCATGTGGAATTCCACATGAAATAAAAGATGAATATCAGTTCATAGTAGCCTATTCTTAAGCTAGTGCATAGCATAAAAATCTTCTCGGTGAATTCTATCTCTACAATCTTATGCTAGAAAATAACACATGCTTCATGATCAATTTGTATGTGGAGAAATCTAGCTTAATGCATTTATTTCTATTCTTCAAAATCAGATTGCATGGAAGGAAAGTGATTATGAGAATATATTGAAAGCTATCTCATCCGGTCTCTCAATGAGGGCTCATTATGGTAAACCATCTACTTTCGTTAAACATTTTAGAACCCATGCCTTTGATATAGGGTCCAAGACACATTATCTTTCCACTTTACTGAAAATTATTGATGCCTTCACCTTTTTTGAGGTGGAAATTTTTGAGGAGATTTATGATGGATGATTCAAAAGATGGGAGCTTATTACAGTTGCCTTGAGGAGAAGGGAAGTAATATCTCTCACAAATTTGATCTCGAGTCCGAAAGAGGAAAATATGTATGCACAATAATACCTTAGATCAATCAAAAGCATAGGGGCATATGGATGGGAATGAGAAAAAGGCCTCCTTCTTCTCGCTCCCATGTCTCCATGGAAAAATAGAGAACCGCAAGATCCTACTCAATTTGAGGAATGGAAGAGGAAAGTAGAAATAGGATTAGGTTATATTGTTTCGAACAAAAACACTGGATGTTCGGGCTTTTCGGCCATTTGACCTAAGCAAATCAATTGGAATGCAGAATACACAACCCAAGGTTTGAAGAGTAAAGTTTGTAAGAGTACTTATAAACAAGAAAGTATGGGGGAGATGATGAGGCCATAATATGTCTCATTAATGTATAATAAATGATCTTATTTTACTCTTCTTTTATCAAATATTGACTGCATTTTGTGACTTTTGTTTGATCTAATATAAGTTAGGATGTAATTGTCCATATTTTGTTGATTGTAGTTATAACATTTAAAAACTTTGTAATTCCTAAAAAATTGCTTTGGAAATTTAGTTTTGTAATAAAACAGGTCACAATCAGTCAGAAGAACAAAGTATGAAGTGGTCAACATGTTTTTGGAAGAATTGGTTTCAATACGGCTTGGTTCCATAACTTCTAGAATTAGTTCCAGAACTCCATTACGCAGTTATGAGATCTATCATTTAGTTTTGGAAATTTTGGACTTAGTTTCAAAACTCCATCACTTAGTTCTAGAAATTTTGGACTTAGTTCTGAAATCCTGCATGTAGCTCCAGAACCCTCACAGTTAGATCTGGAACGATTTCATTTAGTTCCAAAACTTATCTAAAGTTCCGAACCAGGGAGAATTTGTTTATTCCAATAATTTCTGGTGATTTAGCAATCAATGATCCTTTCAATTAGGATAAGATTAGAAGATTTCCGATTGTTCATACTCATAGATCCAGGGATAGCTATCATACAGTAGTACGTCTAGCCATGATCCAATTCAACATCTATTTTGGGCACGATTCAATTCCATCTCCGAATTGGTAGGACATCTATGGATGTAAATGTACCTTTGAAAAGATTATATATATGCATATTTGCAAATAGATTTATATATAGAATAATATAGAGATAAATTTATACATATATAAAGGCACATAGAGATAGAAAAGAGATAGTACATTTTTGTAATGCGTAACATTTTATCAATAAAATAGCCATTTTTGTTTTCGGAGAATATTAAGTTGTCAAATCCTATTTCAAGGTAGAGTAAGGGCCCACTCATCCAAGAACTAGGATCTTCATTTTATTGGTATTTATATTTCCGAGAAAATAGTATAGATCTGTTAATTCTGTTAATTCTTTTGAGGACTCAAGTTGAAATTTGTCATATGCTTGTTCTGCAGTGTTCTATATTAGATTCTTATTTCTTTTCAATCATCTTTCAAAGCATTCCCAATTGTGTGTTTATTTCCAAACTAAGTGTGTTTATTTCGTAACATGTGTTTACTTACATCAATCTATTCCATTTTATAAATGTGTGTTTATTTCTAGCAATTTATTTTTGCAGAGAGTGTTTACTTCCAACAAGTTTTCATATTTTGATTTTAATAAGGTTTTGGCCAAGAAATTCTCAAGACATTGAGAAATTACAGATCCATGAGAAATTTCTTCACCATTTTCTTAAGCGGATAATTTTCCCTAGTTTTTTTCACCATTTGAAGTCTCCTACACCATGTAGTCAAGTATTTTGAAGGATCTTGTGTGGACCACCTAAGCTTCTTATATCCTGACCTCATTCTGGGAATCATATACTCTCAAGAAAACTTTTCTCATATACCACTAATCCAAAACTTAGGGATTTTGGTATTAAATGATAGAATAAATTTTTTTCCAAATGTGAACAATAAATCTATCTTTAAAAATAGATGTATATTGCTAAGAAGATTGTGATTACAATAGCTATCTCTGTAAGGAGATGTGTCCTTCCCTTTCAAGTTACATATACTTATATACCTAATTATGGAAATATGAAGAGACATCTAGAAGAATGTGTAAGGTCACAAATATCAAGGGAGATGAGGTGGTTCATCTTCCATGAATTACATATGCAAAAATTTCATGAAATTACTATTTGAGACAAAACTAAAAAAATTGCATTTTGAGGTCTTTAGGAGAGGTTTTCAAGGTCAAAATTTATCAAATACATGTCTAAACTTATTCCCTATATTTGACATGTTCCAATATTTATGAAACATTTTGTAGGGACTCAATAAAAGATACGGTGAAAAGTTATGACTCCTATAAGTTGCTCTACTAAATTCAAAATATCAAACTAAACAATATATTCCAAACTTATCTACTCTTAGTTTCTCTCCTAATTTAGAAGAGCAAGTCATGTCGAACTTTGATTCAAAGGAGAATGTCACTCAAGAATTCTCTCATATAAAAACCTAATAATAAATTTTCTAGTTTTAATAAGAATCAAAAATAAACTTCAAACCCCTAGTAAAGATAAGAAAATAAGGAATAATCATCTAAAAGTTAGTTTTGATGGGAAATGTCACAATTGTGGGAAATTTGGACACAAAAGGAAGACTATAGGTAAACAAAAAGTCAAATTTTCAAAAATAAAAAAGGGAATTAAAAAATCGGAAATCAAAATAATAATAAAAACCTAATGTAGTTTCTTTTGTATGGATTATTTACATCCAAAAAAAAAATGAATTGATATTAGACAGTGGTGCATCTAGGCACATGACTTATAGATATAATATTCTAATTGATATCAAAGAATGTAATGATCAAATATATCTTGTGATCATTCCATTCTTGATGTTCAAAGTCAAGGAAAAGCTAA
This sequence comes from Taxus wallichiana var. yunnanensis, assembly GCA_018340775.1. NCBI lineage: Eukaryota > Viridiplantae > Streptophyta > Pinopsida > Cupressales > Taxaceae > Taxus > Taxus wallichiana. The sequence continues at coordinate 401,401,069 of CM031243.1, forward strand.
AGTTTTCAATGGTTTTATAAATGATGTTTTGTGTGTTCCTAAACTAAAAATGAATTTTCTTTCATATTCACAACTAACTCAAAATAATTATAGTGTAATTTTACTAAAAGGATAAATGGTTTATTAAAAATGAGTTAGATGTTACTATTGTTGAAGGCATACAAAAGAATGGTTTATATGTTTTAAAGGTTTTGCATTTGCTTCATGTCTTTTACTCAAAATAGGAATGATGTTCAATTGTGGCATGAAATATTAGGTCATGTTAACTTTAGGAGCATGTATGACATGTCTCATCTTAACCTTTTTATTGGTTTCTATTACCTATCTCTCATGCTCGTGAAACTTGTGAAGGGTGTTTACTGTGGTAAGCAATCTACAAACCTTCCATAGTCATCATGAAGCTAACTCCTCAAAACCTCTGAAAATTTGTCCACGGTGATGTTAGAGGACCTTTAGAAGTTCCTTTCCTAAATAGTTCATTGTATGTTATCACTTTTATTGATGATTATTCTCACATGATTTGGTCTTTCTTTATCAAAAATAAATCAGATGTTTTATCTAAATTTAAAGAATTTAAAGCTTTTTGAAAATAGTTTTAGTCATAAAATCAAAATACTTAGAATAGATAATGGAGGAGAATATATTAGTAAAAATTTGATTCATTTTGTATTGAATGTGGAATACAAAGGGAACTCACTACTCCTTATTCTCCTCAATAAATGGTATAGCGGAAAGGAAAAACCGCACCATTCTTGAAATGGATAGAACCATGTTGCACTCATCTCAAGTCCCTAAATTTCTATGGGTTGAAGCTATGAATACCATTGTTCATATTCTTAAATAGAGTCCTAATAAATCCTTTTTCAATCTACTCCTTTAGAAAAGTGGACTAATAAGAAACCTAGTGTATCTCATCTAAGAATCTTTGGAATCCCTGCCTCTATCTTCATTCCTAAATCAAAAAGGAAGAAGTTAGATCAAACCTCTTATCCTTTGCATTTTTGTAGGATATGGAGGAAAAAAAAAGGTCTAAGGATCTATGATCTTGTAAAATGTGAAGTTATTGAGAACATGAATGTTAAAATCCTAGAAAAAACCTTTTTGTAATTCATCTTTTATTTCTTTCTTTGTTTTATGATGAATCTAATGAATTAGAAAAAATGATATTGATGAATGTAATGATGAAAAAATAGATTGTAATAATGATTCTATAGTTGAAAAAGAGTCTCTTCATGTATCCTCTATAACTAAAAAGACCTAAATGGGCTCAATCTCTTCTTCAAAACTCTAATCTTGATAACCTTAGTAAGATGACTAGAATCCACCATACCTATCATGCCTTAATGACTATGTATGATCCAGAACCCCAATATTTCAAGAGGCATCTCATGATGAAAGATGGGTAGAAGCCATGAAAGTTGAATATTTTTCCTTAATTAAAAATTAGACTTGGGATCTTGTCCCTCCTCCGAAAAACATAGTATTGTTGGCTCTAGGTGGCTTTACAAAATCAAATATAAGGCCGATGGAAATATTGATAAGTTCAAATCCAAGTTAGTATCTCATGGGTTTACTCAAAAACCTAATATCGACTATGTAGAAACATTTGCACTCATTACAAAAATGAGCACAATTAGGATTCTTATTGCCTTAACTGCTCAATATGGTTGGAAATCCACCAGATGGATGTTAAGAATGCATTCCTAAATGGTGATTTAAAATAATAAATTTACATGACTCAACCTAAAGGTTTTGAGGAACCTGGAAAAGAACTTTTGTGTGTAAACTGAAAAAATCTCTATATGGCTTAAAACAAGCTCTTAGAGCTTGGTATGCAAAAAAATAAATTTTTTTCAAAGATATTGGTTTCACTAATTGTTCATCTAATAATGATCTTTTTGTTAAAATTGAAAATAATTAGATTATTCTTATTGTATTATATGTTGATGATTTTCTTATTACTAGAAATTCTAATAGTTTAATTTTAAAATTAAAGCTAAATTGAAACAATACTTTGAAATGATTGATTTAGGATTATTACATCATTTTTAGGCATGGCAATTTTTCAAGATAAAAATTCTATTGTTGTATCTTAGTCACAATATGTTATTAACTTTACTTAAAAGGTTTAATATGGTAGATTGTAAACCAATTTGTTATTCCTATTGAATTTGGTTGTAAACTTGATCCTAAACCTACATGTGAAAAAATCTAATCCTACTCTTTAAAGAAACTTGTAGGTAGTTTAATTTATCTTACAATTACTAGACCTAACATTGCATATGTAGTAGGTATTGCATCTAGATTCATGTAGAACCATATCAGGATCATTGAAGTTAGCAAAAATAATATTAAGATATATTAAAGGAACAATTAATTTTGGTTTACATTATACTTCTTTTGATAATGCATGTTTATATGGATATTGTGATTTTGACCATGTTAGTGATGTGATAGATAGAAAATATACAATTGGATATGTGTTCAAGTTTGGTACATGTGTCATTACTTGGAGTAGAAAAAAAAGAATCCACAGTCTCCATCTCTTCTACTGAGGAAGAATATAGAAGTGCAATGGAAGCAACAAAAAAGCCATGTGGCTAAAGAAGTCATTGGAATAAATTCACATGGAATTTAAAGAAAATACTCCTCTTTTTATGTGATAGTCAAAGTTTTATTTCTCTAGCTAATAATCCAGTTCAACATCAAGAGAACAAAGCATATAGAGATAAATATGCATTTCATTCGAGAAAGGTGATTCTGCGGTGATATAGATCTCTAGTACTTCCCTACTAAAGATCAAGTTACAAATATATTTACAAATCCATTGTGTGTCATGAAGTTCTGAAGTTTTGTGCAATGTTTGGCCTTTCATAGTTTCCATTGAGGGGAGTGTGCATGAAAATAATGCCACCTCAATAGTCACATGACCATGTGTTTTCTTCTTCACCTTTATACTTCTACTCCAATTTAAAGCATTGTAAAAGATATTTTTTATGATCTTAGTAAACTTATCACTCTAATTTTATTGTGTAGTCTAATAATGTAAGCATCATGTTGTAAAGGATGTCCTTACTTTATAAAATGATCCTAGAGATGTTGGTATAGATTTTCCATGAGAAACAATGAGATGTAGTCTCACAAATCATGCTTAGCCTAAATCATCACTTTTAATTTATGGATTCCAAATCCTTTTGTACCAAAAGGTAAGTTTAGCATGATGAAGGTGTATAAATCCTTCAAATGTGATATGCTAGCCTAAACCCTCATTGTGGTTTAAGGATTGTAAATCATTGTATAAACAAGTAATGTTGGCATATAAACCCCACTTAATATTAA